>CAJNSZ010000012.1:822890-1141570 GCA_905329745.1 Rotaria sp. Silwood2
TCTAGTTGCACTACATCCATGACTTACCAACAAATAGAGTGACAGAAAATATTAACTAACTCTTTTTCTATCATTCCTTCATTAAACAAGAGTTCGTTCGTTTCATTTGAGGATTGCATTCAAAAAAGGCAGAATCATTTGCTCTAATCAGAGAATTCAAAATTCAGATCTGATGAGAAGGCAGACGATACCCATATGTTCGACTGCGACGTAGTTGTTAAAAAACTAGCGACATGGGTATATTTGAATGAAGTCAATGAAAAGAAAAAATGAACACAGCTTAACACGATACATTTAAGAGTCTGAAAAACGTGTTATACGCGCACAGATAGATAAAATGAATAAATTACTATTCTGTAGACTCTAGAATCTTCAGTCTATGGGAAAAGAGAGACAAAATTATAATGAAGAGTTAAAAAGTAGTCACATATATGAAAGCAAAAACCGAATTGAACTAATTCACGTATTGATATAAGCATAGAAATGTTTCTAATGATCATAATTGAAAATAAAGAGAAGATAGTTATATGGTGTCATCATTTATGAATAGTCTTGATAAAAATAGTTAACAATCACTTAATTCAGTGATAGTTTAGAAAATTGTCAATTAGTTGTTACATGAATTTAGTAAAATAGATAAACTGTTCGAGTGTTCATTAGTCACGGGTGTGGGTATGGGTCTGGGTGTGAGTGTGTGGGTGTGGGTGTGGGATGTGCGTGTGCGTACGGGTGTGGATGTGGGTCGCTATGGGTGTGAGGGTGGGTATGGGTGTGGGCGTGGGTTGGGTGGGAGATGATAAAACCTTCGTATCAACACGGACACCCACACCCCACCCACACCCACGCCCACACCCTCTATTTAAATTTTCTATTTATGATTTTATACTAGAAGCAGGAGCGTAATATTTGGAAATCGAGATTTTAATTTCGATTTATATGACTTTTCTGAAGTATTTTATGTTACATTTTTATTTAACGAAACTTTAGTCACTTAATTACATCGACCTTTCATTTCTGGATTATAAGTGTTTCTGGCGAAACATTGAGCTGCCGTTTTGTCGCACATGCAAGCCTTGTATTGAGCAGAACCTACAGGATCAATACAATTATAATTGCTGTCGCCTACATAGTAGGATGCCCACTCGTCCCAACCTTTGTAGCAGCCATCGTGTGTCTTGCAGCATTGATCAATAGCATCCATCGTTTTCGTGCCACGGTTACCACTGCCACACCTATTTATATCATCGTTTCATGAGCAGGAACAAAGAAATAGGAGAAAAAACTCACCAGCATCCGTAGTTGTTGTAGTCGAGGGGATTTCTACCTGTATAGTGATAAATAACTTGTGCAAAGCCAATAAGTAGCCTAGGTTGAATGTTCACCTTTACAGCTGGATTACCAGTCGCCGTGGCGATCAGTGCCCAGCAGATGCAAATCAAAATAATTGTCTTCATTATGTCGAGAGAAAAAATGTGTATAACTCTGCTTACTGAAGCTGACCTTATATTGTCGGCAATGAATATTTGTTTTGGCCAATGTAAAGTAATAACGACGTAAATTGACGTATAGATCAATAGTCACTTTCCTCTGCTGAATCAAACTGCGCAAATATTTGCACATAATATCATCGATTAGTCATGACTCAACAATGACAATAGTCAAGTAATCCTCTCAGCAGAGGCGATACTTTCTGTCAGAAGTACGGTATCGCTATTAATTGACCTAACAGCAAAAAAAAGACCATCAATACATAATCCTAGCTTACTGTATTTCAACCTGTCATTCTTATTTGGAAAAGACATATTTTTTTCCGTCAAAAGTCTATCTTTCAGAGTTTAGGTATGAAGTGTGGGTTTAGGTGTTAGTATCTCCTGATGGACACTCATACCTACATTCAAAATCGTCATGCATGACTGCATGAGAAAACTATCATCTGTAAATTATCTTTTTCTGCAAATATTTGTACCTTCCGTATACCGTCGAAGTTTGAAAAGATGAATTTCAGATGGGCACGCATCATATTCATACGATCTTAGCGATGTTTTTCTTTTTATGCTAAATGCAACTAAGCGAATGTAAATCATTAGTCTGCTACTACATTTAGTGCAGTCAACCGTCTTTCAGTCAATAAAACTCGAAACACAAAAAAGTGTTAATTTAAATGAAATATTTGGTAAAATTAGACAAAACCAACTGTTTCTCATATTTGTACGTACATATGCAATCAGCAAAAAAAAATCAATGTGTTGTCTATTCGTTTTTTAAATTCGTTTTGAGAACAATAAAGAAAAAACCATAGTAAAGAATAATATATATATTTTTGCCAATATTTATAATTAAAATTATTGTTTTATTCATTAAATAAAATAAAATGAATATATCTACTCAAACGAAAAAAATAAAGTCAAGTAGGATATCACGGAAAAAAGGAAAGATTATTTTGAGGACAGAAAAAAATCCACTGCAATTCGTGTGAAAAAAAAATATTTAAATATACTGTTTTTTTGTGTCTATACGTGAAAAAAATGAGATTCACAAATTGAATAAGAAAAAAAAAATTATCAATTAAATAGCATCGGTTTATGTTGATTTCATTCGTTGTATTTTTCAATCATATGAAGACATTTACGATTCTTAAAAAACTCGTATCATTGCCATACGATCTTTGCCAACACCAATCCATTTCACTAAAAGCAAAAATAAAAAAAATTTCTTAAAGAAAAACAAAAATACTAACCAGGAACACCGAGATATTGTTCAATAAATTGTATATAAAGTCTTGCATTATGTGGTAGTGAATTAAATGTACGACATTCAGATGTTGAACGTCCACGCCAACCCGGAAACGTAACATATTCAACTTCAATATCATGCATTGTATCAACTGATGCTATTTAACATTTTAAAAAACATGCATAAACAAAAGAGAAAGATTTAATCAAAATATTCTTACCAGGAAAATTTGGTAATTCAACACCATTTCGTTTATATGTTGTTGCAACTTTAATTTCTGATAATTCATCAAGTGTATCAAGTTTAGTTAAACATAAAGCTGTAAAACCATTTATCATATTTGTATATTTAAGTAAAACAAGATCAAGCCAACCACAACGACGTTTTCGACCTGTTGTAACACCCCATTCACGACCACGTGTCTGTAAATGTTCACCGATTTCCTATTACAATAAAAAAAATTAAATCATTTTATATAAATATAATTAATAGTTTCTTTTACATTTTTAAGTTCTGTTGGAAATACACCATCACCCACACGTGTTGTGTAAGCTTTAACAACACCATAAATATCTCCAATATATTTTGGTGGTAAACCAAGACCTGTGCATACACCACCGATACTACAATTCGATGAAGTTACATATGGATATGTACCTTGAAAAACAAAACACACCAATCAATAAATTACACATAAGTTTATAAACATACCAAAATCAATATCAAGCATTGTAGCATTAGCACCTTCGACAAGAATTTTTTTCGAACCATCAATAATAGCTTCATTTAAATAAGCTATTGTATCGATTGTCATAGGACGGAAATATTCGGCAAGTTGTTTAAATTGTTCGATTGTTTTTTCAATATCACCTTCCAAATCAGGAAATGTTAATTTATAATAATTATAAAGATTTTGTAATCTATTATAAATACAAACATATTTAGAAATGATTTTCCTAATAAATGATTAACTTTTCAGCAAATATTGCGAAATCACCCATTAAATCAATCAAACGAACACCATTTCGTGTAGCCTTAAACCAAAGTTTATTTAAAATCACTATCCATCTATAAATATTATTTTACTTTAGACGAATATGTTGGTCCAATTCCTTTTTTAGTTGTACCAAGACTAACAAATCATTAGTTTTATCATACAAATAAAAATAAATTGATCCATTGTCACTTACCTACTCTTACCACGTCCACGTTCTATTAATCCATCGGTTTGCTTATGAAAATCAAAAACTAAATAAAATGAGGTTGTTAGCGCAATCCCAACGTAATTAAAATGTGTGAATACATGAAACGAACTTCTTTGCTCAGAAATTATTGGATATGATGCAGAAAAGCATTTTTTTTCTTCAAACTTAATTCGTGTTATATACCATTAGACGTAGTTTTATGCACGGATTTCAAATATACTATTTTGGTCGATTAAATAGCTTTCAAGAGCCAGAAAAACTTTTAAAATCTAGGTTTTCTTGGAAACCTACTGTGCAGTTCAGGAATGTTTATGAGGGTATAGCTCCGGACGATGCTGTAGAAAAAAACACTCTTTACCATTGTATAGAGTCCGGCTTGAAGATTCAAAAAATGTACGTGATTTGTTTTTTGAACAGTTTTATTTTGCCAGATATTAATTTTCACGCAGCTGAATTTTCAGTTTCTTCGAGGGTTGTAACAGAGTTACTTGTGCCATTAGATAAATTATACTTCGAAGTGTATTTTCCTATATTTAAATCTGAGAAAAGCATGATTTCCATTTTTAACTGAATGTTCGTTTAGATGCACACTAAGAGCGGGAGAGATCAGGTTCAAATTTCTACCTCCACACTTCAACACTAGTTTGAAATCATATTTCACAAAGCAAACAAAAATTACATTTCAGTTGAAATACCTAAATGTGCTCGATCAGAAATAAGTAAACGTTCCGCCCAATTTGTTACACCACGAGATTCATTCTTTTTTATTTCTTCTACTAACTCTGGTAAATTTACCACACAACCATTTCCTACAACATACACATTAATTTTTCTTGTTTTTTGATCATTTAATTTATTTACCAATGATATTAACGCAATGGTCGAGATGAAAACCTGATGGTAGCATATGAAAATCATATTCAACACCATTAACTACAACACTATGGCCAGCATTGTTACCTCCCTATTATTATTTACATAAAAAAATATTTAAGAAAAATTTGCTTTACTTGACATCGACAAACTATATCAGCTTCAGATGCCAATAAATCAACAAGTTTTCCTTTACCCTGACAAAACAAAATATTTAGAAAGAAAATTTTAATATGAATTATTTCAACTTACTTCATCACCCCATTGAGCACCAAGAACAATTGATACCATCGATGGATTTGGAAAGGGATGAACCGTTATACTCTCACGTCGCTGAGCTGTTAAAGGACGTGATGTCATCTGCTTGTTTTAATCTATAAAATTGAAACAGATCGTTTGCTTTTTTTTCTTCTCTGTAGAATAAGTTTGTTTATCTAAGATATAACGCCAAAGTTTTCAAAAAAAAGAGAAGGAAAGAAAAGAAATAACTATTTGAAGAAATGTAAGAAGTTGCAAGAAACATACTCTCTCAGACATACAAGCAACACTTTACTATAATAAAATGCACAAGAATGTCAATAGCAATAATAACGATAGAACTTTAAATGATCCACAAAAAGAATCCATATGTTTATTTTTGATTAGTTTTATAGATTTTTAAATTAACGTCGACTACCAAAATTTCGTGCATTTCGATTGGCACCTCGTCCTCGCATTGATGAATTATTATTATTGTTATTATTAGTACTGCTATATGAAAATGTTGAGCCAGGTTGCTTATTCATTGATTGAAAATGGCTAACACCATGAACACGACCACGATTATTATTTCCACCTCTTGATGATCCACGCCATGGTGCTTGAGATGGTTGTTCCATTTGATTCTGATGTCCAAAATTTCCATAACGGGGTTCTTCATTACCAAATGGTGGTCCGCTGGATCGTCCATAAGTATTCAATGAACTATGTCCTAATGATGGATGACCATATTCATCAAATGAATGTGATTGTGGAGCTACTGGATTTTGTGTATTTGTTAACGGTGGATACATTGATGAAGAAGCATTGCCAGTCGATGGACCAGATGATGCACGATAATCTGCATAGGAACTTATAGACGGACCATTTGTTCCCATTTGATTTTGTTGTTGATTGCCAGCAGATGGAAAATAAGATGGATTTGTATTATTACTATTATTATTAACCCCAAATGCACCCATTGAATTTTGATTTTGATAATGTGATTGACCCATAATTGGTGCCGTTGATTGTTGATGTTGAGAACGTTGAATAGTATTAGCAACATGATGAATAAACTCGTTTGTTGGACCTGTATGAGCTCGATTGTGAGAACGATGAGAGGAACCAACGAATGGAGGTACGTTTGGTTCTGGATGATATTCAGCAACAGCCTAAAAAATGAAAAAAAGAAATAATAACAATAATAATAATACAGCTTTTTATTAAATCATCTTAATTAATATAAAGAACAATAAATGAACAAACCTTTGCAACAGCACGTATAAAATTTGGATCATAATTTGATTGTTGATTATCATATCCTCCACCACCACCATTAAATCGTGATTGTTGGTCATGATCATAATTATTTCCGCTAGACATAAGATGTGCTGGTCTACCACCACCATAATATCCATTATTATCAGATGCAAATGATCGCAATTCAAAATTTGATCGTTCAACGAATTGTTCACGTTGTTGACCAACTGAATGTCGAGATGATGGCCAACGATCATTTCCATTATTATATGGTGCTGATCGACCATAACCATATTGATCCATTTCATAATTTCTCATTGGTCCTGGACCACGATTTGCACCTGGAAACGAATTATTAAGATCGGCACGGAATCGTTTATTTGGTGCACCCGTAACTGGAAAAGATCTTTTAACAGCTGGTCCTAAAAAATAAATATTATAAAAGTCAATAAATCTCATGTAGAAGTGTCAGCCGATGCATCGATCGGCAGCGACATGAACTCGTTGACAAGAAAGTAGACAGTAACATCTTCAAAATCTGAATGGAAACTTCAGAAATTTTTAAAAAACTCAATATCTACTTTTGTGCAACGCCGATCGCTCAGCCGATTGACTTACACCTCTAGTTTCATGTTTTTTAAATAAACATATACCTCGATGAGCAGCTGGTGTTTGAAATTGTCCTCCTCGTATGTTATTAAATCCGCCACGTTTTTTTTGTTGATTTCTTGCTGTAACATTATTATTTCGTGAATTTTGTATGGTATTTTTCGTAGTAGATGATTTTGGTTTTCGTGCTGATTTAACATTTACAATACGAGTGGCACCTTCGAATGTATCAAATGGATAATTTCGTAAAAATGATGTTGTATCATCATTAAGTTGTTCACGTGTTGCACAACGCCATTGATAACGACTTTTAATATCATCAGGAATTTCTGATAACTGTGTTATACCATTAAATTTGAATATAGAAGGAAGTATAACAACATTAGCAAAACGCTAAACGACAAAAAAAATAGATGAAAATGTAAGCAAAGAACAAAATCCATACAACAACAAGATCTTTATGATCCGACGATATTTGTTTATTTTTGTGTTCAACAGTATTTAAGTGCTAAAATAAATTAGTTTTGTTTGTTGTACTAAGAAAGAAAAAAAGAATTTACCTTTTCTAATGCCCACTGGTCGGTAAAAATCAATTCACAATAAGCACAACAAAAACGTCCGCGATTCGCAAGACTATTTGGTGCAAGATAAAGTGCCATAGTGGCTTTATAATCATCATAAGCATTAGTACCCATTTTTTCCTTCATTGATTTACCACTAATTAACGACTAAAAATAACAAAATTATTAAAACAAAGAAAAAAAAACCATTTCAACAAAACAAACTTCTTGCATAGCTCGACGCCATGGTAAAAAATTAGTTTGATAATGACAAAGTTTTTCTAAATGATCTAATCCATTGAGATGCTAGAAAATAATCAATTATTATAGAATATATTTTGTATTTATATTTACTTGTATACAATATTTTTCTGATGTTAAAAAAATTGAGCATATATCACAGAAGAATGTATTCTTTTTTTTAAAACTTCGACGTGCAATACCAGATAGAAATTGTTGTTCACGTTTTAATTCACCACATTTCGAATAAATATCAACAATAATATTATTTAAAACATCCTAGAAAAATAAGAGAAAAAGAATTCTTGTTTTTGTATCTAAATATCAGTCAAATAACATAGAAAAAGTTAAGATAAAAAAAAAATTCTATGTTCTCTCGACAATATATTTGAAGTATTTTTATTCTCATGTTGATTAATTCGATTATGAATTTAAAACGAAAATGAAATTTCGCATAATTACCTTGCAAACATTTATAACGTCATCGACAAACGACGGTGGTTCATCAACATCGATTTTTTCTGTTTTTAATATCTCATGTGTGGTAATAGCAATATTCTGTTCCACACCGTTGTCTTCATTGCTATTCTTAGCAGAAGACATATCACCGTTTTCAAACGGTTCTTCTTGCTGCTGCTTCTTTATCATGACCTGTGACTGATCTTTTGCCATAGTAAAAATAACAGAGCTCTTTTGAGCATTGTGATGAATGTTATCAGGCGCAATTTTTTCTATAAAATTAAATATATACAGACGGAATATATATTGTAACAGTTGTGAAGAAAAAAAAAGAATATGAAATAAAAATAAACTCAACATATAAGTCTCTTTTCATTTGAGCAATGAAATTGCTCATGGATATATCAAGACAAAAAAGAATGTCTCGATATAAATCGACTATGATACTTATTCGTATATGATAAAGAGAATATTCTTTATTACAGACGCTTACTCTTAATATAATATATTTCCATAGGTAATGCTGCTATATCATTAGCACGATCAGTAATCATTTCTTTAAGAAGTTGTTCACGAATTTGAGTTGTAGTTGTACCAATCTTTGAATAAGTTTTATCTTGAAAGACCAGCGTAACTTGTAAATTTCGTCGTTTTCGTGTATTTGTTGAAGTTGCTTTTGGTGGATTATTATTATTTTCGTTTTTTTCTGCTTCAGGTTTGTTATTAGTAGATGATTGATTTTGTTGCGATGATGAATCAGGTTCTTCATTTGTATGTTTGTAAAGAAAATGAAATTTATCACTTTGGTAACAAAACTAAACAAAATGAAATAATTTAGATTTAATCTAATATTAGAATTTAAAAGACAATCGCTATGAATACATTACTCATTTCGCACTATCACTGGTAGAGAGCACATTATACTAACGGTTTTTGTCCGGTTCACATCAGATTTTGGATACTTATATAACGGTAGAGAATTGTCTTTGATCTATCTGCAAACTATCTCCTTTTTATAAATCTTGCGCGTCTAATAGATTACACATCTGTCTATTTTGGTTTGCCGGTCAAGGTCAACTTTCCTGTATATAGATATATACGCTTGTTTTCTTTTCTATTGGGAAAGAAAAGGACAAACAACATGCCTTTTTATGTATATTTGTTAATGTCATTCTTAACAACAAAAACAATCTATGATAAATTTGTATCATATTAAATACATTTTTTTAGACTTGTTTTTATATTTAACAAGAAATTGTCTGAATAAACGGAAAATTTAGAAATATAACTGTTGTTTTGAAAAATATGAAAGTATTCAATTGTATAAAAATATTATTTTTTTAAACTTACATTATTATGAAAAGCTAAATGAATAGCTTGATCATAAATCGATGGTACAAAACGATTTTCATCACATAATTTTTTAACATTTTCACGGTGATTATTTTCTAATACATGTTTATAATATAATGATAATGTTCCACGCATTAAATTGCATGCTGCACATACTGGTTGTTGACGAATACGTACAACACCAACATGGCCATCCTAAAAGAAAAAAAACAAAAACAATCAATTAAATCTATGATTTAAAATCATATCGAGATAATCTACTTACATCAGAATCCTTATAACAAATGACTGAGCAATTATCATCATCATTTTGTGTTCTAAACATTGATACAAATATAAATTATTTATTTAATTATATCGCGCAATAGCCTACTTATTATTGTTATTATTATTATTAGTATTATTGTTATTATTCGTTTGTCGCGTATTTGAAAATTTTCCTCGATTTGTCATTTGATAATATTTTATCTAAAATAGAGAAAAAAACGAAACTAATCATTAAAGATAATCATTTGATCAAGTTAAAAATCGCGTAAAACAAACAATGCATGATTAGTTATACGAAAGAAAAAAAGAGTAAACAAATAAATGTTTCTAAACCTTTTTTTCTTCTTGTTCATCTAACAATAAATGCTTGAAACATATCTACACAATAAAAATGGAGGCACTAGTTTATGTTCTATTGGATAAAGTGTAATCGAATAGAAATATATATTAATTAATACTAAGAGTTTCTCATCAGTTGTAAGATTAGGCAACGAAAAAATTAATTATGCTTTCATCTCGTTTGAACAATCAATTAAAACCATCATTGGTTTTAATAATTGGTAAATTACCATTAATCGTTTCATTTTATTAATATTTCGAGTTTTTTCATAGACGAAAACTCATCGAATTCGTCATTAGGCTTTCAATTTGCTTGTGCTTATGCTGGCGAAACTGTCGATAAGTAAGATTTTTGTTTATTTTTTAAATTTAATTACAATAGAATTTTATTTAGATTTTCAAATGTTGACATTCTTTTAACTGAACATGATGAAGCAAATTGGTTTCATTCACATGTATTCGTGAAACGTAGTGAATTAACATCAAAGTAAATTTAAGATTTTTGCAATTGTTCTCAAGAAAATTTTATTTTATAGAATACATGTTATTGATATGTTTGATGATATTCATTCAACAAAAACAATAGAAGAATGTTTGAAAATAACCAATGAAAAAAAATTAATTATTGTTGAATCTCTTCCTTGGTTATTATTACGAACTTCAGAAGGAAATTTATCACGTTTATTACATAATTGGAGTGGTAAGATATTGAAATAATTTCAAGTAAAAATATATATTATTTTTTGTTATATAGAATCGAATATTGTCCTAGCTGTTATACCATTGGATTGCATGGAAGAGAATTCATTTCTTAAAAATCTTATTTCAATTTCATATATAACAATACGAATTAAAAATCTTCCAAAATCAGAAACAATCGAAGCAAGAATTGAACAACGATCACGAACAAATGTTGATACAATTAAATCTGTTTGTTATAATATTTTAAACTCCTCTTTATTAAGTTTTCTTTTTCTTTTTTCTTAGTGCTTAACATTTTCAATTGATACACAATTAAATATAATTAATTTACATGAAGAGAAAATAAGTAATCGAAAATTAAAATCTGCTTCCAATACTGATGGATTTTCTAAAGTAGTTCCATAGAATTATTTTTATTTAAGATACAAATTTTAATTAAATTTTAGTCGGATGTCACGGCCAATCTAACATTTAATCTCCGTCTGAAAGATGATGAACTTGTTGCAAAAAATAATCTTGTTTTACCATATACCAAACAACAGTAAGGTTATACTTCATATTAAATTAAATCTACTTTAAGAATTTTTCTATTTTCTAAGAACGCAAGTATCAAGTGATAGTTGTACAATACATTATTCATATGATAAAGAAGATGATATTGATGAAGATGAAGATGATGATTTGGATTTGTGATGAATATATTTTCATTTTTTTTTAATATTTCAGATAAAGTAAATTAAAATGACAGATGAAACAGTAACACCAAGTAACATTCGATCGGATTTGGTACGAAAAAGAAAATGAGATTAAATTCTTTGAATTTCCTATGTGAAAAAAAAAACTAATGCGCCTGAAAATAGACTTACCTATTGTGATGTCTATAGAAGAATTATTTTTAAAGAATTTTTCAAGAAATTTTAAAAGCTCATAGGTTGTTGGGAGAAAATCAAAGCGAGGATTAGGTCATATGTTGCTTTGATGTATTAACGTCAATCTTTATCACGAGACTTTAATTGACTTACGATGAAGCTGTTATGTTTTATTGAAAGTGATAACAGCTTTTAGTAATCTTATCTAATTAGTTGTCTTTAGTTCTCAAAAGATAACGACTTTCTTTAGACACGCTTATCCTCCCTAATCGCGCATATTTAGTTGTTACAAGTGCAAATAATAATTGTTTTTTGATGTTAGTTAATAATGTTACACCATAGAAATTTTTCAACAAAAAACAAACTTCTATTGGAATTATAATCGATAACAAACAATAATAATCTTTGCCAACATTGAATCATTTCTATGTCAACTTTGACCGTGTTTTTTTTCGGAAGCAATTTCGAATATACTAGAAACATTATTTAAACTATTGAAAACTAGAGATGTGCAAGGTCATCTTATTCTGCAGAAAAGAAGCCGTTCGGTCCAAACTTTTTGGGAATCATATCCGAATCCAGTTAAAAGAAAAATTTCAAATTCGCAGACTCCACTGCAAGGTAGGTTAGTGGTGAGAGTTAAAAAAATTTTCTCGGTCAAGATACAGAATACTAAAAAAGCTTACTTAGCATATTTTTAATTAAAATCGCAATCGAGTTTACTTAAAAATTCAATAACTCGATAAGAGAATATTTTTGTAGGCAGAAACTTTCGGAATATTATAAGAGTGATTAGATCTATCTGTGAGCTGATTTTCAGGTCGAAAATTCAGTAAAACGTTCATACTGAGGTTTCATTGTAAGTTCAAATGGCGAGTTACAGTTCGGTTAGGTCTCTTATTATCATAATTAATAATTTCATAAAATATTGTTTGCTTAACCTAAAGTAATTGACATGTTCTAGGTTGATACAGCGATTGGTTTTTTAAAGAATTCAAAAGTTGCTAGTGAACCAATTGATAAAAAACGTGATTTTTTACTAAAGAAGGGTAAAATTGATTTGTAGAATGTTTTAAATCATTTATAAACTTGTTTAAATTTTTCTAGGACTTACTGATAATGAAATAGATTATGCATTCAAAATCATACCACAAAACCAAGGTTCGATACTAATTTCGAATGAATTAAGTCTGTGATTTTTTTACTTTTTTTTTTTATAGAAACACCTAAAGAAGTCGTTTC
This sequence comes from Rotaria sp. Silwood2, assembly GCA_905329745.1. Taxonomy (NCBI): domain Eukaryota; kingdom Metazoa; phylum Rotifera; class Eurotatoria; order Philodinida; family Philodinidae; genus Rotaria; species Rotaria sp. Silwood2. The sequence goes on from CAJNSZ010000012.1 coordinate 835,842, forward strand.
TAGTCCTCAACCATCATTTCTTCGTCGATTTTTGTCTGATTTAATCTTAGCCGGAATCCTCGGATACGCATTAAAAATTATTAAACATTGGTTTCAATCTGTACGATAAAAAAAAACACGCCTTTTCTATTTAAAAAAGTAACTTTTCTATATTCTTTTTACAACAGAAACAATCGATAAAACCCAATGAATTAGATGAAACAATCAAAAATCTTCAAAAAACAGTACAAGATATGCAAACAAGTATTAATAAACTTGAACAAGCAGCTGATCAAATTAATTCAGCTTCGAATTCATCAACTACCAATGGATCATCATCATCATCACCATTAGAAGAAATCAAACGTGAAATTCAAACATTAAAAGGCTTATATTTAAGTCGTTCTCAATTTCCATCGATTCCACAAGTACCTCCAAAAATTCCATCATGGCAATTAGATGCCGCAGAAGTAAATTAAAATTTGAAATTAATCAGTTTGAAATTCTTCTTTTCTAGAAATTGAAAGCTCGTACATCACCAATTACTGAAGAAACAAATACTAATAAAACAAATGATGACAATAAAGAAGATGGTGATAGTATTATTTTAGTTTCTGAAAACGAAAAAAAAAGTGATGATGAAAATCCTTTATCACTAAGTCCATCATCAGAATCATCAAATGATGCATAACGTTTTTTTTTTAAATAAATTCTTGTATTTTTTGAATTTTTGTGATTATTTGCCATATTTAAATCTTGACTATCATAAAATAAAAGCCCTCGAATTATTTATAGTTTTAGATCGAAGATGCCTATCGAACGTGGTCTTCAATATTTAAGACAAATGCAAAGAGTTACTTTAAAAAATCTACCTATGCCTTTGGAAAAAACAGAAAAATGGAAAAAAGCTCATGTAATAAAAAACAAAAAAAAATCATTTATCTCATAGAAAAAATTTCTTTTTTTTTCTCATTGAAATTTTTAGCCTGACGAAAATACAATCAAAGCAGTTATGAGTAAAAAGGGTCCAATATCAAGAAGTTCATTACCACCATATGGTATAGATCCAATTCAAGCTGAAGGACGTTTACCATGGATATTAACTGTACCGAAAGAACCTTATTATGAAGGTGTAGAGTATGTTTAATGAATTTTTACTTTTGATATTATTCTTGTATGTACATATATTTAGAGAAGCAAGACAATATTTACCAATATCATTACGTACTCTTCAACGTTTAATTGATCTACGTAGAGTTAATCCAGAAAAACCAATTGATTTACCTGTACTTTGTAATACAAAATTATTTTCTATTCAACCTGATCAAAGGCAATTTGGTTTACAATTGACTGATGAAGTAAAAAAATTATTTGATTTTTTTCTATTTCTAATATCTGAATGAAAATAAAGATTATATTTTCACACGACTGAGTACGCAACTATTTGCTTGATTTAACAGATAGAAATCTTAAAAAAAAGACTTTTAATCGATGCAATATATTAGATATATTGCATCCAGAAAGGAAAGAAAAACTATTTCAACATATGATTTTTCATGTAGTAAAATTTAGAAAATCTTCATAGTAAACACAAAATGAAAAACTAAATAATAATAAAATAATACGCAATGTTTCATCCAGTATGAAGGGTACGCCTATAGACGGATCTTGGATTTATATGATTAGAGACGGAGATTGCTTCCGTCAAGATGAGACACGATAATCATCATAAAACATGTTTTGAAGCTTAGTAGAAATAGTATCTGCTCATTTTAAAATCTTTTCCGTTAGAAACAAGCGAGAAAATTCTTTTGAGAGAGGGACGATCCCACTCTGAATTCTGTCAGTGGTCATACCGCCTTAGAATTCAGAACTATTGTCCCATATATGATGTGTTTACCTTTCTGAAGTTTTGAGCTACACCTCCGGAAATGAAAGTTTGGACAAAATATAGGTAATGCATTCATTAAAAAAAGGTTACTCGAAAGGCGCATTCATTTGAGATCGATGTAGACAGCGGCAACTCCCCCTCAATCTTGAAAACTTTTTCTTTTTCTCCAGCTTTTTTTGCTCACTAATTTCGAAAAAGATGCACACCCTTCCCTCTCCTTCAAACCTAGTGGCCTTGAAACATCCTTGAATATACATCTTCGATGATAAACCATGATTAAAAGTCTATTTCATTGTATTCTTAGATGATTAATAAGTGAGTAAATTCATCAACACTTAGACTTATTCAAGTAGCAATCTCTTTCATTATGTCTAATAATACTTACATAATAAGAAGCTATATTAATATAAAAGCGTGATTATCACATTAGAATTTTTTTCTTTTCTATAAAATAAATTTTATTTATATCTATTTATTTAGGGTGCTGATATATTTTCTACTCCGATTAATCTTGAAATTCAATGGATATCAAGTGAATTAGCAATAGCTGCTATTGAACGATGTGGTGGTGTTTTAACAACACGATATTTTGATCCAGTATCTTTATCAGCATTAGTTGATGCAAAAAAATTTTTTGAACTTGGTGAACCAATTCCACGTTGCGATACACCACCAATAAATGCAATTGAATATTATACAGATCCAAAACAACGTGGTTATTTAGCAAATCCAGATTTAATACGTGAAGAACGTCAACGTTTAGCACAAAAATATGGTTATAAATTACCAGATCCATCGAAATTATCTCAATTATTTCGTTTACGTAAAGATCCAAGACAAATATTTTATGGTCTTGAACCTGGTTGGTTAGTTAATCTCAAAGATCAAACAATACTTAAACCAACAGACAAAAAATTTCAAACATTCTATCATTCTTGAAACAAATTAAAAAACATTTATATATCTGGCAATGTTCTAATAAACAACTAATTGTGTAGAGCAAAATAAAAATTGGCAAAGGAGAGAAAGAGAAATAGATAAAGCTGTACAACATATATAATATGTTCGAAAAACAAACATATAATCTGACTGATGTCCTTATTTTTTCTTAGTTTAATTTTAAAGACATCAACAAGTATATTACACTTCAAATTCATCCGTCCATTCAACACTATTTCCAAGTAATTTATTGACTTTATTCCATTCACGTTCTCGTTCATATTGTGGATCGAGGTTAAACCGTACTTTAGGTTTAAGAGAATTCATTGTTGTTGTTGTTAGTGGTGGTTGTTCATCAATACTATCAATTGATTTATTACTTGTAATTTTCATAATTGATGGTGGTAATGGTCGATTTATTGGTTGTGGTTGTGTTTGTGTTGTAACAAGTGCTGATAAAAGGTCATCTTCTTGTAATATAAATATATTACGATCATTTGCACTCCATAAATTATTATTATTTGTTAGTTCTTGTTTTTGTGATAATTCAAATTCATGTACAAGATCAATTTCACCATTATCAGCACTTTCATCAGATACATTATCATTTGTTGAACTTTCTTGTGTATCATCTTCTTCGTATATAGTTTGAGGATGTTGTTGTTGTTGTTGTTGTTGTTGCTGTTGTGTTGATAAGATAATATCACTTGTTGTTGATGTACGAAAGGGCGGAGAACGTATTGGAATTTGTATTGATTCATTACTTGCTGAAGCAAATTTTTCTAATAATGATTCATCATTTGTATGATCAAGAGCTAAAAAAAATACAAAAAAGATGAGAAAAATCATTTTGTACTGTTTTATTTTTAGTAACTATTTTAAATACATACAAAGTTTTTTAATTGGTATTGAGATAAGATCATTATTATGATTGATTTGTTCCGCTGATTGAATGGACGGATTAAATAATGATCGATGTATAACAATTGGTTTTTGTAATTCTTTTAATTTATATTCATGTATAGAATATTTTTGTTGATTTAATAATATATTATTATTATTGTTATTATTATTATTATCATCATCTTCATCACACGACGTTTCAGATAATGTTTGATCAATAGATGATGATAATTTATTTATTTGTTGTACATCAAAATGTTTGATTTCAATATCAGGTGATGAACCAACATTTGGAAAACATTCTTTTTTATTATTATTGTTATTATTAAATTTATGACGATGTTTTGGTATAGTCATATCCCAAAAGTGATCATCAACTGGTGACGACATTGGAAGAAAATCATCATCAACAAGAACACCGGATGGTTTTGTATCATCATCAAATTCAAGACTATTAGAACTTCGCACTGATGTTAGAGTAGCAATAGATGATGATGATGTTTCATAAATAGTTCCAGGGTTGGTAAGAGTAATAGGTCGAATAAGCTCACGTCTATTATTATTAATAATTGATTGAAAATCCATTGAACGTGAATGTCCATTTGTTATTATTGTTGTGGGACGTGCAATAGAATTGTCTGATGTATAATTATGTTTTGAATGTTGAGATGGAATTGTAATAGGTGCTGAAGAATTACGTATTGTTTGACGATAGTCACCCTTTTGTAAGAGAAAACAAAATAAAATATTACTTCTGCATATTTAATCCAACTTAATAATTTCACCTATATTACTAGTCTTTTGTTTTTTTGCTTTATAGATAGTCAAAAGAATTCAATGTATTTAGAGCGGAACTTATTTAAATAATACATAAGTAAATCTCGGATATAATATTTTATATTGATATAGAAAACATTTTCTATTTTCTTCTTCTTTTTTTTGTAATATAGAATAGATATATTCTAATAGAAAACTAATAGACTTACTGTTTCCAGTTCAGATGATATATTTTTCACCGGTTTAAATACTGTTGGTTGTTGTTGAATTGTTTGCGGACTTTGTTTAGTTATATTATTATTGGTACTATTGAGTATATTCAAATCTGAATAAGTACCATTTTTTAACATATCAGAATCTAGACGATCAATATATGACTTAATTTCATCATTGTTATTATATTTTGAACGAACGTAATCATCAAATTGTTCAATAGCACTCGTTATTAGATGACTACATGGTTGATGACCATTTATACGATCAATACTTTCCACAGGTGACGTCACTGTTGTTGTGCTCGAAGCACTATCATCAATGAAGCGAAAACGTTCAATTTTTTGCATGAAATCTTTCCGATAAGATGAAATTGAAGATGATTTTATTGGCGTTATACTCGAAGACTTTTTCTTTAATTGATTTTTTGAAATCAATGGTTTAGTTTTTAATAATGATGTTCGATCACTACTATCTGAATCAGCTGTACTTGATTGATTATTATTATTATTATTATTATTATTATAAGTTGGAAGAGAAATATTAGGTGGAGATATTGTTAGCTGAGTTTGATTCGTTGAATCAATTAATGGACTAACTATTTGTGATTGTTTAGCAAAAGAATTACGACGAAGTGCCGATGATAGTGAAATTCGGCGACGAGATTTCAGTTCGACACGAGTACGATTTTTATTATCGTCACCGGCACTTTGACTACCAGCGGCAGTTGTAACTGTCGATGAGGAAAAAAGCGGATGTGAGTTTGAAGAACGTGCAATGGGTAAAAGAGCATTGAGCGAATATTTGCGAGTATTACGGTCCGTTGAATCCTTAACAGTAGAAGCAAGTTCCGATGTTAGCAGTGGCGTTTGATCATCACACTAGAAAAAGAGAAAAAAGATGAATCAAAAAAAGAAAAAAAGGAAAAGAAGAAGAAGAAGAAGAAGAAGAAGAAATGAAGAAAATGAATAGGATGATCATTTTTTTATTACTACTTTAAAATGAATCGACCTGTATTTATTCAAGTACCTACCATATCATCTTCGTTTGATCTCGTTATTTCATTTCCAGGTGATGATAATGTCAGTAATATGGATTCTGAAACTACTTTTGTCGGTGTTATTTCCGCTTCCACTGATATCTCATCATCTTTTTTTTCTAGTTTCGTATTCTGAAGGGAAGTCTCAAAATTCTGATGTTGCTCATGAAAATGATTAGCATCGTTGTCTTGTAAATATTCACTACTGTGCACCACCGGCGTTGTTGATATTCTATGATTTGTCCTTGGAGCCACTTCGAATCGCTGTGATGATTCGATGATGTTGTTTTCAGTTGTGATAATAGCAGCAGGAGTAATATTAATTTGTTGCTGATTATTTTTTAATGTTTTATGTCTATTTGATTGTGGACGATTATGATGATGAGAATGATGATGATGAGAACGATGATGATTTCGTGTTGTTATACAAGGTAAACAAAATTTACGAAGTGTTGGTGACGACACTTTGATACACCTATTTGATGTTGTATGTCGTCGTTGTCGCTGATCATGCACGTGAAAAACAAGTGAATAACGAACTGTATTTGGACGACACAATATATGTGGTGGAACCGTGCAGAGGATCAAACGACGTGATTGACAATGAATAGAAAGAATTGTTAAAGAAGAAAAGGACACACGTATAATAACAGGTAGTTTATCTTAAAAATGATAACATCAATGCCAATGTGCACATAATCCAAACATGTCAATTGACTCGACAACGTTCAACTGTTTTCTATTCGGCTCGTCGAACGACATTCTTTTTTTGTATTCGCATTCTTTTTCATTAACATGACAGCAAGAATCTTTTCTCGTCCTTTACGCTCTCATGGTATTCTCTGTTCTATTTATGATATTTGTTTCTGTTGGTTGGTAGAGTGAGCGAGCATAGAAACAGCAACATTAACTACGAGCGAACGAGAGAAAGAAAGAGCTCAAACAAGAGAAAAGCATGTTCCCTCCCTTCTTCTCTTTCTCTTTCTTCTTCTTCTTCTTCTTCTTCTTCTTCTTCTTCTTCTTCTTCTTCTTCTTCTTTATCATCTTCATCTTCATCTTCATCTTCTTCGAGTTTGCTGACTTACTGGCCGCCTAGACATCGCTCATATGCATCATCATCATCATCATCATCATCAAAAACGACTCGTCGTTCTTTCTATTTGTAATAGCACTCGTATTGGTAGTAGTAGTAGTAGTAGTAGTAGTAGTAGTAGGAATAGCAGATAGATTCAATTTGCATTAACGAAATCATAAGCCTGCCTGAGCACACACTGTCGGTGATGACACAGAGCACATGCATGCATCTGTGTCAATGTTATCTACAACTATGCGATGAAAGCGACAGTAACACTAAATCCTTTCTATACTTTGATGCTTTTGATGTTGTCAGTGATGGATATATAGCTTTTGCAACTGACAGTTGATTCTCTTTATAAAAATCTGATCTGCCTATGTTAAGAACAAGGCAAAAAGTCTTCAAGAAAATAGCTATATAGTTTGCAAACCTATTCAATTATTTCAATATAATATCTTTATTATAGTTGGAACTTATATTTAGTCACTAAATCGAATTTTGATAACTTGTCAGAAAAAAAGAAATAGAAAAAGAATTGGTGTCAAAATGACTTTCTTCTTTTTTTATGTTTCTTTTTTTTTCTTTGTGTGTGTGTGTGTGTGTGCGTTTTGTTGCTACTACCGCGCGTTTTCATCTTTATGAGTGCACATAAACGAGTTTGCGTATAACTACTTGCTTTCTTGCATGCACGCACAGGAAATTGATTTTCGTCCCTAGACGAATTGATGTCGTTATTCTGTGTATATCTATGTGTTAAACACACACTAACAAATAACGGTGAACGGACTTCTTGGCATTTATTCATCAATACAGCATACATAGAAATATATATATACATGTATATACATATATATATACAAAACGTGTGTCGATAAACATCATAGAAAATGTTCTTATTTGCGTTCATCTTTGTCTAGTTATCTGTTCTGTAAAGATTGACAGTCCCGACATTTGTTTAATCGGTCGATGTTAGCCGAAAAAGAGCACTCTATGAACAAGCTGGCAATGAAATATTGATGAATTCTTATGTAAAGAGTTCTGTAAATAGAAAATTTGTTTGTCCTTACAAGAAACGACAATAATATATAATCAAAATCGAACGATATTCTACCTCTCATCCGATTATATATATATATAGATATACATAGATAAATGTTGAAACGCTTAAAGCTATCACAAAAGCAAAAGATACTTCTTCATTTGAAATATATATGATTGTGTTAATCCTTTATCTTGCCCATCTTATCAAATTATAGATATTCTATAAGGATATATATGTGTGCTTGCATAAATGCTACTAGTACCAGCACGTACACACGAGTAAAAACGATTAGGATAGTTTTTGCACAGAGCAAGATAAACAAGTGTTTGTATATGTGCATGGGCAACTGATTGATTTGTAATTGCTTGTGACATTTGTATAGACTGATGCTTATCTTATTTTTTTTAAGATGTCGCCTCTTATCATTTGTTACAAAGCAAAAATAAAACTAGAGAAAAAAAAACAGAACCTACCCGACTTATTCCAATAGTAGAACACGATTTGCGTACCAATGGCTTTATAGCAATAGATACGTATGAATTATTAATATGATTTGATGTCTTGCACGAAGATGTGACATGATGATGATGAGTTGTAGTAGTGGTTGTTGTTGTTGTCGTCGCTAATGATTCTATTGGTAAAGATGATACAATAGCATAAGCTATTGGTTTCGACGAGTGATTACAAGTAGGAGCACTAAATCGTTTTGTAGATGATGAATTATTAAAGTGCTCGTCAAAATGAATGCCAGGTGTCTGAGAATATTTACGTGTATAATACTAAAATGAGTTCAAGAGAATAAAAAAAAAAGACTCATAATAATCGAAGTCAAATTATTGTATGCATATACAAATACACTCACCATCTATGACTTTCTTCCAACTAACACATTTAGTTAAGGAAAGCAAATATGTAGGTGAATAAGGAAGCCTATATTCTCTTTTCCTTTTTCTCTCTTAAGTAATAGAACGTCCAAAATGCTCATATATCCTATATACAACCAACTGAGAAATACACATATCAATCTAGCTACCCAGTTGATTGCACAACTAACATATCAGCATCATCATCATCATCAAAGATACACGCTCATTCTGCCAATGTTCTGAATATACACTAAGATAATAATTGATTTACTCCTATTTAGCTTTATTCCTAATCATATGAGAATCATCTATAGAAGAAATGAAAGAAAATTGACTATTAGCCAGTTTGCTGGTATACACGCCAAACAATTCTTTAGAAAGCCTAAAGGACATAAACATAAAGCAATTTATGAATCAACCTATACTAATGTCGTACGTCTTTCTTACCCTCTTTCACTCTTTATTCTTCCTGTTCTCTCCTCTCATTACGATTGAATGAATGATGACAACGTAATACTAGCTTACTTGTTACAAGAAAAGAATAAGAAGCATTGAACCATATAAAATAAAAGAAAGAAAGAAAGAAAGAAAACATTCCGGTACCTTGCTGCGTTAAATAGAAAATATTTTTAATAATTAGAACACTTACCACTTATAATTCAACAGGATCCATTCATCATTATGACGACGAATGACAATTATTCACGATATTATTAGGATGAGAGAACAACTTTTTGTCTTGTTCCGTTCAATGTTATAGTGATGTGACAGATAGAGGAATAGACATATAAAGAAAGAAACATAGAAAAGCTCAATCTAGACAAATGATGGGAAACATGCATGCTGCTGTCGATCTTGCTTCTTATATCGAAATATACACGCAAAAGAAAGACAAGTGATGATGCTAGTATATGCATCATGTCACGCAAATCCGGAACGGAACATGTTAAATTTCCGTGATGTTCTTTCTTTCAAGGTCGATATGAGCATGAGTATATTGAGTGTCTGACTTTAGTTTCTTTCCTTTTTCTTTTTTTTTTTGTTCATCATCTTATTCCACTAAACCGATCATGATGATTGATATGCATATATTAAAAAATATATATATTTATGGCAAGAGAATTTTCTTTTTTGGCTTCAGGCATCAAATGAAAGTATTATGAATGATCCAACTGGAAGCTTTTTTCTTCTTCTCACGAAACAAAATATATACACATCATCACTCGTCAATATGATGATCGATTGATATACATTTGTTTCTTCGACTTTTGTTTACTCTATTTATATCAATAGTTCACCGACATTTTTTTTTGTCTTCTAACTAAACAATCATAATTATATCCTTTCCTATAATAGTTATTACTAAGATACTAAATGAGAAAAAACTCAGACCATATATATCTACATATATAATTACATATCTCAGACGCAATGATGTAATAGAAAAATATTTCTTTTTATATTAGTTTACTAAATAAGTATATACTCAAAAGGAAATAGAAATGAATGATTATCTTCCAAATTCTTTTTCTTTTTGCTTTTCTAAATACCTGTTATTTATTATTATCAATGATATCATTCGCTACGTTACATATGTATATACTTACAGTATAATAATATTCTGAAGGTATAGACTACTTGAGAAGTCTTCCGCATTCTCTTTTCTATCTCTCAAATATGGGCGTAGAGCACTTGATTATGAGAATAGATATAAAAGCAGCGGAAGTATGTTTCTTGAGACCGATTTATTACTTTATATTTGGAATGCTCGCTTCTAACGAGTGATGATGGTGAAACTTTTCTGTCGAACGACGATACTATTGCTACTGATGATGATTATTATTATTATTATGATGATGATGATAAAGACGAGATAGGGAATAGGGCGACGAGAATTTATCGACTGACATAGGACAGCATCAACATAAGACAAGATGCATATACGCATACTCGCACATATACACAATAATAAGCGATGACGGAAGAAATAATGCGTTTTAGAGAGTTGACGCTTCTTACTAGTAATACTTACTGCTCATCATACAAAAGCCAATAAATAATAATCAGCATTGATAAACAGACACATCTCTGTTTCTATTCTTGATTTACGAAAAAAGAGCGGAAAGAAATAAGAACAAGAAAAGGAAAAGAATTGAATGCGCACTAGACCAAAGAGGTATCTATTGATTGAACAATATGCTAGGCGATTTCTATTTCTTTTTTTTTTTTGACACATGCACACATAGATCATGTAAAGATCCCCAATTCGCCGCCTTCTGATGCTCGTTGCTCTTTCTATTCCTTTCATTTTTTTTCTGTCTTTCCGTCTCTAATAATTTTTTTATATGTTTTTGATATTTGTTCTATTTCTATAATATCGTTGGTAAGTTTAGATCGATGTCTTCTTCATTGCTTTTTTTTTTCTGCGATGAAAGCGACAGCTCTTGATGTTATTGACAGCTCTCGGGTATCAAAGACAGAACAAGTTGTATGCATTTAGATCTTTCTTTCCTTTTTTTCTCTCTTTTTATTCAATCGTTATGTATGTCACAGCTGTTTGCACATAAATTGACCTTGAGCACTTATTTCTTTTTTTTTCTTTTATAATACTTACTCCAATACTTCCTCGTCTTGAACTTGGTTCACTATATTGTCGAGCACGCCGTTGAATGATTTCTGTCTGTATATTGTGTGTTTCTTGATCACGACATGCACTTCTAGAATAAGAAATAAAAAAAAACCAAATTGAATATGGGCAGACATATTGACCATAAACGATAATTTTATTATTGAATAGATAATGCTCGCATCGTTGGGGGGAAACGTTAATAGCACAAAGAAAATGTATTTTCTATTTTATCAAATGATAGAAAGAGTTTGTCTTTGAAAGAATGAACAAAAACATACACACACACATAAAAAGGAAGCTTATAAGAAAATCAATCTCATTTCTTCTTTGTTTCTTGTATGTACGCAATAATAAATGTAGAAAAGAATAAAAAAAACGAGAAAAGATGCAAGACGAATCATTGTCTTTATTATGTATGACTGGATTAGCATATTATAATAAAGACCAAAATTGCATTGATAACATTCTTTCTTCAAGAAAGACAACAACTCATAGAAGATAGCATGAATCTATCATCAAGCAATATAATGCATATATATATAAATATATATATATTTATGTATCTAATGATAGTAAACAAGAAAAATATAGAAAGAAACATTTATCAACATTGTTAGTTTATCTGTTTTGCAGATCAGGTTTTTATCATCGAATTTCTTATCAAAAAATCTTAATATTGAGAATCTATTCTATCATAAAGATAAAAATTTCTTTTTATTTCTACACACGAAGTAAAATGATTATACAATGTTTGATTGTCAGTAATATCTATATTATTTAGTACAAATGTGATGACCTACAGTTAAGATGATTTTTTAACGACAAAATGAATTGTACGAGGAATTCATTCAAATCGTTAGCCGTCGTTTTCTCTTATATTGGCTCGATAAGAGCGTCTTGATAAGACTAGCAGACGTCTGAAAGTATTTGCCTTTGGAAGCAAGTTATGATCGTTTTTCCTGAATTTTTGACCCAGTTTTAGGCAAATTGACTGTGGCAAAAGTTATACATGTAATTTGGTTCAGGGGCACGATAAAACGTTCATCTTGAAAAAAAAATGCCATAGAATGTTCTAATAGAATTAGGAGACCATCTCTTTACAGCTATTTTTGAAAATGTAATAGATTGAAAACTCTAAGCATGTGTCTCATCTTGTTATTTCCTACAAGGAAATACAAGAGCAAGCCGAACATTGTTGATATTTGTTCATTCAGTTTGGTTATCATTTTTGGAACTAAGTCGAGACTTGAGTGTGACTTTCAAAGTATGAGAATTATTACTCATCATCATCTCAAATACAAGTAAACACTAACATTTGTGTCAATTGATCTGAATGCTTCTTTCTGAAATAAAAAGTTTTTTGTTGTGTTATTCGCAAATATATCGTCTAAAACCAGCGAATCAATGCACAAATCACTTGAGTAAACTTCCTTGACTGTTGAAAGAAATCGTAAAAAAGAATTAAACTTAACAAAATAATATAATTAGATATTGGCTTTAACTGACGATGAATAAAAATACGTTGTAGAGAAACCGGTACTGATCTTTGTTTTTAATACCATGTCTGGTATGGTCCATTTTATCTAACATTGTTTTAATCACAAAATGAATCTTTTCGATTTCTTTCTCATGAGATGACGCACGTATTTAATGTTAATAGCCTAGTGAAGTTTTGAAAATAGCTATAAAGGTTTGGCTTTGTAAACTGAATAGAACATTTTTTGGCACATCTTTAAAAAAAAAGAACATCAAGATATTGTCATGTTCCTGAACAGAATTACATACAAAAGAGAAAATGTCGCAAAACTTTTGTCATACCTGATATTTCGAAACTTCCAAAAATCATTATTTCGTCTTGAAAATTTGCCCACCAATATAGATCAACTGATCAGTAAAATATCATGCAAATTTCAGTCGACTAGAATTTTCTTTTTGTTGAGATATGCTTAACTTGCAAAAAAAAATAGTCGTTTGCTATAGACATATTACTAAGATTAAGTGTATTTGAAAATTCAATAACTTGATAAAAGAATATTCTTTTCGGCTGAAACTTTCAAAAAATTCTATAAATCATTAGATCTATGCATGAACAAAATTTCACATAAAAACTCTGCTCTTTAGTTTTTCGAGGAGTATACACGACAAAACAATCACAATTTGTTTTCAGAGGCCCATGAAAACAAATTATTTTAGGCTTATGTTTGTCTCATTAATACGTCCTGGTAGGCCCAATATAAGCTCAAATGATGACTGTCAGTTCGGGTGATTTCCTCGTTAGTATAATAATAAAGCGTCTCGAGCTTCTCAATATTGTTTAAAGCATTTTTTAAATTCTTCACGAGGAAAAGTTCTTATTAACTTACAAATTAGTATGTGACTGATCACTAGACGTAGATTTTTTTGGAAACAACAAAATAGTTTATATATTTCATGATTGCAAGGATGGTCACATCTTCAATTATATTTCAATTCTGACCATAAAGAAAAATAATTGATTTCATTCATGTCTTTTTTATTGCTTCGAGAAGACCTCATTGTTTTCTGTATCAAATATATACTGGAATCCAGTTTTTGACTCAATAACAAAAGAGAAACATTATCAATATTTGTACTTCATTCTTTTATATAGTCAAACGTTTAAGAAAAAAAGTAATAATGAAATGAAAAAATTCTTATCTCTTCAGTGAGACAAAATTATATTTGGTTCAAAGAAAGAGAATTATTTAATGTCTTTTGAAGTTCACTTCGAAGACAGATGGTATTCATACTCTTCAACTTTTAACATTTCAGATTCATTAATCTCTTAACTTTCCATTAACAAAGAAAAGAAGGTTATAATTTAATTTATCTTTCAAAAAGCTAATAGAGAAGGTCCTACTGCAGTTCTAAAAATAGCACACATTAGAGTCTTTTTTAGATTTTTTTCGAATTCAATGAACTCTTAGTAAATTTTTGTTTCAAGCTAAAGTTTCTCAGACGGATTTTTTAGAATAGCTATATTCATGGTTATTCTTAAATAACATATCAATCAAAAGAAAATGATTTTATTTTTACTATAAATATTTGAATAAGATAGAGCATGTTTTTCCTTGATTTAAATGACACATTCAGTTTAATGACAAGGTAAATATTACTGTAGAAAATACAAAAAAGTGACACAATAAATCACTCCTATAACATAAAAAGCATCTTTCCAGTTTTTTCAAGAATTTAATATATAGAAATTTTTTCCTCTTCATATCGAGGACAAAATATATATGTATGCTTCTACTTACAGTTCTTTTCAATAAAAGATTGTGAAAAAGAGATAACTTACTAATAGTCGGTTATTTTCATCACAGAAAAATTAAGATTTTCTCCATAAGAAAAAAAAAAACATTTTTACAATTTTATTCTTATTTTTTTATGTGAATTATAAAAATTGCTTCACTCATATTAAGAGAATTATTTTAAATATTTCATATTGAAAGAAAACATCTAGAATCTATTTAATAATCTTTGTGAAAAAATATTTTTTAACAATAAAACCCTGAAAAAAGCATCAAAACTTATTATTTGCTATGAAGAACAACATTTTATTGATGGAAAAGAAAAATTCTTAAAAAGCAGTTAGGTGGAACAAAAGAATGCTTTTCATTTTATCATTAATAGAAAACATAAAAATAAAAGGAAAATATATATGTGTCAATTATTCTATTCTAATCTTCATTCTACCGTTTTTTTTTTGTTTAATTCTTTTCTTAAAAGCCTATATCAATTTTAACTATCTTTTCTTTTTTTGATTTATTATACAAAAGATAAATAACACTTACAAATCAGCAAAAATAATAGATGACAAATTTGTCTCGTATGTATCCATCTTATTTTTATAAGATGAGTAACTGGATACAAATCTCGTGAATTCAAAATGTTTTATTCGTTGAATAAATAAGTTGATGTCTCGACGATCATCACAATTTAAATGACAATAATGTCTTATCTTTTTCAATGATGATCAAATCAAATCATAATAAGCAACATGTGCACACAATCGAAAGAGACACGCGTCTATCGATGTGTTCATTCAAATAAATATCAAATGACTTACTTGAATCGAAATATAACCATGATAAGCATAATAAAACTTATGATAATCACAACAGTTAAAATAACTTTTATTTGTGTTTTTGTTAAATCTAGAAAAATAATAATTGTCAGATTTGTTTTTTTTTTGGTCTTCTCTCATTTATGTTTTCTTTTGTACTTACTCGATCCATCTTTCATTATACTATATCCTAATGAATTACCAATACTTTGAAATTTATTCGTTGATAAATTTATATTATTTTTAATAGAATCATTCGTTAAACTTAATGTTGAATCAATAAAATTTACAGATGAACGAGATTTTGCATATTGATTTATTAATAATGTTGATGATTGAATAGTAGTTAGTAATAACATTGTTAATGTACTATTATCAAGAGAATTGCTTGTATTAATCAATGATAAACATCCAGTAATTAATAATATAATAATAAGGATAAGACAAATGTTCATTTTCTTTGAACCATACAATCATTTTGCTTAAGATTGCTTTCGTGATGTCTACAAACAAAAAAGGATAACTTATTTAAAAAACATTCTATAGACTTCTGTCGTTCTCGTTACGGAATAAATAGACAAAAATGATGTAGATTATGTTAACCTTTATAGATTATCATGTGACAAAAGAAAACCCATGCGCTTGATTAATTCAATCAATTCACTTCTGAAAGCAAATGCTAGTAAGGCAAAGTGCATGTTACATTATGAAATCCAATATCAGCTTCGGGACAAGATGAGATAGAGAAAGAAGAAATGACACTATCACTCTTTATGGATGTGCGTTAGTCTATTCGCTTTCTCTTCTTTCCTTATAAAAACGATCATCTTGTCGCAAGACTCCTTCAAGAAGTACTCAACAATGTCATTGTTCATGATGCAACACATCACACCATACATAGAATAGCTATTTGAACCGGTAAATTCAATTAGTTTCATATCTCATAGTCTATTCTCAAATTATAGATTGTTCAAATAAACGTAAATCCCTCTCATATTTTGTTTCCTACGTCACATAACTCTTGTTTGTCTAATTTCTTTTTCTATTGACAATACTCAGAAAAAAAACTTACGGCATGATCAATAAATATAATACATGAGGATTGTTCTCGTTTTTTTTCTTCTCTTTTATTATCATATGTACGTAGATATTTTTCAAACTAATCTACTCTTGTTCAAATTACATATACATATATTTATATAATACAGAACATTACTATTATTCTATGCAGATTATTCTATTGAAGTAATCATTAGAATACATTGTCATGTACTTACTCAGGTCTCAGCTATTGCCTAACATTTAAATGACGACGAGAAATAGATGAAAAGAAGAAGCAAATAAACCACAATCATTTTGCTATGAAACATAGACTTTTCTCTTTTCTTTCTTCTTTTTTTCTTGGTAATTTTTTAGAAATTCTATGAAAGAATAGAGCGATAAATATCCGTCAGAATTTTTTTTTATTTTCACAGGAAAAGGTGTATATATATATTCTATAAAGATAAGGTGACATGTTGTTCTGTTGATCATATAAGGATATGCATGCTCCATTCCCTAATTATGTGTTGATGAAAAGTTGAAAAGGAAATGGGCAAGCAAAGAATTCTTTTTTTAACTATTTGATGTCAAAAGAAAAAAAGAAGAAATAATATAATAGTTATTGTATTACTTTGTTTTTTAGTTTAAATATCGTCATAAATTCTGATAAATAAAGTAAATGATAGAATTTAGATAATAATTTTCAACTAAATAGTAGAATTATCTATTTTTTTGTATTTATCTACTACAGATAAGTATTCTTAATTTACTAATGAATGAATTAGTAGCAAGAAAAAATGATATTATTTATTTACATAAATGTCTGGATACCTTCAATCGATGAAAACAATGAAGCCGCTTCTGATCATTAACACATTGTCGAAGGTTTTCTTTTCATCATGTTATATATCGGTTTCAATGATTATTTCAGGACCACTTACGCAAAACAAACAAAAAATAACAAGAATAGAATACATCTTTTATAGAATTGCTTCAACAATGTATACTTGCTCCTTTTTTTTTCTTTTCTAGATAGAAAGCGTGGATTCATCAAAGAGAATAGACAAAAAACATACATAGTAATTGTAACAGGAAAAATAGGGCTAATATGCATCGTAGTGCAACAATATTCTAATTTAAATGTGGCGAGAAAAACCAGTCAAGAAAATGAAAAATGAACTCCATACGGGATCTTAAGACACAAGCATCTAATATTTTATATTGATAATTTGACACATATTCAAAGAATAGGAATAAAACATATTGGTAAGATTGATTCATTGTATATTTTCATTATTATAATTCATTTTTCTTTTAGAATAAAAAAAAAATATGTATTTCATATTATTAATTTCTATTGATTTTGATTATGATAGATAAACTGATAATTTCAAGGTAGCAATATGCCAAAAGAACATCAAATTTTTATTAAAACATATGAAAAGAAAAAGACTTAATTAAAAATTAAATGATATTTTCAAAAACATTGCATGATTCTCGTTAAACTTAACCGGATGTTCTAGTTCCTGAAACGTGTTCAAAAATAACATGCAAACTTAAACAAATATTTTCAATTAAATAAATTATTGCAACAGATGTATAAATATTCTATCATTAGATACCGTTTGTTTATATGAAGTAAATTCAAAATTTCTTTCAATTCTATAAACTATTTCATTAATAATAAAATTCTATTCTATGATTATAAAATAACAAAAATAATTAGAATAGCAAACATACATAAAAGTAAAACTAATGTAGCAATAATTGGTTCACGTATTTGTGAAACTTCTGTTAAGTCTCTTCGTATTATTTGTAGATTAATTCGATGATATCGATAAATACTATAAAATAATATTAAAATACTAGCAGTAACTAAAACTAAACCAGATATAATTGGTTTCATTTCATGAAATGAATTTTTAAATGTTGTTTGAATATTATTCGATCCACCAAATCTTGCAATAGCACAACCAAATGCAAATATACCAAGACCAGTTCTTATCCATGCTAAGAATGTACGTTCATTAGCTAAATGATCCGTAAAAGAACCTTGACCTTTATTAGGCATTGGTTCGGATGAATTTTTTACAGCTACTAGATCCATTAAAGGCGAAGATTCAACCATTTTAATCTAAATAATTAAAAACTTAGAAATCGTCATCTAAAACAAAACGTACAGGATAGAAAGTTTTCTATAATTATAAATCAAATTTAATCGTCTAATTCACTAATCATATTATAATAATGTATCAAAAGAAAAATTTATCAATATCTAACATGGAATAAAAAGTTTTTAAAATTTTGATCAGAGTTGTCACTATATTTCTGGTTTGTACCTACATGTAAAGAACGAATACAAAAACACATAGTCGACTATAATAATAATAATAATAACAACTTTCAGCAAGGTTAAGTCGTCATGAAAGTAATCACATGAGAGCAGAAAAAAAAATATGATCACCTTTATGTTTAAAAAGTACTTATGCAATACTTTATCCTGATAAAACGACATACATAATAGAAAAAAAAATCGTTCATTCTTGTTGAGAGTATAATTCATGTTTCTAAAGAACATTTAAAATGAGCTTTCTTTTTACGGACAATATATGGCTATGACGTTTTTCTTAGACAGAATTCTCGTTATCAATGCCTTGAAGGGTTAATATAAATACTATACAAAAAAAAAATATAGATATGATACTTTCTGTCAATATGTATATTTCTTATCAATTGACTCTACTTAATATATTCAATAATAGTGTCACTCATAATTCTTCCAGTTGTCCAAATACTTTTGCTTTTATCTTTACGTTCAAGTGCAAGACTTGGACATATTCGTTTATTGTTTGTATATTAATTTAGAAAGATTCCAATAGTTTATCATCTAATAGACACAGTATGCTAGACTTTAATTTGTCGTTAGTAAGCAGCAGGATGTGTCTGTTGGCATTTATACATATAAGTTCAGTTAATTTATCCATTTGTTTCATAATTATTAAGTCATATCGTCTCATAGATGCAGTGAGACCAACTAATCAAAGTAAATGTAGAGAATAAAGATTTTTCTTTTATAGTAGTATTACATATCTTTGTTGGAATAATTAACAGAATAGAAAAGAGAGTATTGTAAAGTTATAATCCTTATGTCGATGATCTTATTAGAAGGTCGATCTTTACAAAGTTTACTATCAACAAAAAATGAGAATATCAATTATTAAGATGCTGAAATGCTAAAGTGTCAAAATAAAAAGCAATTAAAATAAGCAAGATTTCGAATAACTCAATAAGCTAAGACTTTCAAGCATATCTGGATTAATAATTTTCATATTATCAATTGATATGAACCAGTAAATTTTGAAGTAAATTAATATTAAAATTTTCAAGAATTATTTACCAGCATATAGCGCCTTTAAAACTGAATGGTTAAATTCAATGATATTGATGATTCATCATCTCTTTCAGGTTACATGTACATACAGATGCACACACACAAACAAATCGTACAATCGCTCATGCGTAGATACTAAGCAAGGTTGCATATATAATATAAACTGCGATATTCACCTTGTGTTATTTTCAAAATGTCTTTTCGTACAATTATACTAGTTCTACAAAATCTTTTTTTCTTAATAACCATTGTTTTATTTGTTCTGGGACTTTATGGTTATTTATATCGACATGAATCAAATTATTGTGGTAAATAAATTTTTAGCGAAAGCAAAATTAAAAAACAGGAAATTCTAATATTCTTCGTTTAGAAATGACATATATGTTTGAAAATCCAATTTATCATCGAATAGCATTACCAATAGATGTTGAAAAGCGCTATCCTCGTTATGGACTCTATTCTTATTGTGAAGGTATTCGATGTGAAGCTCATCGACGAAATCAATTTACTGGTATAAAAACCAATTGATTTTTTTTGTTAGTTTTTGTAAAATTTTTTTTTTTTTCAAAAGGTTTTCCTGTATTATTTATTGTTGGTAATGCTGATAGTTATCGTCAAGTTCGTTCACTTGGTTCAGTTGCTTATCGAATGGGTGTTCAACAGAAACAATTAGATTTCTTTTCAATTGATTTTAATGAAGAACTTTCAGCTTTATTTGGTGGTGTTTTAGAACAGCAAACTGAATTTGTTGCTCATTCAATTCAAAAGATTTTATCTTTATATAAAATAAATAGAACAATTATTCTTGTAGGAAATTCTATTGGTGGTCTTTTGTCACGTAAGATTTATTAACTTTTGAAAAAAAACAATTTATTTATGAGAATATCTGTATATATAGGTGCTGTTTTCTTACAAGCATCAAGTCGCTTTAATCCAAATACTGTTCGTCTTATTATAACACAAGCAACACCTCATCAAGCACCTGTTATTCATTCAGATAGTTATGTTATTAAGTTTTATTCTCGTGTTAATGAATATTGGAAAAATGAATGGAACAATTCACTTAAACATCTTGTTCTTGTATCATTAGCTGGTGGTGATAGGTAAAGTTTTAAAATTTTATTTTTTTAATAATTAGTTTGCATTAAAAGTCACATCATCGAATATTATTTTAAATCTTAGACTCAATAGATTATTATAACTCGGAATTTTCCGTAGATAATTGTATATCGTTCGAATCTGAACGCCGGTTCCCCTCACAGATTGAATGATTTGTTTTCTTCAACTCGTCGTGTATTTTATGCGTTGAAAGTCATGAAGCCGTTACAGCAGAGCTGGGCATTTCCATGGAAACAATTCAATTTGGGACCCCTAAGACTGTCCACGTAATTTGTGAATTCCCTAGTAATTCACAAATTACGTGGACGGTTTTAGGGTTCCCAAGTTGAATTGNCACAGATTGAATGATTTGTTTTCTTCAACTCGTCGTGTATTTTATGCGTTGAAAGTCATGAAGCCGTTACAGCAGAGCTGGGCATTTCCATGGAAACAATTCAATTTGGGACCCCTAAGACTGTCCACGTAATTTGTGAATTCCCTAGTAATTCACAAATTACGTGGACAGTTTTAGGGGTCCCAAATTGAATTGTTTCCATGGAAATGCCCAGCTCTGCGTTACAGGCTAATTCGCGAATTAATACAAATTTTATTAGGAATATATTTATAGTTATAAAGTCATTAGAATATTATCTTATATTTCTGAATATATATTTTCAAAAAAATTGTAAAGTAAAAGTAGTAGTATATGTTCATAGATAAAATATTAATATAGCAGATAAAACTTCGACTAGTATAAAACTAATAACTCAGCTTTCTATGTTAGGCCTAAATCAGTGGAAGGACGAAGGAACTCACACACAGCGAACGTAACTTATATGCAGAACGAAAGAATGAACGATGATAAACAAAATTTGTAAACAGGTCGAACGTGCGAGTACACGTTAAAATATTTAGTCTGTGACCCATCAGATATTCAATTCGAGCAAGGCTCGAACGTGTTGAATCAAAACAATTTAGCCTGTAAACATTTCTGACCCACACTCTCAAGTTATATCTCAGTAGTGAAGTATGCAAGAGATGTGTACGCAAGCGGTCCGCGCCCTAACGGCAAATGTGACTCGTTGTGGGGTAGCCGCTTCATTCCTTCACCTCTCTTCTTATTTATTCGCTGGCTAACCGTGCTTTAAATATACCAGCTGTTCAAAGTCGAAGCTCTATTTTTTAAGAAATTATTATAGAACAACAAATATGACGAAAAATACTTTTTTTCGGTTACTGTTAGGCGTATTGGATATCTCTGAAGTATGCAAATAGTTCAAATCATTTACACATAAATATTCGAATAAACTTACATTCACAAAAAGCAAAAAAACTCGAGTTGAAATAAACTATCGTTTTTGGAAGCTAGAATACTTTTTGACAAACATTAAATAAATCATAAATAATTTTCTTTTATAGAGATCATCTTGTACGAAGTGATCTATGTTCATTAAATGGTCTTACTGATGAAAGTCGATCGATTGATGTATTAACAAGTGCTGTACCACATGTATGGACATCAACTGATCATCGTTGTATTGTTTGGTGTAGACAATTAGTATTGACGACAACACGTGCATTACTTGAAATTATTCAAGAAAAAAAACAAAATCGTCAAGCAATTATGCAGGTTGTTTTTTAGTAAAAAATATAGAATGATAATTAATTGTTTATTGATTTATGGTTTTTTTTCTTTTAGATACTTAAACGACATTTTTCTCCATCTGTTGATTTTAATCTTGGATTAAATACAACATTAAATTTAAAAAAAGAACCTATTCTAATCACAGAATCAAGTAGATCAATTCATGGAAAAGAACAAAATGATTATTTAATTCCATTAAAAGAGTCAAAATTTCATCGAATTATTATTCATTCAACATATACTCGAATTTATTTAAAAAATAATGATATTACTACGGATGTAACAAATATTCTTATACCTATTCCACCAACTTATAGTGATCGTAAAATGATTCAATTTGATATTAAAAAAATAGATGATAATCTAAAACAATATGATTCGATTCTTATTCAATTTGAAAATAAAAAATCTCAAGTTGATGTATATCAAATCGAAAATAATGAACAAATAGTTGAAATTTCAACGTAAGTCACATTGATTTGAACGAATTTTGCTTGTCATGAAAATATCTTGTATGAGCACATCTATTTTTTTTTCTTTTTAGTAGAGAAACCTATAAAGAAATTCTCATCTTTTATATATGTAAGGCTAATGAGATTATTACTTGATAAGTAATAAAAGTTCAAGTGGATGAGCATAAATACTTGATATAATGACGATGTCTTGAAGTATACAATACTGGACAAAAATATAAGAACAATGTATTTTTGAATTTTTTTCTATGATATTAAGTATTTAATTCGATTGCAAATACTGATTTGAATAGCCAATGAAATTCTTTATGAGAATTAGTTTTGAACAGTACCATAGTAAAGAACATAAAATCCTGAGTAACAAGAGAGATTACCGCGTCTTCTACGATCTTCACTTAAAAAGTTATAAGCATCACAAAAAAGAAACTCACCAAAATCTACCGTTAATATTCCTTTAGGATACTTAAAACTAATATATGCTCTGCGACGAATTGTCTTAGCATCTCAAACCTCAAAGTCAATATCACCATTCAAATTAGTACGGTGAATTATTCCTGTCTAGTTGTTTTTGCGGAGGATCACAAGTCAATGAGCTGAAACCCAAGCTCTCAGAAGAAGTTTAACAACTCTCGAATGAAAAAAACTAGAAATGTTGGCCTTGTATAGATCGAAAGAGAAATAATTTCAGTATATTGTTTTTAAAAATTTCCACCAAGAACTCATCTGAGTAACTAATTGTTGACCAATCAAATTTCGATGGCTGCAAGTCTTATCTCTGGAATCGTGAAAATCGCAGGTCTATATGATGTTCCTTTCAAAATTTATTCAAAAAAAAAACACTGGAACACATTATATTCTGGAATGGATAGTATAACATCTCTTGAGAATGTTTCTTCTTTGCGGCTTTAGTTAAGCTAACTTGTTCAGTTCATTAAACAAGACTCAAATTCGATATCTATTTTTAGTGATTCTATCACCGTCTATATTTCAGTTATAAAATTGTAAAAAGAATCTTCGAGTCTAATGTAACTTTGAAGATGTACAAGGCAATTTGACTGAAATATATTCGGTTGCGATATTTAAAATACAAAATGAAATAACAAATAGACAGTTGATAATATTCTTTTGACAATTTCGTTTATCCATGAATTATTTCTAATTCTAGCGTTTTTTTTTGTTTTCTGTTTAAAAGGTTTGGCTCACAAACATTATCTTTCAATAAAACTGGTTACGTAAAACTTATCTTTCCAACACTTGTTCATCTTTGGCAAGTCTATAATATTTATTTATCATCAAACAATCAAAAAATGCCATTAATTCATTTTCATGTTCCATGGTCAAATGAAGATCTATATAATTTAATAACATTACGTAATCCTTCATCTCCATCATCAGTTCTTCCAAAATCTCTTTATCGTCAAATGCGTTTAAAACTTCATCGACCACCTCCATTAACAACTGATAAATATCCTTCACTTGAACTTTTTCTTGATTCAAATTCTTCATATAATCTTCAAATAACTTATTCATTTCTTGATATATTATCACAATTAATACGTTATTATATATATTTACTACCAACATTTCTGTTTACTGTTCTATGTATATCATATTTACTTCAAGTAAATGATGTTGCACTTCGTACATATCAAACAATGCTTGCATGGCAAATACATATACCAATAGCTATATTAATAACAATACTTTATAAAATCATAATTTATTTATTTCCATCATTAAATTTTGTTGTGGATATTCATTCAAATGGTTATTATTTTTTCTTCTTACCATTAATTGTTTATTTTCTTGCACTTAGTTTATGGGCTCTAATTTCATTTATAGTTGATTATTTAATATTAGATTTTATTCGTCGTCTATTATATTCATTATTAATTCATTTATATAACGAATTAAATCAACAATTACGATTTGTTCGTTTATTTCAATGGTTTATGTTATCAATGCCTTTATTTGCAACAATAATATTTAGTGGTTCACAAGGTCATATGACATTATTTGTAATAGCTGTATTACATACAGTTTGGCGTGGAACAATCAATCGACGTTTAAGAGAAATTTTAACAACATTAATTTTATTTCATGGTCTTCTTGTTATTCTTAATTTAACTGGTTTTATTGTTCATGTAAAAAGTCTTATAGTTCAAGGTTTATATCCATTATATATAATGATGCCAGATCCATCATTTTTATCTGCTATTTGTTGTCTATTAACATTTTATCTTCGATTTATATTTAATCAATCACAAATACAATTGATTCAAACAATAAAATTAAGTCTCTTAAAATATAATCGAAGTATTTTAATTTTATTAGCAATAATTAGTCAATTTTTTTGTTCGTACTCTATGAATTATTTATGGATATTAATTTCTTTTATATTTATTCATGCAGCTGTGATATTCTTTAATCCATCACATCGTGACTGATATTAGAATTTTAATTTTTTAAAGAAATTAATAAAACAAAAGAAAAATTTAATAAAGAAAAAAAAACCATTCTATCACAATAAAATTAACAGTTATTTTTTTCCGTCATCACGACTTGTAGAATCTAAATAATAAATATATTAAAAAAATTGTTGATAATAAATTAAAGTTTTTTTTACGATTACTGTCAGTGAATCTATCTCTTGATCGATCGTTAACCCTGTGCAATTGACCATCTAAATGATATCAATAATATATATAGTATTTAGTATTATTGAATAAAAAGCATGGAAATCCTTCACATATTAGAAGATTTAAGTCTAGTGAAAAAAGACTTGCCAACGCAGTCTCTATTTAAGACTGAAAATTGGAATTCATATATGTTCTGTTGAACCTTATTACACTAATACAAAATATGTAGTGTGAAAAATTTCTAGTAGACTATAGCTGTTTTCCAAGGATAATCGATCGGTAGACGGATGATCTTTCTTATTTATTTCTGCATTTCGAACAGAAAATTTTTCTTTTTTTATTGACAATTTCTTCTTTGTTTGCCTTGTTGCTTTTCATTTTCGTATCCCGTTTTTCTTAATTTCACATTAGTTTTATTTTAAACATTGATTTAATTAGCTAATAAGCCCGTTGTACGTATCCATTTTATCTACAGTAGGTCTCAACGTCATAGATATGCGGAATTCGGAATCAAAAATAAAACTCTACCACCATCATAGGAAAAAGAAATTGCCAGGATCATGAAATTTGGCTCCGTAGATCTCTTCTCAACACTTATCCTGATAAGTTCATAAACACTGATATCAATTGTTAGAAAGCTTAGGAGTGTTTTAGAACAGTTGAAGTCCTGTCGCTGATACCAGTCAGCCCCTTTTTCTGTTGCTAAGGAACTCTGAAAAAAAGTCTGATACTTGTTGTTCTTAGTTGATAAAATTTGTAATACAGACGTGGAGAGCCGCGAAACATCGACTTAAAATTTCTGCTTACTACTGTCGTCAAAAATATATGCGAGTTCTACAAAAATGTTCTTTTAAATCGCTTTAATTTTTTTCTCTCATTGAATTATTACTGAAACGTGTTTAGAGGAGAATAAAAGTTACGAAAGAAAAGAATAGAAAGTAATCGTTTATTTATACATAACTGGAATATATTTTCTTTAGTAAAAGAAAGAGCTATATATGATGCGAGGAGAAGAGAGCAATTACTAAATAAGTTTCATTTGTATAAGTACTAATATATATTCAGTGAACATATAAAATATGGAGAAACATCGTCTTGCACTTCCTTGTGATGATGAAAAATCAAATTTTGATAATTATGATAGTTCTAATGATGATTTAAGTGTTGAAATAACTTCGACCATTGATGAACATAAAAAGGAATTAGTAGGCTTATCAACATATCATCCATTAGAATTAAAAAACAGCAGTTATGATAATAATGAAGAAAAAAAGAATATAATTAAGAAAATGATGGTCGAAAAACCTAAGAACTCTTATTTATTAAATAGCAAAACGAAACAGTTCAGTTTAGATCAATTTATGAAAAAATGAAATTTAATTGTAGTTCTTTTTATTTACATTTGAAACGTAATTATAGTGAACTAACTAAATGGAATAATGATATTCGATCTTTTATGCATTGAAATTCATACTAGAAAAATTCGGGAATCTTCTATTGCGTGAGCCTGACGAGAGAGATTAAGTCTTTTTACCTGGATTTCGAAGAAATTCTTGATGAAGATTAGGAACAGAATCGTGGTGCAACGCTTGACTTCGATTGTCATTCCATCTGTCCGCAGCTCTGTTTACTTGACGATCTAAATGGTAAGAATAATCTATAAGATTTTTGTATTAGTGAATAAAAAGCATATAAATCTTTTTACCTGAGTACGGAGGAAAATTGTGACGAAGATCCTGCACAGCACTGCGAGGGGATGGTGGATTTCGATTCTCATTAAAGCGATTTCGGTCATTCATGCCAGTAGGGACACTTGAATGACGGTCATCATGAGAAAACCTTGATGTCGTTGTTGTTACTGTTAATGGTTCATTCTAAAAATATTTTTTTGATAATCCAGGTCAAAAATTAGGTGTAAGATCTTCTAACAAGGAAATGTATTCAACTGTTGTATGCTGTTCGACATTACATTAAAGCTACGAGTAAGTCTTGGTAAGACTAAGAGAGGCTTAAAATGATTTTCAACCATGGTCTACTATTTAAGAATGATGGTTGTTTTAATGAAATTTTTATTGAGGACAAGACATTTTCGATAAACCCAAAACATAGTGTTTCAAGCTGAAATTATGTCTGCACGTACGTTTGAAAGTCATGAAACTTTCAACAAAAACAAGTGTGTCTCTCTCGACATATACGATTTTCTAGAGGATTTGATTATTATGCCCTCTTTCGAGAAAGACATGTTCGTTTTCGTTGGAAGTTTCATAACTATCTAACGTACCTGTAGACATAATTTCAACTTAAAATTCTTTATCGTAAACAGCAATCAGAAAAGGCATCGGAGTGAGTATATGAATATAATGGTGCTGACGAAAACAGAATACAAACTGTTCTCACGATGAGAATACAGGTAAAAGAATGCAAGTGTACTAGTATAGATCTAACGAGGTAGCTTTAAGAGTATAGTTTTCAGAGTCTAATTTTACGGATATTGGTATAAAGATGTAGGCGTAAATGTATGCCTGCATTGAGTTAAGTGTAATGACTATCAATAATGGCTATCTATGCATATTTGTTGTGTATTTAACTTGAACTGAGCGCTTCAATCACGTTCATTGAATAATTATTGAAGGAGTTGTGAATTATTTCAACTGAGTGAGAATATATGGTGAAATTCAAGAGTACAATCTTCTATGACCATATAAAATCATATTGTCGAATCTTATACGTAGCTTATTGTTATGCTTGATGTAAGATTTTTGAAATCACGATGTTTTGTATGATCTTGAAGTAAGATCTGATTCGAACGTATCAGAATCTGTCACCAATCTTATTGTCTGCTTTTTTCACCTATGTTTGTATAGAGGTAAGTCTTAATAGAAATAGTTTATTGTGAAAATTTCTGATATATTCATTGTTCTTATCCTATGATACTAGTATGGTAAAAGCATGCCTTTTAGATTGCTCATACACACTGGAAAATTCGATATTATTATGTCAGAGTAGGAGTCAATCAACAAATCCAAGACTATCACGATAAAATATTCGCGCTAAGATTGATCTCTGTGCAAAATGTCAAGTCAAAACTCGAAAATAAATTTTTCCAATGTTCTTGAGGAGAACTACAGCATTCAGTCAAAAAATACTATATTGCTACAGTATCTCTACAGCAATAAGCTAAACATCTGAATTCTTTTCAAGATATTTACATCTAATTAGAGTCTACATGATGAGAATATTCTCGAATAAAACAAAGATTAATCAGTTGGGAGACTTCTCTCGTTAGTGTATCTGTAAGATTTTATCATCCCATTGTTTGATCTAGGACTTTAAAATAATTTACAACTTACTTTTTTCATTGACGTTTTTGATTTCTCATTTAGATGGTCACGAATCTCATCAACTTCTTGACATGTTTTGATAATAGGAAGAAGATCTTCTGGTTTCTCTAATTCATATGTTGTACTACGAATGGCTTCTACTGCTTTATGAGCATCGTCAAATTTATAGGTTCGTATAGCAGGAGTGAAATGATAAACTTCACTGAGAAATAAACGATCGGCACGCTGGAAAACAAAATAATCAAATAAATATTATCGTACTATAAAAGAAATAGATAAAATTAAAGTTCTAAAAAATGAATTCATCTTAAATTTCATCTTTTAAACGATTATTTGTGAACGAAAATTTGAAGAAAAACCTTACATCAGTATTACGATCATTGATATTGCGAACAGCACCAAATATATCTTTTAGAGGATTTTCTTTTAAGTCTTTTTTGAGCTTTATTAAAGGTTCTATAATATTATCGAGTGAAATAGAATTAACATTATCATTTAAATTTATGCTATTCATTTTCGATTGTATTATAGATTCTATTTGTTGTGGATCATTGCCATATGCCATTGATACACGTAAAATACTCTCCGAACAATTTTGAAGATCACGCGGAAGTTGTTTCTTCAATTCTTCAACATCATATTGATCAGGATCATATTCACGTCTAATCTTGGCAACTTCTAACTCAACAATTGGTTGAGTTATTGTGTGTCCTTGTCTGACTTTGTTTCGAACAATATGCTAGATTAATAAGATTTTTTACATTAAAAATAATATGATTTTTAATATCAAACGTTACCTTAAATTCATCGACGATTTTAAGAGTCATATCGTTGGCATTAGTTGACTGCTGATTAGGCTATAAAGGATTTTCATTAGATTATATAAATTATAGAGAAAAGAACATCGAGAAAAATGTGAAATTCTTAAACTAGTTTCTTTAATGACTGAAGAATTTCTAATCGTCATCAAAGTTCTAGCTCGTCATTCTTTTGAACTAATTTTAACTGACTACTAGGAATTCTCAATAGCTTGTAATTGTCAGTTCATACTTTCATTACAAAATATTAGAAAAGATTTTTTTCTACTGCAAAAGTTATACTACTTAATAGCTTCACATAACCATGAAATACCTACGTGTTAAGAAGTCTGAAAATATGACGTTTAGCATAAAAACTGAACATACTGGTTCGTTCTGTTTTTTATCGGTAGCATTAGTCTTATACGAATCGAGAAGCCTTTCCGTTATGCAGTGTTTTATTCTGCATGGAGACCGAAGGAGCGATACTCTTTTGAAAATCGTGTTGACCCTCCTGGAGCTTTAAATCAACACTCCGAAAGAGAAAATACTGAAGATAACATCAAATTTATAAATTTCTGATAATGTAACATATCTTCATTGAAAAAAGTCAGACAAAACAAAACCTAGATGCTGTTTAATATCAGTTCATGTGAATTACTACATCAGAAGTTTTGAAAGAGTTCTTCTTTCGTTTCTATATTCGTGTATATGAAACTTGTCGGAGTAAAATAGAAAGTTTTCAATTAGAACTTCCAAGAATTATAGAAATTTCATATTATATGTCTTCATGGAACTGCAGCCCTTTTCTAGAAAGAACTAGCTTGGTTTTTCGCCGGTTCAGTTTTCTCGAAAGAAATTTTACTAGTTCCAAACATGAAGTATCTATCTAAGGTTAAAAATGGATTAATCTTTTCCTGTCATATATGTTAGTGATGTATCTGACTGTTGTTATCCTATATATATATATATATATATACCGTGAGTACCAAAATGATGATCAGATCCTCAAAGACAAAGACTCCAGAAAACTAAAAAGCTAGTTTTGCAACATCTAGAACCGCTAAATATAATTTACAACAGGAGGCGTCTCTGAGTTCTCTGCAACATTTTTTTAGCTATGATACAACAGTTTTATTGGAGGTCAAAAAATTATTTTTCCGTAGGAAAACAGAAAAAAACGACTTTAGAGGATGCCGTAAGATTCCTATATCTTGGTTCAAGAGTGCCGCAGAGAACTTGAATACATCTTATTCTCTAGAGGAGTGTTTGTTCTATCGTTCTATGTACTCTAAACAAAATTATATTTACCCGTTCTCAGTGCTGAAAAACTAACATTTTGGTTTTCTGGAGTCCTTATCTTTGGAAACTTGATCATAATTTTAATTTCTTTTTATAAACAATTTTCTCTATTCGAATTACTATTTGGATTCTTTCTAACACCTACAACAGTACAAAGATATTAAAAATAAACCTTGCTGAAACATTTTCGTACTCACTGTATATACATACTTATCTTCCCTTCTGGGAGTTCTCATGCTCACTTGTTTTCTCCACTTTCTTCTCCTACTTTGATAAAGTTATTGTTATAAATCAACCTTACCATAATCTGATCGGAGAATGCTGAAAAACCAATGTGTCTACTTGTACCAGCACTGTATCCAGTAGCCATTATTCGTCTAGGTTTTTGTTTTTTTCTTATAAAACCCAATAAATATCGAAAAAGAGAAACAACAAGGTTAATAATCATTTTAAAAAGCGTTTATAATAAAATTTTAAAAATAATTTTTTTTTTCAGAAATATTCATGCATATCGTAATTGATAGTGAATCTCACAAAAAACTTCAATCATTACCTAGTTTTAACATAGAATTCAAAGCTAAAAACACTCAGTTTTGCAAGATTCTCATACCATGAAAATATTTATCTTTTGTTTTCTTCTTCGTAACATTCTATTATCAATAGAAGAAAAAATTAGAGTAAAAATTAACAAAATAAAACAATGACAAATATATCGCATCATTTATTCTGAGAAAAACATTTCAATTATTATTGGATATTTTTACATATAATCACAAACAGGTCAATTAATGATTAAAAATAAATATAAATATAAAAATTTATTATCTGATTGAATTAGATGTTGTTGTTTAGTCTTGTATAGATCAATTATCATAAAATTCTTGGTTTTGTTAGCTTTTTTGGTCTACCTAATAAATTATTTAAATTTTGTCGACACAACTAAAAGAAACTAATAAGCAAAGCATAATTACAAATTTTTATATATACTTCTATTAAATTTTGTCTTGTTGCATTTGCTGGTATAATAACGGATCCTTTGATAAGCATTTGTTGAAGATTATTATCTTCATATATTTCCCTTTAAAAAAAAATAATTATCATAGATATTTTATTTTTAATCGATTTACCATGGTTCTATTTCATAACGCCAAATAAGTGAACACAAAAATTGTTTATAACAATTTCTATCAAATATAACTTAAACAATCGAAAAAGATAAATAAATAAAGATTTTATACGCGCAAAATCGATTTTCAGCGATGGATGATGCTGGTTCTTTACAATCTTCAACTGGGCATATATTATTAGTTGACACTGCCTTCTTGTGAAGTTCTTTTTTTATATTAATGTTATGCTCCTAGAAAAAGACAATGATCAATATAATATAAAGAATGATCAAATAAAAAATAATACAGACATTGAGAAATTTAATAATAACATCTATTTGACCAATACGAGTTTCACGAAAACAGTTTAGAGTACAATGTGCATGAATCGTACCCTTAAGTTTACAATTAGCTTGTGGGCATATCTAAGCATTAAAATATTGCTATAATTAATTATCTATATATACTTCTGTTTACTACATTTTTCTTCGGTGAATAGAATAATGCTGAACACATCCGACAAAATTCTGTTTTACATTCTGTGCAGGTAAAATGTTCACAGCCTCCTGCTTGACTATAAATCAAATAAACTATTACATAAATCGTTCTTTATTAGATATTCAACTTACTAGTCAAAAATAAGTTGGCAAGCTGGATTTGGACATGCAATGCCAGTTTCACTTAAATATTTGAAAATTTGTACATTGGGATCATCAGGATCATTGTCTATTAACCATTCGGCATATTGATCACATGACAATGAAGCATGATCAGGACACCACTAGAGAAAAAGAAATCGATTCATTTTGAATATGATTATTCAATGTTCATAACACACTTTTCGACAACATTGTCTACATTGAGCAAATTGACAATGAGGACAAACAACACGACCAATATCATTATTATCATCAATATAAAAACAACTGACACACTACAAAAATAATAAAATATATTAAAACAAATTAAACAAAAACATAATAAATCAAAGAACTTACGTGCGAATTACCACACTTTTTAGTTTGCTTATCACGTGTAGCATAAAATATTTTATCATGATACATTTTAAGAATATCAGGTTCATCATGAAACCATTGAGTGAGCTAAATAAAAGGAAATTTATATTATGTCAATAACTATGTATAATTATTATAACATACTTTTGCTTCTAAATATATAAAAAAGTTCATTTTCGTATCAATTGTTATTTGATGTTGTTCGAGAAAACATGTTAATTTGTTTAATGATTTAGAATCTTGAATTGTATTTATAGTATTTCGATAATAAATTTTAAGACATTCTAAGCAACATATATGATCACATAAAAACATAGTTTCCATTTGACTTCGTGGAAAAGAAATAAGACATATTGGACATGCCATTGATAATGAATTAATTGCATTGGCTCGAAAATTATCAGAGAATTGTGAATCATTACTCGAACGTAAAGTATTTTTTATGGCAGCTATATCAAGATTTTCAATAGCTTCCATTGATAATTCATATAGAATTGATGCAAATGTTTCAATTTTGACAGGTACTTGTCGACCAATTATACTCGATAATTCACAATAGAGTAAACGATACATTTTCTAAAAAACAAAGAAGCGTAGAAAAATGGTTCATATAAAGAACTTTGTTTTTATTGTACCGAGAAAGAAGTTTCATCTATCTTTGAGCCATCAGTTTTTCGTCGAAGTTGTTGAATCGCTGGTATGAGATGCTGAGCATTTCTCCATGGCTGAATAAAAACCAAATGATTATAGAAATAAGAAATTCGAATAATATTATAGTAACACTTTTGTTTATTCCTTACAACTAAA
The DNA here is from genome assembly GCA_905329745.1 of Rotaria sp. Silwood2. Taxonomy (NCBI): domain Eukaryota; kingdom Metazoa; phylum Rotifera; class Eurotatoria; order Philodinida; family Philodinidae; genus Rotaria; species Rotaria sp. Silwood2. The sequence continues at coordinate 869,935 of CAJNSZ010000012.1, forward strand.
TAAAAATCTATTCTGAGAAGGTCTTGAAAGCAGAATAATAGTCCCTTCCTCTTTCAGTTACTTTGCAGTATGGAATACTACCTAACGGCAGATTCAATAGTCTGACATATTTCCTACAACTATGACTACCTGTAGTTCTGGGTAGAATACCGACCTGGGACAGAGTTTTTGAGCTCTGCATACACACTAATGAAGCACAAGATCAAATATGTCACAAAATACTTAGCGTGCTATCGAACAGGTGATCCGAGACAAATAACCGTTCGTGGTTTGTCGAGGATCATTTATGGCTGATGGTACTAAGGTTTGCACATACTACTTTGTGTATATGTATCGAACAATGTAGTCATTGAACTATCGTGACTTACTAAATCTCGATTGAAAATTTTCTCTTGTTATAATGAACAGTCTAGGGATTTATTCGTTACTGTTTCAAAATAAATGATGAATGAGTAACTAATCAAAAGAATCAATACTAATGAAAGCTAATACGTACATCATCATCATGTAACAATTGTTGTGCTAAATTATTTTCATTCCTATATCTATTCAATAAATTTCTATGTTCTTTTAAATGCTGCACCGAATCAGTTATTGATATCTTAGTCGATTGATTTGAAACAGGTTGTACAGTAGGTTGTGTCTAAACAATATATTTGCTTTTAAATCTTAAATTTGTTGAAATAAAATTTACTAGATTTGGTCGATTATGACGTAACATTTGAAGTGCTTCATTGTCACTAAAATTCGATCGTATTAAACATTCAATATAAACATCATCTGTACGAGGGACATCTATTCCATTATCATGCTGTTTTAAATGACGTATTTTTTGATCAATTGTTTGATCAATATAATTATCACCAACTTTACTCGAATGCGGATTCTCTAGTTTAAATAATGAAATTGCTAATTTTCGACGAATAAAGCTATGTGCAGATGCATTGTATGTCGTTATTAGACTTTTCTAAAAAAACCAAAGCAAAATCTATTTTTCATCCAATCAAAAGATTTGAAAAAGAATTTAGTTTCAACCTTAAATGAGCTAACTACTTCAATCGTTTCTCTATTGGCTATTTCAACTGCTTGTCGATTAGGAGGTGTTGCTTGTGCAAACTGCAATAAAATGATAGTTTATTTGAAATCCGTATAAACTTAAAAAGGATATTTACTTTTGAGCTAGAACTTGAATTTGTATATATTTGTTCTTCATCGGCTGAAAATAAAAACATAATTATTTTTTTACCAATTCTTTAAAAGTATTCCTTCCTGGTTTGATAAAAAGTTTTAAAGCTTTTGAAGCAGAAATAGATCTCGATGAGAAGAGAAGAGAAAAATCGTCCTAGACTCAAAATTTCCGAACTGCTCTCTTCTATGTAATATAATGGACGCAAGGACTAAAAATGACCTGAAATTTTCCTTACGCTATTGCTGCAAAATTTAATCGGGAACACCCTTGAAAAAAACTTGATTTTTGAGTATTTTTCGACTAATGCAAATTTTGTAAAATTTCTCAATGTTTATTGATACAATATTCTTTTTCAAACAAAAAACATACTACATCCCAATTTAATCGAATTTGCCATAAAAAATGGTTCCAGTTCAATCGGTCGAAGTTTTCAGGTAAGACATTTCGATTTTTATCTTTAAAAGTAGATTTTGAGTAAAAAGCGAATAGAATGCAACAAAAAAAAACAGCATTTTTTTCAATATTTCATAACTCTGATTTTTCCATGTATAGTTATTAATTATTACACTTGAATAGCAATCAGAGAAACCGTGTGGACAACATAAATTTAGAATAGTTATCTTTTTGAGGTTTCTTCTCAATCGTAATAGCTAGAAAAAATCTAAACAAATATTTGAGTACCTGAACAAATTTTATATCAGGATTGGTATACCTAAAAACTCGGATAAGCCTGCTTGGGTGAGGATGTCTTAAAAATCCAGAATCCCAAAAAAATCTTCTGACATCCATCTAAAGCTTTTTGGAGATTGTTTTATTTAATAGAACAATATTAGATTTCTTGGCTATCTTCATGCCTTCCTTCACCGAACTGTGTTCAATTTAGAGGACGCCTCAAAACGTCAAACACGATGAAATTATTGCAATTTCTCATAAAAACAAATTTCGGGTTGTCTACACAGTGAATGCCTTTCGATGAAGGAACATCATGAAGAGAGCAGAGACATCTCATATTGCACTATTAAATAAAACCGTGTCTAAAAATCTTCGAATAGATGCCAGAAAACTAGTTTTAGAACATCTTAATTTTCCAGACATCGTCATTCAAGCTGTTTTGTTGGAGGTTTTAGGTCCACAAATCCTGATAGAGAATCCTTTCAGCTACTCAAATATTCTTTCAGATTCTTAGCTATTACTATCGAGAAGAAAACTCAACAATACAACTGCTCTAAACTTTTGTTCGTCCCAAGCGGAAAGATATAGTGCATCATTTTTGCCGTAAGGTCTTCGTAAAGGCAAGCTTTTCGTTTGTATGACGATCGAAAAAATAAATTGACTTTATGGAAATACTTACATTCACTATTATTGTCCGTGTAAGAATACCTTTTGGAATTCTAAATACAAAACCACAGAACAAATAGAATTTAAAAAAATTTCTATTCTAATAAATAATAATACATGAATAAATTCTTCAAAACCATTTAAAGTACCATTTTTGGCACTTTTGAGGTCATTAAAAAATCTATGAAATTCATTCACACCATTAAGACGACGCTCGTGTTCGTAATCTGATTTAGGTGATTTATATACATATTCATCTCTATTTTGATGAATATAGCCAAGAACCTCCAATAGATCTAATGTTTTAGCCTGAAAATAAAATAATTATATAAATAAACTTGTGTCAATAATAAAATCGAACAAACTTTTTCCGCAAGTGTTTTAACTATATCTGGATTAAGAGATGATCCTTCGGGTAGGTTTGATGATGATATAAGTTTAAGAGGAGACAAACTTCTAATTAGATCACTTAGATCATCTTTAGTCTATAATAAAACAAGCAGGAATATATTTTAATGGTAAATTTTTAAAATTAACAAATACAGACTTTATTAGAACGAATATTTGATTTAATAATTTGTTCAGCTTTTATAAGACGATAAGATGAAAATGGATTCGCCATTTTATAACAAACTTTTAATAGTTAAAATCTATTATAGCAAAAATAGAAAAAAACTTTATTTGACCTTCTCTGCTCCTCTATTGGATGACACTCACATGCTTTTGTTTTACGTAGAGGTAAGGCAAAAAAAAAGTGTTTTTCTGTTTGTCAATATTGCCTTTTTTTCGTGCTCCTTTAAGAATGTAACTATGACGATGTGTCATATTATGTTTATTGATCAGATAAGAAAGTTTACTGGGAAAAAAACAAGTCAAACTTGAAAAAACCTTTATGGCGACATTGCATATTGTTTGTGAATCATCAAGAAAGATGATTCATTAGAAAATAAATACACATATAGGTAAATTAATATTCTTTTCTTTTTGAATATTTTTTTAATATTGAATTGATAATTTGAGACAAGACTATTCAAGATTTATGGCGAAAGAACTTATAAATAACTTTGAGTATAGTAGCGGCGCCAGAATTTTCCGTCAGGGTGGACTGAGCCCACCCTGGACTTTTTCAAACAAAAAAACTGTCTTCAAACTATCGATACCCAAAACTTTCCAGTGTGGGCTCAATTAAGTTCTGGATGGGCTGAGCCCATCCCTGGCGCCGCCACTATTTGAGTAAATACAAATTTTAAAAACTTCTTACCAATCACTATAAGAAAGAGTTCTATAAAATTTGTAAAACTATCGTATAAAATGTCGAGTGAAAATTTTATAGAATTAAGATATGATACACAGTGTGAAATCTAAAGTCAACTAGAAAGATAGAAGAATAAACAAAATAAAATGAGAAATTCATGATGTATGACTAAGAGACGCGAAGGCAAACAGCAAGAATGAAAACAGGTGCGTCAGACATGTAAGCTAAAGAAATGCAGCCAAAATCATACAGAAATAAAGAACCAATAAGAGCAAATATTCTTCCTCTACCATCATTCAATTCTTTGCTTTTGTTTTTTTCTGTTTGACTAGTAAATATAACACATGAATTAGACACAATTTATTGCTTACGTATGCCAAGTTTTCAAGGTTTGGCTTTTTTTATTTTGAATACATCAGCCTCTTTTTTAACTTTCAGAATAATAGTAAAAAGTTTTTAAGCAAGTTTTAAGCGAGAATGAGTCAGCCGAAGATTTATTCAATCAATGTTGCTAGTCATAGTAGTAATTCTAATCGTCGAAGTAATAGTCAAAGTGTCCTAGAAACTCACTCAATATATTCTAAGATTGAGATCGACTGTTACCGAAGTAAAAGTACCACATTATAGTTGTTCTTTCATTCAAATAGAATTAGTTTGGTCGAAAGAAAAAAAATAAAGGAAAAAAGTTTATTTTGAGCTTCCTGAACAATGAAATGAAGACATTTTATTGCATACAAAAGAGCGAGAAATGTATAAATCAGAGGCGGAGAATGCAAAATTTGAGTGGATTTTTTCTCGTTCTTTTGTTTATGATTTGATAGACCTTTACGAATTGGTTACGAATTTACACTTTGTATTGCGACTCTACCAGTGTTTAGTTAACGAAAATCGTAAAAAATCCGAATTAATGAACACGTAGCATTTGCATTGATCTACTTCCTTTTTTCATAGATATTTTCAAGTTTCAATTGCGTTCTTTTTATTCAAACTTTATAAAACCATCAAAAACTGAGTAAGAAGATGTTATTTTTCTTGATTTAAAACAATAAGATTAAAAAGATCTTGTCCAATATAGATAGCTCTAGAGTCCTACAGAGTAAAGCTTGTTCTTACCTTATCAGCTGATTTCCTGATTTCGCTAACTGTCAATTTTTAATTTTTTTGACCTATTTTAACCCTCTGGTTGGTATGGATAATATAAGACTTATTTGTCACCAGCCAATTAGTCGCTGCCGCTTCTTTACACATATCTATGCGGTGAATTGACATAGATCAGAACCGAGTTGAGTGAGATTTTTGACTCGTTTAAGTCTCTGCTTTGCATAGGGGCAAACGATCATTCCCATTCCCAATATTAAATGAACGCATATCAGACGCATAGAATCTGAAACAAGAGAATGGAATCATTGGCTTATCATCCGATGACAGAGCAACATCATTTTCCAATACTTTTCAATTGACATGATAGATTTTGAAGCTATCATTTTCTGGAGACAATTTTGAACATGTTGCCGAAGAGAATTGCTTGCATTTAATCAAGTCGTATGACAAGATATGTTAATATATACTACATAGGTGGTAGACTTCAAATGTCCACAGATCATTTGAATTCTGAATTCTCAAGAGGTTCAACCAGAATTTACCATTCGATGATGAAACAGCTTCTTTTGTCGTAGTAAAATTCCTTTCTTTCAATGTATGTAACGCATCTTTGTTCATCTCATCGATAATTTGTTGAGATCATTTAACAAACATTGCTGTACATATGCACCGACTTTTACTCGATAGCATAAGGAGAAATCCACATCATTGTTTTCTGATTTATGCGATCTCTCTGATTAAATCTTTTCACACTATGATATCCATGTGCATAGTCTTCTAAAATAGAAAGATAACAGTATTGTCGAAAATTTTCTTAGTAATATGAGTCAAACCCTAGCTTTCTATTCTATCCCTACTCTACAGGAGTCTACCTGCTCTCTAATTGTATGGTCTAGGTATGACAATGAAGGCGAAATCCACGCTCGCACCTTAGAAAGGTAAGACTATAATTTTATATATAAAAAAAAGTCACTTCCATTACTTTTATCTTTTTCTGTTTTTTATTTTTTAATACTTTTCTGAGATTATTTAAAGTCCTATACAACAAAAAAACGGACATAAACTTATTTGCACTTCTATACAAAAAAAATACACTTTACTTAAATACTTCAAGTGAATATGTTATAGTCAAAATAGTTGATCATTTTCTAAAGGTATTATAAAACAGGATAATTGTAAATGAAAGAAAATAAATATATTAAGTATATAATAAACAAAAAACAAAAACAAGTATTATGTTGCATGACGAAGAGCAGCCAAACGACTACTTTGTGCAGCAACTTCTTGTCGTGCTGGTGTTGCTATTGAATGTTGAACTGTTGGAATAGCATCAAGTTGAGCACGAATATCCAAATTATTTTCATCAGCTATTTGACGTAAAAGATCTTGTACAGCTTCAGTAGGTGTACTTGTTGCCATGGCTTGATTCATTGCATTACTCATAACTTGCTCTTTAACATCAAAATCTTCAAATGCCTAATTAAAAGATAAAATAAATGAAAAATTGTTTTTTTGCGTCAAATAAAATGATTTTTACTTGTTCAAATTTTTCCATAACTTTAGCTAATTCAGCTGAATTCATATCTTTATTAACATGTTCCAACATTTTATTAACTTGTTTCATATTTTTAACCATAATACTTTGAGCATTTGCTTGTTGAACCTATAGAAATACAAAAAAAAAACGAAACTATTTTTCTAGAAATTTTTAAAAAGAAATATTTTACTTTAGCAATAACACTGTCAATTCGTGAAGCCATTATAAGAAATTGATTATGTGCTGTTCGATTTTGAATTGCTGTTTCAGCATAAATACGAGCTGTTTCAACATCACCAGATTTTTTTAATGCACCTAATGCTTTCTTTCGACTTGCTTCATATTTTTTCTCAGCTGCAGATGCTTCTTTTTCAATCATCTTTTTCGTAAATCGAAGATTAAATTCAGCATTTGTACCCATAATAACCAAAAATATTTAATAATAAAATAGATTGAGTTTTCAGAATAAGCAATAATAAACAAAAATAAATAAAGATGCTTAATCTAATGAATATTACTTGACAAACAAAGAAAGATATGGATTGGAACATGAACATACCATAGTCCTATCACACTGATAGATGGCATTAGTTCACTTTTATATTCAATTTAATATAAACTATTGTTATTATGAGTAAAGAAGTTAAATCTTATTATAGTTTATGTAAGAAAATAAATGATTTAACTTGATTGAAAGACATCTAAATATTTGAATACTGTAGATAAAAAACGGAACTATTTGAGTAATATTTTGTTTCAGTTAGATACTTCTTAAAAGTCTTAATAACAGAAGTTTTTTGTTTGAAATATCTGTATGTGAAAACACCTTGAGAACTTTAAGCGCATCAAAAAAAGTAAACTAGTTTAAGCGAGAGTTTTTGTTTATAACAGGTTTATGCCATCAACAATACATACATTTATAAAGGCTTAACAATGATCTTGGGACAGAATTTTCAATAGAAAAATTCCGTATAGAAAAGTCAAAACATGCAAAATCAACAGTCTTCTTTTTAAGTGTATGTTATAAAACACTTGATTTTACTCATATTTTTATTATAGTCAATGATTAACTACCTATGTTTGTTCTCATAACTTAATGACAACATTTTTAGGTTCCCATAATGTTAAATTTTTCGCAAAAAATTAAAAAAAACAACTGATATCAATGTCTATTTATAAATGAACGATAGAATGCTTACTTTAAAGAACTGTACTGATGAAATTGGCATTCTAGTAAATAGATATGTATGCTATAGTCTCAAATCAGACTCTTCTACAATGATGAGTTATTTATCTTTGTTTCTTTTAGTATTTCTTCATGCTGTTTTAATCAAATATGATTGCAATAAGTTAACTTTCTTGTTTAAATTGATTACTGACAAAATCAATTGCTTCATGTAGCTATGGTTCATTAGGAGATTAAGGGTGTTTCTAAGGCTATTTTGATCAGATTTATCTCTTTATCTTATTCATTTTTTCAGACAATATTTCCCTATAAAAAAGAAATTGAATTTTTTTTCACTTTCAGTGACCTAAACATTTAATATGAACAATGTGTTGAAGGTAACCTAAACACTCCTTTTCTATATTTTTAATGTTTATCATTTTCAAAAAACCTTTGAATTTTGAGCACTACTAAGCGTTTTGTGATTATATAGCATTATTCTAGCGTAAAAGAGTATCACATTTTCCATACATGGTCATATAGAAAATGTTCATTGAGTATCATTGAAATAAGTTAATGTCAGCAACTTGATTGCTTAATGGTTTATTTTTGTTCTAGTGTTATTCTGATGTATTTAACAGAATCCAAAATGTATATTAACAACAATTAAGATCTAAAAATATTAGTAATGAATCCACAAAACGATTAACATCTTCTAGTATCCGTAATGTCGCTGATAATTAGTATTTTTTTTAGTTATACTTGACGGCTTTCTCCATTTAACAAACAAGGTTTCTCTGTCTCATTATCATCATATAACATGTTTGTACGATCTGGCAGGCATCATATTTGTCATTTCAATAATTCAGTCTCAAAGATTAGGAAAAAAAATAATTATCAAGGTCATACAACATAAAATATTTATGCAAGCTCACACAGATACAACTGTTATACTCGATGTTAACTAAAATATAATTATTTACGAGTACAAGTAACACAAGAAACAGTAAATATGCAACTGAATGAAATATGTTGTAGCTTTGCTGGAATACAATTAGGAAATGATTGAAATTTGTTTGATTTTGAAATAAGTAGGAAAATTCCACAATACATTTAATCATACATCTTCGAAGTGGAGTGAAGACTACTTTGAATTCTTGAAGTGGAAATTCATATTTAATAGATTTACACAAGACGGTATGATATATATTGAACGTTGTCAATAGAAACATTGTATGCTTAAAGAATTTTAAAAAGAATATGAAGACTTGACATAGTTAGGTCGAACACATCGTTCAAGCAAATCGTCCATATAATATCATAAAATAAGCTTACATCGAGCTAAAAACCATTGTGATGTAAGATTGATTTGACAAGAAAGGAAAAAGATTCCTATGTGGATGTGATGAATGAATACTCGATAGGTACAAATGAGAAAGATATTCATGTATGTACCATCCACATTCAGAAAATATAAAGATAAGACATCAGGCGTTCTATTAATCATAATTATATAGAGCACAAGAAGTTACTGTTCAGGAGAATAAAATATTCTTGAAAATATTAATTCGTAAAAATTTTATGTGACATAAAATTTCAAATACAACTATTGATAATCTTATAAATGTATTCTATTGCAAGAGTGCATGCTGCTTTGCATATTATTCAAGAACATTGTTTTTCATTTCACATTTATTCATCTTTAAATAACGGTTGAACTGAATCAAAACAAAAACTTTATTAACTTGAACCCAGTAAACATTGATTTATTTATAGCTAATAGATTTTGATTTTCCGATCGTCTTTTTTAACCTTGCACTCATTCAAACTAATTATAGCTACATCGAACAAGCATACGATTTAAGAATTGAATCAAAACTATTGAAAATTCCTATTAAAATTTATATATATATGATACTTTTGAAATATACTCAAAGCATTTTCTAAAACAAAAGTTAAATTCACAACTCTCTTTGCTAGAACATATTATGAGTAAGAAAGCAGATGTAGTATTAGTTAATCTATTCCCCACATCGATAAACTGATTTACAAAGACTCAGTACATTACGAATAATTGATTAAAAATTGACTCTTCAACAGACGTTACACATACTTCACAAGGTTTAGTTATTTGCCATATCACATTATTATAAATACTCTTAATATTGTTTTGAGTTTTAATTCTATCACATTACTCTAACTAATATCGTTTTCTATTCAATGGTATTATTTCAAAGATAATAATGATTTGTTATTAATCGATCATCTTATTTTATAAACTTCTTCATTTCATCTTCTCTCTAAATAGTTTACACGATTTACTTTCTATTGATTATATGGAAGAAGAGACATGGAGTAGTCATTATAACATTCAATGTATTGTCAGAATAGAAAACGAATTCCAATAAATATATGAACCAACAACAAACAGAGATAGCTGTTTAAGTTTTTGATGAATGTTGAAAATATCTCAATTCAGTAGTCTTTATGAGTGCTGGAATATCAATACGGCCTTCATCATATAAGGCTTCCATAATTTCATTAAACATTCATCTGTTATGATTTTATGTTCCCGACTTTTTGAAGTTGGAACTCGCCATGTCATCTTGTATTCTGGCAATCGATGCTAACCATTGTTTTTTTTTTGTGGTAAATTAATCACAATGTAAATGTTCGACGCGGAGACTTTTGTCATGTCTTTTCATACGAGAATATCGACCTTCCAAATAATTAATAGTACATTATGTTATATTAAGTTTGAAAAATGTATTGGAATTTTGTTTTGACAATCCATTAATTGTTGCAAATATTTCTCATTCCTCTGCTTCCAAATAATCAATGGAAAATAATTTCTCACACAAGAAAACGAAAAGCAAGTTGGAATAAATTTACCTTTTAGTTTACAATGTGATATTACAAGAAATAAACTATTTTTTTGAAACGCTACTGTGTTCAAGACATATTTGTAAATAGATCGTGAAATAAGTAGAACATGTATATAGATCTTTGATTAACATATGTAATTTAAATGGATGACTATTACAAAAAAACTTCAAAATTATTTGATAAATACATACATTCGAGAGAAATAGTTGAGCGCCTTCCATCCATTTATTTCATCATTTGTTTTTTTTTTCGAACAAAAAACTTAATTTTGATTGTTTACATCATTTTTTTCTTTCTTCGATCTCGATGTACAATTATGTTTACATATCATTCTACTAATAATTGTTTGCCAATATGTAACTATACTGATCCATGTAGTACAACACATTCTTATAATAATTGTAATAACATCTGGATAAATAACAAGTTAAATAATTATCGTACATCGAACTGTTATCGTCCACTACAACAACTTTACAAAACAATATATACTCCTATGTGTGAAAATAATTCCTCACATATGTGTTTTGCTTGTATTTGTTGTCCATCAGAAAGATATAAAACAACAAATATGACTTATGGTCATTTTTATTATAATACGTCGATATCAACACGAAAGCACCTACCGATTAATTATGACAGAAGTGTTTTCATACGATGCTATGATAATAATAATAATAGCAACAAAATCAGATATCAATCATTATGTAACAATCGTGCAAAAAAGTAAGAGGATAGAATAGTACAATAAGCTATATGTTCGTTTTCTTTCCAAAAACTCTCAATATACATTTAATAACGCGTTGTCAGAAAGTTTTTAGACAAGATGTTTGTTCATTTTCGGTTCTCTAGAAAGTATTTCCAATGAGTCAAAAATTATGACTTTTTGCTCGAACTTAGAAATTTTATCTGAACTTTTCTTCGAGAGTAGAGAAATAATCTATAAAGAAAAGAGCCCAAAAAATTAGTCTGGACTAATAATTTTTGTATTTTCACTCTAGCGATTCGAAACTGAAAGTTGAAATCTTTATTTATATATCATTGGAATTGTCTCGGACCTAAATCCGAAGGAATCTAGTCGTCTGAGAAATGTGTAAGGTGTACTAGTCAATGAATAGAAAAAATNAATGTGACATTATGTCCATAATACATCGTCGTTTTGATTGTTCTCAATCTGTTGCGGGTATCAAACATCTCTATCTTGAACTTACAAATAAAGAACAATCAAAACGACGATGTATTATGGACATAATGTCACATTCATTATTGCATTTTATCAAAAATCCTAGTTCAGAACGTTTATTTGATGTGCAGATAAAATCAAAAAATCTTACTTTTGACGATTTGAGTGAATTACGTGATCGAGCTCGATTAATTGGATATTCAAATACACACAATAAAAATCAAGATCATTATTTAGAAATTCAAAAATTAGAATCCTTTGTCGAATTAGTTGGTGTTATCGAAGGTATATTAAAAAATCTTTCGTCTCTCTACACAGCGGGTTTTCCAACAGTCACAGACATAATTTATAATCAAGATGTTACATGTAATGAAGGTAATTATGATAATCTTCGTCAATTATACAAAACTCTTGAAGAAAAGCTTGAACTATGGGAACAACAATTATGTGTAATGTATCAAATCTATCCCGAATTAACTTATTTCTCATATGAACAATTTCAAATGGTGGAAAGTTTCATTTACAATGTCAAAATAGAAGAAAAACATCCTGGATATCATCTACTTAAGTATATTGGATTTGAGCCTGATTTACTTCAACAAATAAATTTGCCACCAAAATCTAAAGATGAAAATGAACGTTTAGAAAACTTGGGTAAAATTTTGAAAACACAACGATCTATATCTGATGATCTTGAAGAAATACTAGAAGATTCTTTTATTCCTACTGTAAGTATTTTTGCTTTATCATATAGTTCAATGAGATCAATACATTTATTAAGTTTAGAAACATAATCATTCATTTTTGAATTATTGTTCTTTTAATTCGAAAAGCAATAAACAACTATAGAGAAACAATCTTTAATTGTTATTTTTTTATGGTCATACGTCAATAGTATTGTCTTGTTAGAATTTTACAGTTAGCGACAATATTATTTATAGAAAATCTAGCTTGAAACAAAAGTGATAAATAACAAACAAGAACTGCATAGTTCATCTATTCTTTTATTTTTTGATAATTGATACATAGCTGAAATATTATGAAACTTTTAAAATGCCATCCAGTAAGATCAAGTTTCTTCGTACTTGATGAAAACCTATCATGACAGACCTTTTATGCTCTATTCTAAACAATGAATCTTGATGCATTCAGACATATACCAAGACTGAAAATGAAACTTTGCACTTTTTCATAAAAATAATGGTTAATCATGATGAGACGTCAGTGAAGTTTGTGCGACGTATGATTCAATTTTTATTACACCTTTACTAAAGGCCCTGATAGGATCAAGATTGAGTCTTAGTTTTAAGACTTTTCGTAAAACTGTAATAAAGATTGAATTATACGTCGTAGAAACTTCAACGACATCTCATTTCGTAGAAAATTGTTTGTTTTATAAACATGGATTTTGAATAAAAGCGTACCCTATGACACATAATGAGAACATCCTCGAGAAAGAACTATAACAAAACCAAGAAATATTCGGTACATGCAAAGATATAATTTATTCTGCTTTATGAAGATCGTACCTAATAGTATAATAAATGTGGAAACCTCGGATTTAAATCCGAGAGTTATGTGTACTTTAAAAAGTGAATGAGACAGATGAGTCATCCTAGAATGTGTGGACATAAAAATTATCCTGGAAAACCTTTTCTATAAACACTTGATTTCTATTGGCTACTGCTCAACCAATAGGATTTCGTGACAAGTGGATACAGATTCGAGTTTTCCACCCCAGAAAACCTCGAGCTATCATCTCTGTGATCGGAAGATAGAGCTCTAATTGTGGATCAATTAGAGCGTAGACAAAAACAGAATCAATTTCCGTTTCATTCTCTTTGTAATAGATGAGTTAGCCTTCTTGTTTCTTGATGGTTTATATAGCATTTTGTAGCTCGCGCAATGCTCTATCGAATGGTATATAATAATTGGAGTTTTATTTGACTATGATAGGAAATGTTTTTTACGAAAATGAGGATAGGTCGATCTTCGCATAGTAAAAAATGACTATTTTTGCAATAACTCAGGAATGACTCGACTAATCATTCTCATCTTCGAGCTTGACCGAGATATTGTTGGGACAAAACTGTATAGAAAATTTCCTAAGTAATCTAGAAGACTAAAAAAGATGTTGATTGATTTAACGCTCATAATGAGTGACCAAAATCCTGATCCATTCATTTTCTCCAACGGAAATGATATGGAGTTATTATAACTTTAGCATTCGACCAGTCAAATCTTGAAGATGTTCCATCTTTTTTGCTTGAAAAATTATATGATGGAAGAAAAATTTCAAAATGTGAAATTTATTTTCTTTTTTTTTTGAGTTTGGAATACCTACATCATGTAGATCCTAATGAGTTACTTATATCCTGAAAAAAGTTTTAACTATTAGTTTATTACTTGTAAAATACTTTATTTTAATGGCACTTATTACAATGCTATGAGATTACTGTCTAGAACATCAAGAAAACTTCGTTTTGATTGCCAAGTTATTACTCTGAATTCAAAAAGATTCATCAGTTGGACATTTTCTCGTGTCAACGCTATTGTGTGCTATTATTATTGATACTTACAAGAAACCATCTACATTCATGTTCTTTAGGTACGACTTGTTGAAACGACCGATGAAGGAATTTTACGAGCAGCTTTTTCATTATTTGATATGATTAAGAAATCGATTCATGCTCATCAGCTATTCTATTGTACGAAACAAACAACATGGATGGAAATTCGTGCATTTGTTTATCGATGTTTCTTTTCTCATAAATATCAAATACTTATTCGACCAGATTTACTTCCATTAATAATTCAAGATAAATTTCTTCCATTGCTTAATAATTTAATTGAAGATCATCCCATACATTCTTTTCAATTAGGAATAATTACAACAAGAACTGCTTCTCATATACAATTAGTTAATGCAATTAAAACTCGAATTAATATCAATATAGTACATGATCAAAAGCTTTTAAGTAAAGATGACCTTACTTCTCAAGTACAGAATATGATTCATCAATGTACAATAGTCACATCTCGCCTATCTGGTTTAGGTAAATCACAATTTATCAAGAAAGAAAGCATTCATCTAAATAAACAACTTATTAAATTTCCAATTGGTGGCGATATTAAAGCGGATGAAATAGCCAATCGACTTGGAATTTTATATGATAAATCATTGCGAACATCAATTCTACATCTTGATATCGGACATATTGAAAATATTAATGATCTCGATGAATTATTATATTGTTTGATACTTTTTCGTAGCTTTTGTTTTGGTCAATCAGCTGCACATGTTCCCATCGAAACATTAATTTATATTGAACTTGCCTCATCTCCTTACATTAATATAGATCAACGTCTTATATTATGTCAATATCTTCCCTCGATTTATCTTAATGAAGTAAACTGGGACGAACTCGATTGTAATAGACCAATGATTCAATTTGTTGCTAATAATTTACATGCGATTAATACAGGTACAATTACAAAAGAAAATATTACATTAGATGATAAAAAGCAAATTGATCGTGCAGTCTGTAGGGCATTAATTCAAAAACATTTTATTCAAGGAAAAAATCTTGAATTTATTACATGGACACAATTATCTGTTTTTATTGCAGTATTTTATTCTCTCTTTAAGGGATTTTCTATTTGTGGTTACTTTCTTGTTGAAGTTTCGAACCAACCTCAATTACGACTCGATATTCTTCAAGCACTTTTACGTTCTTCAGATCAATTTACATCAGTATCTGTAGAAAAAGTGCGTATACAACAACGCGCAAGTTTACGACAAGATTCAGAAGTTCAACAACCAGAATTAACTGATGCAATTGTTCGCTGGGAGAATACACAACCATTTACACTTGTTTTTACAGCAACTCATGATCCTTTATTTGTTTATAAAACAACTCATGATATACCAGAATCACTCAGAAATTATTTCAATGATTTTCAACAAGTTGTTTCTCAACAATCGACTCGAAAAACTGCTGACAATAATGCACTATTCAATCCTACTGTTGATGATCTACTTTTTGATTACAATAAATTTTCACATGTTGAATTCTTTCACAAGCTTGCTTCATTATCTCGCAAATATTTCAATAAAGCTATATGCACTAAATGTTTTAAACAGTATGAATACAAAACACAACAATGTACATATTGTCATACAAACGAAAGTATTGTTAAACCAGCAACTTTCGATAATTGTGATGTTTTAGTATTTCAAACAAATATCGCTACTTTACTCGAAGCCGAATATGTTCTCACACCAGATAATTATGTCAAAATGCTATTGATTTATATGCGTATACAAAGTGGTCTTCCAGTATTAATTATGGGAGAAACAGGTAAATCTCTTGTAATATTTTTTTCTTCACAGATGTACTTAACCCTTTCGTGCCAACGTTAACCACCTACCGGTCGGTCACACTATAGAGTGGTTCAAAAGTTCACTTAACGCAGAAAAAATTAAATATCTCTTCCATACTTTGATCAAAGGGGTTGACTTTCTTCTTTTTACCGTTGATAGGAAATTGTTCAAAGTTTATATTGATAAGAGAAACGTCAATAAAAGTTGTGTTGAAGTAGTTAATATACTTGCTACAAATAAAGAAATGAAACCTTTTACGAATTATGAGAAAGCAATATTCATATTACGGCAAATGGGTTAATAATTTTCTATGAAAATAATCGAGCAATAAAAATTTTTTTCATGGTAACATTCTTTTATTTTTGTATTTGAAATTTTGTTTGATAAATCTATGTTTCTAACATATATGAGAAGAACTCTCACGACAATCAAATTAGAAATTTGCAATATAAACCAATGTGAGAAATTTTCAAAAAATACTTGATGATTTAGAAATATCTTAAAGAGAAGCTATTAATTTTATTTTACCCTAAGGATACATATGATCATAGTCACTGGTAAGAGACGGAAAAACAGAAAAACAATTTTTTATCTTAAAAATAAGAATACAATTTAGCTAAATATTTGATATTGATCAATGAAATATAAACTTCGTAAAATGTAAATAAAATAATATCATTTTTTATAATTTTTTAGGTTGTGGTAAGACAGCATTGATTAAATTTTTGTGTCAAAAAATTCTTGATGATGAACTAGAAATATTTCGAATTCATGCTGGAGTAACGAATGAAAAGATTATTGAGACAATGAAACGATTAATAGTCAAAGCTACAGAATGTATAGAGGAAGAAAAACGTCTTTGGATATTCTTCGATGAATTTAATACAACATCTAGTATTGAATTACTCAAAGAGATAACATGTGAACGTACACTTTTAGGTGATTCATTACCAGATAATATGGTCTTTCTTGGTGCATGTAATCCACGTCGATATAAGAGTAATGAAAAATGGATGTCATTTGAAAATAATATTGGGATAAAAAAAGATCGATATGAAATGATGAAAAAACTCTCCGATGGCCAATGTCTATTATATACGGTAGTACCTATTCCAGAGACAATGTTAGAATATATATGGGATTATGGATATCTCGATCAAGATACCGAACAAACATATATTCGAACAATGCTTAAAACATGTCCTTCGTTAGTAAAACATGAACAATTATTTAATGCATTTATTCAACTCTTATCTCGATCACAACAATTCATTCGTAAAATTGAAGATGTTAGTAGTGTTAGTTTAAGAGATGTAGCTCGATTCTGTCGTTTATACAATTGGTTTCATGAATCAATTAACGTACGTTCTATAAATCAATCTCTTCTATCACAAAACGTTGCTCGACGAGCTGCTTTTGCAGCTCTCTTTTTATGTTATTATTTTCGATTACCTTCTATTCAACTTAAATATGATTATGTCGATATGCTTGAACAAGTTTATCAGAATCTTTTTCTTTCGTATTAATGGAAAAACGCTTTCTTATAAAACAGCTTGAAGTCGAAGAAAATAAGTTGATAGAAGAAATGGAACTACCGAGAGGTACAGCTAAAAATCGAGCTTTGCGCGAAAATCTTTTTGTTCTTCTTGTATGCATTGTTAATCGAATTCCTGTAGTACTATGTGGAAAACCAGGTTGTAGTAAAACATCAGCTGTTCAAATTGTTATTAGTAATCTTAATGGAAAAAAATCTAGGAGTTCATATTTTCAAATATTACCCGAACTTATTACAGTTTCATATCAAGGTTCACAAAATTGTACATCTGGTAGTATTGAAAAAGTATTTGAACGAGCTGGAAAATATCAAAAAGCTCAATCAGAAAGTCAACTTTTACCAGTAATAGTTTTCGATGAAATTGGTCTAGCTGAACTTTCACCACACAATCCATTGAAAGTTCTTCATGCTGAACTCGAAGTTGAAACATGTCAATATGGTTTTGTTGGTATATCAAATTGGCGATTAGATGCATCAAAAATGAATCGAGTACTGTACATAAATTGTCCCGATCCAGATATTAATGATCTGAAAATAACCGCTAAATCAATTGCAGATGGTATGTTATCTGGACAATTAGTAATACCTAACTTAGATTCAATTCTGGATGGTCTCGCTAAAGCCTATCATCAATTATTTGTTACTCTTAAAAATCAGCAACATAATGAATATTACTTTGGTCTACGTGATTTCTATTCTTTGGTTAAAGGTGTTCTTAATGAAGCAAATAATGCTATGAATAGTATTGATGAAGATCTATTTGCTATTATACATCGACAAATGAAAATAAATTTCGATGGTATTATTGATGGATCAGATTTTATGTGGAAAGTCTTTTGTCAGAGTCTTAATCATACTGAACTTATAGAAAAATATCCAATACCAACTTTTCGAGATCTTCTCAATCGTCGTATTAAAATACAATCAGGTCGTTTTTTAATGTTAATTGGTAAAAGTGAAAGTTCATATGATTATGTTGAACGATATCTTCATTCGATAACAAAATGGTTACCAACATATGAACATCCCATTCGAACATTAACCGGTAGTCAAATGCCAGGTGATCTTATCTTGAATAAAATTTATACTGAAACTTATAGTTATAGAGTACTTATGGATATTATTCTTCATGTTGAGACAAATGTAACATTACTTATGCGACAATTAGGTCATCTTCATGATAATTTATATGATTTATTTAATCAGAATTATGCAATTTCTGCAAAAAAAACAATATTGTCGAATTGCACTTGGTGCTCTTTATCATCCACGATGTCTTGTGAATGATAATTTTTTCTGTATTGTATTTGTTAATCAAGATGAGATTGAAAAGTGTGATCCACCATTTCTCAATCGATTCGAAAAACATATGATAGATATTCAAGATCTAGTACAACCTATTCATTGGCAAATAACTCAAAGTCTTCTCAGCTGGTTAACTGATCTTTTGCCATCGGGAGATAATGTATGCTTTCCATGCCTTCAACATTTGTTTATCGGTTACAATCCTGATTATATATGTAATTTAGTAATTGATACTAGTGAAGAACAATGTGTAGGTGAAAATATAGATCAACAAAAAGTGATAGAAGCATGTAAAATTAAAATACTGCGCTGTACTTCATTTGATTTACCACTTGTTCTTGTTACTCAAACGACTGATGACGAGAAAAATCAATTGCTTATTCAACAATATTATGAACTTCATAAACGAAAATCATTTGCCGATGTATTTCCTCAACATCGAGGAAAAAGTTTACATTCTACATCAAGATCGACTCCATTTGCCACAATAATTTGTAGTGTTTCTAAAAAACAGATTATTTATACTTATACACAAATTTATGATACAATCATTTACGATTCGAATATTGTTAATGAAATCAAATTAAATAATTTGCAAACAGAACTCGAAGTAATAAATAAAATAAAATCACACTTTTTAAAACAAGACGGTCCACGTATTTTGATTATACGTGTTGATTATCTCACAGAATATAAACAACTTCTTTTTCTTAAACATATTTTAATCAATGCAATTGATGATGAATCTAAAGAACCATCTGATCATTGTGTTTGGCTTGTTATTCATTTACAACGCAATATGCTTGGCGAGGCAAAAAATAATGTATTGTTTCATGGTTGGCAAGTCGATATGATAGACGATCTTAATGCATACAATCCTATTTCAATTGAAAACCTAATGAATTCATCGTATTACGATCTGATTGTTCAAGAACCATTTCAGTTGTCTGAAGATCTATTTAATGAACTTGTTAATCGAACTTTATCGAAACTTCGATATGAAGTAGCTAACAATCAACTAGAATCAAGAATCAATCAACGACGAAATATTATTACTGATTGTCTTATACAAGATAACCGATCAGAACTTCGAGTTTTGATTCGAGATAAATTATTTTTACTCATAAAAAAGATATATCGCGATCAAGATGATAAACGATTTTCAGATTGGCGAAAAGATCTTTTAAATAATGGACTCATTATTGCAACATGTCGCTCTTTAAACGAAGCTTTCAAAGCTACAATAGTTCGATTTTATGAAGCGTATTTTATACTCTTGTTTGCACATTTAGAACGATATAATTTCTTTGATTCTTATCAATTCATTCGAAAACAAGATGAAAATGAACAAGAATTACTAAAAGGAATTTGGGATACTTCTTTAACTTCAAGCTTAAAGAATATCGATGAAAATGTCATGAATTTGAATAATGTTGAAATATCTTTGGTTTTCGATTTACGACTTCCATGTGCGATGATTGAATATACAGTTATACGAGGTATATGTAAGATCTTATCAAAACAACAGTCAGAAAACGACATAACTGTAGGAGATTTTGAACAAAGATTATGGTTAAAACTGAATGAGAAAACAATCTACGGAAAAAAAATAATTTTCAAAATTTTCGAGAACGACAAATTATTTGAACATTACTTTAACGATTTATTGTGTTCTTTTCTCAATGAAAATAATATTCAATTGACGAGTAATTTTGTATTTAAAATAATTTGTACTAATCCAACTCGTTCAAACAAAACACGTTTTCAATCATTATTAACAAATTGGGAAGAAATTATTCAAATATTTCGAATTTTCGAACTTGGAACTTCTTTAATTGATGAAAATTCTTTATTAAAAACATGTATGAGACAATTTATTGTAATTGATGATCAATATCGTGTTGATGCAAACAATAAGAATGATTTGTATACATTAATACTTTCTAAAGAAGGTTTTGTTCAACTCGAACCATGTAATGATGAACAACATTTGAAAAGTAATTCAAATGATAATCGTGATCTATTTATTGAAAATAGTCTTATGAATCTACTTAAAAAACTTCAGAAACCAAAATACGTACGAAATGTTGAATCTCCTAAACAATTGATAACTAAATACGATCTTATTTATCATGGTATTCGAACATTGAAAAACTATGTAGTTGATAATCTAGACAGATTTAGTTCACATATAAGTCTAATTCGATCAATAACTACTCTTTTCGACAATCAATTCTCTGCCAAAATTATCAAACAGATATATGTCGAGGATGATGCCACTAATTTTGATTCATGTAATTTAATTCATAGATTCATTGAAAGATTAACAAACATTATAGAAACAGCAGAAAATCATATAAAAGCAGACAAAACTACTATTCAACGTACAATTCTCAAACTTGAGTGTGAGTTATTAAAAAATTGGTTGATCGATCATGGTAATCAATATAGTGATGTTCTTACAGTGATTAATCATAATGATACTGATCTATGGCGATATTCATCTAAGATCTTCTTATATATTAATCGACGTCTGGATTTAATAGAAAACATAGAGAATTATCATGGTCAGATACCAGTAGAGAATGGAAAATTTAAAAAACTTGAGAAATTTTTTACAAAGTTATCCGATCAATCATGTAAAATTCAATTACTTTTAGTCAATCATCTTCATACTAATTTGATTCTACCGATAAATGAAAATGATTTTGAAAATATTCTAAGAAAAGATTACAGATTCTTTGAAAGAAATATGCACGAGGTGAATGAACATCTTGGTAATGAACGACATCATGTTCGATTAATAGGTCTAATTACATGGCTTAAATATTATACACAAATATATGCATTCGTTCTTCATAATGATTCACATGAAGATATTATGTCGAATATCGATCGTTTTTTAGCTCGAGATGAGAGTATATTTGGTGCTACACTTAAGTTATTTATTCTCAAACAACTTGTACATATGTCGAAGAATGTAACATTAACAGATGTACGAGACTTATTTGTTCATCGTAACGTTGTTTGGTTACGACCATTAATAACACGTATTGAACCATTGGCTACAAATCGTGATCTTATTCTACCATTGCCTTTATTTGAAGGACATAATGAATATTTAAATATCAATGAAACTCTTAATAATTTTGATAATATCGATAAAGTTCGAACTCTGATTAAAAATTGTCGAACTAATCAAGAATTGGCATATGGATTTTACTTATGGTTTATTCAATACTATTGTCGTTATCTTACACCAAACATACAGAAAGATCAACGATTCATACAAGTCTTTTCTGTTGATTTGAAACAATTATTAATAGATTCTTTTGAACCAATTGGATTTAATCTACTTGCATCTCTATGTTGTAATTTTTCTGATGGATCCTACTTCTATTTACAACCTAATATGTCGAAAAAAGCATTCTATTGTCGTTTAATTGCGTTAAACATCGTAGTCTTATGTTTATCAACAAAAACCTGTCCAAAAACAACATATTTTGGAACATTACTATTGATCAAAATCAACATATGCCTCAAAACTATCTTAATCACATTCAATCTATATGTTTAATGGGTATGATAAGTAGTGATCCAGTAATAAGACAAATGATCGATGTCAGAACACAAATACAAGATCGTCTTAATAAGCATATGATTCATCCTGGTGGCATGTTCGTTTTTCAATGCTCTCGTGAATGTCATTGGATGTTTTATTTTGAAGATTGTGGAATTCCAAATGATCGTCGACAATGTCCGCTTTGTAAAAAAGATATTGGTGCTTCTGGATATAATCAGTTGATTCAACGGAATCCACCACAAATTCAGATGAATCTGCAAGATGGCTTTAGAGAAATAGAACAATATATGAAAAATTATAATAGTGTATTAAGATTAGGTTATCATAATGTTACATCTACTATCGAGCTAACGCCTGATGAAAAACCTGATCATTTGAATCGAATTGTTTCTTTTAGATTTCTTCATATGTGGGCTCATGCACAATTACTTGTTTTGCATGAATTGAAATATTTAAGTGATGATGATCTTCTTCAAAGATTAAAAGTACCGAATATTTTACATTTTTGTCAACATTTTGACAGAGATTGTGAGTTTATGGAAGGAGTATCGATTGAACCCGAACAATATCATATATGGTTATTCAAACTCATTAATCACATGCTTAATAAAAATATTGATATTATTGGTATTCTAAATACAAACGAAAACGTAATCAAAGTCGAACAATTAATTGAACAACAAATAATTTTTCCTCATGTTGACTCAATTATTAATGAAGTAGGAATTTATCGTGCGGCATACATTGATTTTGTTCAAAAATTTGATGCAGAGATTTCATTGAGTAACTATATTGATGAATTACGACAAAATGATGAACGTTATCCATTACTTTCATATTTTAATGCAAACCGAATTCTAACAACGAATCCACTTGAAGAATTTCGTGTAAAAATGCAAACTTTACCTTTCGGTGACAAGATGTGTCCTTTGACGACGTTTTTATTAAAACGTCTTGATGAATATTCCAATATTCGATATTTATATCCAATTATGGAATTTTCAAAATATCTTATTCATAAATACAATCATCGAATTCAACGAAATAACGCTGCTACTATGACAATTGAAGACACACTTCAAAAAGAAGATTTTGATAATCAAAATATGCGTGTTCTTTGCGATCAATTCATTGATGCTTGGTACAAAATCAATCTGTCTAGTTTTCGTTTTGGATGTCAAGCACCTAAATTCATTCGACCATATCCTCGTGAAGAATTTGCTAACAAAACAAGTTTAGCTTGTGTTTTATTAAATAAATCGAAAGATGACAGTAGTTTTTTATTAATTGCATGTATACATACATTAGCTGAATTACAAAATGAGATCGTTACGTACTTTCGAAAAGTCGTTATCAACGAAACAACACCAAATACGCGTGTTTTTCTCAATGCAATTCGACCCGAACATTTACTTCAGCTTGGAGAATCTGAACTAATCAATAAATTAGTCAAAGATAGTTTTGTTATCAATTATGAATATGGTCAAGGACGTGATCTTATTTATGATTATGAAGAAATTGAAACAGAAATGCGAAATCTTGTTAGTAGTCTTTGTTTATTTGATGCAGATAATATACCTATGTTCAATTATCAATTTGAATTATATAATGAAAATATTTCTCTTATTACCAATATTCGACGACGAATTCCTCAAACATTATTATCTTTAGTTGATCGAGCAAAATTCAAAAGTTTACTTGTTCGAATGGATCATTATAATATTGTCCATTGTCTAGGCTTTTTAGATAATGTGTTTACATATCTATGCAATATTGATGATGATTTATCAGAAATGAACATAGAAAACTTTGTTGAAGAACATATGAATACTAGTGCATGTCTCAATGAAGATATATTTCGGCGTCCACCATTTTCAACAATTTTACTCATTCATATAATTTCTTTGTATGAATTAATAGAAGAAGTAGCTTTTGATATTGTACTTCGTAAAAATGTCAAAGCAGAATTACGTGAAGCAGAACTGGATGATCAAGGTAAAAAAAAATTGTTGCTCAAACTTTTGGTAAAGATAACATTCCACCAGCATTGAAATCACCAATTGTATGGATAGGTGTACTGAAAAGATTAATGATTCGAGTACTTAATGCTTATATTGATCTAAAAATGCCTCTGCAATTATATATTGAACGTATCGATCTTTGGTCTGGTGACATATCTGAAATTGATTTACAAAAGTTTGAAGTTGATGAAGACATTTTTACTCGAGCATACATATTGTATTCTTAATTATATAGAAAAATATCAACCAACAACAATTATAAATGATTACAAAAATACTGATAATCAGCAAATATCTGACTGGAATATTACCACTAATAATAATACTGAAAGAGTTAATGCAAGAACTTGGTATTCCAACATGAATCAACCTGCCAAGAAAATGATACTTGACAAAACGATAGGTTCATCTAATGAAAAGCTACGCGTATGATCTTTTTTATTTTAATTTTTAACTACGATGAATAAACAAGACATTTGTGAGTTTTACCTCAAGACAAAAAAAGAAACAATTGTACAGATATCTCTGCCGACAATCGATAGTGTCGATAGGAATTGAATGATGGTGTGATATCGGGATGTGGGTGTGGGTGTGGATTTTTGCGATGTACTTATTGACATCCACACTCACCCACACCCAGCTTTCAAACTCATGAGACTTCATTTCACTTCCAAAAAACTTACTGAGAACTCGTAAAACTCCATGAAAACACAAATAAACCAATAAAATTCTCATAACAACACCAAACTCATCTCATGCCTTCTCGCACCTATTCACACTACTCGGCCAGCTATATTCTATGCTCTTTTTCGCTTTCATTTAACTTAATCTTATGCAGTAAATTGAAATTCCGAGTTTGCCTGATGAGTCCCTTAAGCAAGAGCGAAACCGGTTGTAAGTTTGCTTGGAATTTCTTTCAATTTAAACACATTAACACCCGCATCCTCAAAACCTGTTGATGGTGCCTTCAGTGTGTATTTCATAACCTTTTAGAGGTAAGCTAGAATGAGCTAAAATTTTGGATTTGTAGGTTTCTCACCTTGTTCTTTCATTTCCAATCATAAAATATAGGGGTCAAAATTTTCGAGAGTATGGCCATGTTCGATTTTCGTGTGGACCGTCTCTTAACAAAAGAACATTGTCTATAAACGTAAAATTCATCTTGAAAAGGTTTCTGTACGAATATAGCCGCAGATCTGATTTGAATTCAAAATTAAGAAGCAAAAATATATGATATATGGTATAAAATAAAGGACAAAAAAAGGAGGTCATTAGCGTTGATGGTTAATTTGGGGGGTTTTTGAAATTTTTTTTTTGCTTAATAAACCATCACTTTCGGACCTCCGTACATTTTTCGAAAAGAATAGTCTATTAAGTTGAAATGAAATTGATGTTGAGTAATAGCGATGATACAGCACGTGGAACGCAAAAATAATAATCGTTATCAATGATGAATCACGTCAATTCACATGAGGGTGTGGGTGTACACTGTAAAAAAAACGTAGAATACTAAACCCTAGTACTAGTGGAAAAGTTTCCTAAACCCTTAAAGGATTTATAATTTTGTCCGAAACCCTAAAAGGGTTTACGAAACTAAGGGTATTTGAAAATAAAAAAGGTTTATTGCACCAGAATTTAAGGAGAAGGGTTTATTATTCTACGGTCAAAGGTTTATTGTTCTGCCCTTTCATGAAAAGGGTTTATTGTTCTACTCTTTCATGAAAAGCGTTTATTATTCTGCATTTCTTTAAAAAATGTTTTTCTATTAGACCTTTGTAAAGTAATAATAGAAAGAAGAAGTTCATCACAGTTGATTATAGTATTGATGATGACTATCAAGATGGTTTTGCTTCTTTAGTTGATGCAAAAATACGTGCTTCTACTAATGAAATCCCAACAAGAAAACATTGCCGTTACTAAATATTTAATAGGAGCTAATGTTCCTTTGTATTACTTTACTATTTTATTTTCGATGTTGTTATAAAAAATAGACTGGAATAATATTAAATTTATCAAATTAATGAAATATTTTATATGCATTCTACGGCTCTATAATATGTGAAAGAATTGACTTAAATGTGAGATTAAATATTTTTAATTCATCGACGGAAATGTTTTCCTTCCAATCTTGAAAAAAAAGAGATTTCAAATTAAACACGATTTTAAAAACTATAAGTACTGAAAAATTAACCTGTTGAGCCATCATATTAACTATCATGCCTTTCGAAAAGACAATTTTAAGTGCGAAAAAAAATTCCGTTCCAGCTTCCAAATTCTCACTGGAATTGCTAGCACAAGATCAATATCGTTGTATTATCTATATACTTCGAGTAAGTAAACACAGTCATCTAATTGAATATATTTTGATAGAATTTGGAAAATACTAACTGGTTTTTATTCTAATATTTATGTACTAGAACATATTCGTTTATTTTCTCCAGAAATTAATGGAATGAAATGTTTTCTATGTTAAATAATTCAAAACTATTAGATGCTACTTTATATCCAGGTAACATGACTAAAGCAGTTGCTGTATTCAGTTACATGAATCATATTCCGACTTGTAAGTAGATACGCCAAGAACTATGCATATGTTATATTTTTCGAGTGTTACAAAAATAATAGTTTCAAAAATATAGTAGTCAAGCGACAGATTCCACTTATTTGCAAGTTAAAACTATTTTAATATAGTGAGTAATGCATCGAATGCGTTTGTCTTACGGCTTGTCCACGTAACGCGACACTTCGCTGATCAAGTTTCGAAAAAAATTTTTTTCGAGTTGGACAAATCTGAATGAATTACTAGATGCAGTTTTTAACGCTGATTATGAATTTGACACTTATTTTGTAAAAAAGTTAGGTTTTAGAATAAAAAACCGGGCTTTAAACTTGTGAAAAATCATATTTTGAATTTTTTTACCAAAAAAAAGTTTTGAAAAAATATGAAGACACGTACCATTCGATACAGAATTTAATTTTCTACAAAATGACCTATTTAGTTTTGACTTTTGTAAGTAAAGACAAATTTTACACTCTAACACAGTTTCCAACTTACTGTCCGGTTTATGAGGTCACGGAACGATGTATCAATCTCATTCTTATGTAGAAGATTATCTACACGTAAATGAGTAACATTTGTAAAAAGCAAACCATTCTAAACATGTTAAGTGCCTCAAAACTGGTTCACAAAAAACTATGTAACATCGTTACGAAAAACGTAACAGCGTTACATTTGTATTTTGCATTTTTCATCTGAGCAAAAATGCTTTAGGAAAAATCTTTTTTACTGCCTAAAAGCTTGTTCGATGCTGTGCAAAACTGACTCTGGAAAGTTTTTCTTTGGAGAAATAGTTTCGCTAGAAATTACAGTTTTCTCGGTGGTACTGGAAAAAAAGAGTCTTTTTATGTAACAGCGTTACGCGATAATAAAACCTTTCTAGACCTTTGAGATTTCAACCGAAAAAGGTCGTTCTTATAGCATAAATAGAGTTTGATAAGCTGTGTCGAATGGCGTTTGAATGAACTTTCTAGCTGTTAAACCTTCAGAGTTAATTGAAGAACAGTGTGTCAAAAACGTAACGGCGTTACTTTTGGACAAGCATCTTAACGATTATTTCTAAAAACATTGTATCGAATTATAGAGGACGCTAATTTCACTAACCAGTGTTACTTATTTCATTATTTAGATTTAGTTCTAAATGAACTTGAGTATATAATGTAAGTATCATTTATATCAATAATTCTTTTTTTTTATTTAGAAAAATTGCAATAAAGAACTTAAAAGTAAGTATCCTCTAATATATATATATATTTTTTTCTTTATTTAGTTATTTTGTTCAATATGAAGTTCAAAATGACACGCTAATATTATTGATATAAATGATTTTGTTTTTGCTTCAGCGGCGGCGCGACCGGGGGGCTTGGAGGAGGGTACCCCCATAGGCGGCGGAACGATTTCTCTCTAGGGTAGACTCAATTTTCTAGATAAACGAGATAGGGGAGCGAATCACTAATCGACTTCTGCCAGGGTGACCAGATCGTCTGAAAACTAGGGAAAATTTTTGAATTTTGAACATGCTTCTGATTTTTTTCTGATCTTTTGATTTTTTCTGAATTCGGTATATTTTTAGATCGCTGTTTTGTCACTGAAATTAGGTACGATTATAACCCATTACTATAATCGATCAATAGTGTTTCATCATTCTTCTCTATTAATCAATTTTTCTATTCCTCGTTTGGATTCTGACGCCGCATCGATATTCAGTCGTATGCAGCATTTATAGACAGATTATCATAATCCGATCAAAATAGAACCAATATAAGATTTAACTTAAAATAAAATTAATGGCAGTTATTCTTGAGAAGGTTTTTATTAGCATATGTTATCTTAAACAAACTTGTTAGAACGAATTAGAAAAGATAAGAAATATGAATAATACAGAGATAATGGCACATAACCCTTTTTTTCGTTGCATTTCTTAATCTACGCAGAATATAGGCGATTATTCGTTTTGTTCGTTTTTGTCAACGAATTTTGAATTTAAAAAAAGTTTAACGTNTCTTCATAATCGTTATGATTATAATATGTCCTATCTTATATATTTTATTTTAAATATTTTACTTCTGATTGAATTGATTTCTTGGTTTTTAATCTCTTATTCGATTAATCGTTTAGAAACCTTATAATATTTTCTCCTAAGGTTTAAATTTTTTTCTAACATATTATGATTCGTTAATGACGAAGAACATTGACAAATATTCTGTCTAATGTAATACATTGATGCATTTATAAACCTTGTCTATATACGAAATCTCTTGATTATAACGTTGAATAGATTATGTTATGAACCCGCTTATATATAACATATATCGCATCAATCTCTATGTTTTTTTGCAATGATAAGTGTATTATAAAACGCATTAATCAGTAAATGCGTTACATATTTTTCGAAGATTATTGTTTATGATATGATTGAATAAGTTGCGCATCCATTTTTGTTATCTAGAACTTAAAAAAATATTAATCATATATATATTTGCTCATATGATACAATATCTTATGAGAAATGATGTAATAAATATTAATATAGTTATAGATTTATATGAAATAAAAAAAAAGAAGTTTTCTTGTAAAAAAAAAAATGAATGCGACAGAAAGGAAAATATAATAAAGTCGTTTATTTTTTTGTAGGCTTTTTAAGCTAACAATAATTCGTCATGGCTTCACATCATCGTTCCGGTGGTCCTCCTGCGTTGATGGACGATGTACCTGATTTTGTATGTGTTAACTATCAGTTATTCACGAAGAAAAGTTAACTTTTTCTTTTTTCTTTTATTCATTTAGGATCGTAGTTTACATTCACAACGTTTTGAAGGTGGTAGAGGTGGTCGAGGTCGTGGTGGTGGCATGCGAGGTAGAGGTGATGGAGGTGGAATGAGAGGAAGAGGTGGCGGCGATGGTGGTTTTGGTCCTCGAGGTGGTTCTCGTGGTGGACGTGGCGATTTTCATCAACGTGATCGTTTTAATAATAATAATTTTAATCGATCTTTTGATGAACAACGTGGTGGTGGCGATGGTGGTCAATCGAAAATGCCAAGTCTTTTTGATGTTGATCAACAACCATTGCGATCATTTGATCGTGATAATAATCGTGGTGGAGGTCAAGGACGAATGCCATTTCCACGCGGAGAAGGTGGCGCTGGTCGTGGTTCATCAGGAGGAGATGATCGTTATCGTCATTCAGGTGGTTCAAAACAAGGTTCAACAGATGGACCACCTCCATTACTTGATTTTACAAGTGAAAAACCAAATTTAACAGCTAATGCTAGTAACAATTCATTGCCATCATTGTTATCAGTACAAGTTGAAAGCTCAGGTAAAATTTTTAAACTCTTTTATTATTTCTATTAATGTTCGACATAAAATTTATTCTAGGCGTACCGCCACCTGGATCTGAGTTGAACAAACCAATAGAAACACATAAAGAGCATCAACATGGTGATAATTTAAATACACGATCCGATAGTACTGTTCTTTTTTTTTGCTAGTTTTTGTCAGTAAGATATACATTTATCTATTCAGATCATTCATCTGCTCGTGACAATGAAGGTCGATATCGTGATCGAGATTCTCGTAAATCAAGTCGAGGAGGTTTTAATCGATCATCTTCGTTTAATAGGTAAATTTCAATTATTTAATTTCGAAAACTAATATACAGCGGGAATCAAAAATCATTCAACAAAGTTTATTCTCGCTGTCGTAAACATTAGAAAGATTCCAAATAGTAATTCAAGTAGAAAACACTGTTTCCAAAATGAATATAAGAAAATAAAAATTACTTTCAGGTTTTCAACGATAAGGATTTTGATAAACCAAAATCCTCGAGCGCATAAATATAATTTTCTTCACACTACATAGAACGATAAAGAAAAATAATTCTCTACAAAATGCGATGTCTTCGAGTTCTCTACGATGTCTTTTTTACCCGAGATACAGTAATTTGATTGAAAGTAAAAAAAATGATATTAAGGACTTCTGTAAAATGACTGTATCTGATTGAAAAAATGTTGCAGAAAATTCTGAGACATCTCATTTTGAAGAACATTATTTGCTCTATCATTCTATCTAGTCTAAACAAAATAATATTGACGTACGCTAGGGCTTTGGCTTTCTGAAGGCCTTATCTTTGAAAATCTGATTATAGTTTCTATTTCCTTATCTCCATTTCAGAAACAGTTTTTTTGTACTGGAATTATTTATGTACTATTTGGAATCTTATTGAATAATTTTGATAATCATTGTATATCATTGATTTGTTATTTCAGAGATCGTTCACGTTCACCACGTGATCGAGATCGTGATCGTGATCGACATGGTCCTCCACGAGATGATCGTCGTGGTGGACGAGGAGGAAGAGGTGGCGGTGGTGGAGGTGGAGGTCGAGGTGGTCATAATAATCCACGTGAACCACATCAATCACGATTTGGTTCTGATAATAATCAACCACCATGGCATGATCGTCGAGAAGGTGGGCGTGGGGGTGGTGGTCGAGGCGGTTTTCATGATCGTCAACATGATATGGGCGGTCATTTTCGACCTAACGAACAGTTGCCACCAGGTAACTATTTCAGAAAAAAAAGATTTTTGTATCTATTGGTCTTTTAGATAATCATCCATTTAATCGAGATGGACGACCAAATTATGATGCACCACCACCATCTCAAAATCGACCTTTTCAAGAAAATTTTCAACCTGGAAATTATGATTCCATGGGACCAAATCAACTGAATAGAACAAATTTACAACAACCATCTAATTTTAATCAAGGACCACCACCACATAATCGTCCTGATTTTTATCCACCAAATACAAATAATCCATCTTATCAACAACATAATACTCGTAGTGGTGGTCGTCCAAGTCGTTTTAGTGATCGACAAGATGATTATGAAGATGATCGACCATTAACAAAACCAAATATTTCTCTTCCAAATGTAACAACAACAGCACCACTTTATATGAATCAACCAACAAATTCAACATTTAGTCAAGCACGGCCAACAATGTCATCAACATATTCTTCTCAACAACCGCCATCAACTATGTTTCCACAAGGTGCACCACCACCATCACAATTCGGTTGGCCTAATCAACAACAAGGTCAATCAAATTCACAAATGACACAATCTCTTTTATCACTTGCTTCAAATGATCAACAAAATCCAAATATGTCAGGACCTCCACCACCTAGCTCTTTCTATGGTAGTAATAATGATTTTCATCGACAACAAGCTCCACCATCTGCAAATCAATATTATTCAGGTGTACCTCCTGTCCCTCCTCAAACTGGTAATAAACCACCGAATGCAAATGGTAAATTCTTTTTTGTTTTCTTTTTAATCAGTTGTGATTTATTTTTCTTCCCCTTTTTTTTTGTAAGTCCCAAGTAGCTCTGTTGCTACACCAACACAACAACCAGTTCCTCCTGCAACAGGTGCAAATACAGCAGCAGCAACTAATGCTGTAAGTACAGATCCTTGGCAGCAGTATTATCAACAATATTGGTAAGGTTTTGTAAGAAGATTCTTTTCACAAATCTGTTGTTTTTTCTTTTGTAAAGGCAATATATGCAACAACAACAACAACAACAACAAGCAGCTGTTCAACCACCATCTGCACAAATGGGTGCTCAACAGCCATTTCAACAATCACAGACAGGTTCGTAATAAAAATTATTCTAAAATAAATAACAGCAGATAGTTTGATATAAATATCAATATCTAGGAGCAACAGCAGGATTAAAACAACCAGCAAATACAACTACAGCTGCTGGTAATACACAAGATGGTGCTTTAAATCAAGCTAATACTAATGCATGGACACAATACTGGTAAGTTTCATAGTTAATTGTAGTTATGTATCGATTGATACATTGATCGAAAAAAGTACCTAAATTTTAATCCTTGAGTCTCATACTTTGATCACAAATAGAGTATGTTGAACTATAATCACAAGGGCTTGATCGACTTTCATGTGAAGGAACTGGAAGGTCGACATAGATTTTTTCTTCATACGAAAATATCTAAACATAGAACAACAAATTTCATGAGATTCGGAAAGCTCAGTCCTTCCTCTATCACCAATAAAAATTCTATATCAAATGGTTTTTGTTTTCATGTTTTATCAAGTAACCTTTGAATAATCCTTACATGAGAGTTAATACGAATCATCCATCAGTGATTAATAACTCCGGCTAGTTTTCTCTAGTGAGAGCCTTGTTTTAATCAATTTTTCTTCAAAACTTCACGATCGTAACCATCAATAGAGAAAAGATCCATGCTGGAACCGTCCCAAACAATGGAGACTTTCGCCCACCTCAAGATTATAGCGGATTGAAGTATCCCATCTGTAACACAATATTGACATGCGAAGCTTTATTTGTCATGAAGAAAATGAACGTTAATGCATTTTAACCCTAAGGAAAACAGTGTCTTTTTCGTAAGTCCTTTACATTAATGTCCCTCCCAGTTTTTAGAAGTAAATTTTTCGATTTTTGGTTTTCATCTCTAATATAGCTTCGAGGTGTCCTCTGTCAAATGTCATATAAATAAGGGTTCTCT
Organism: Rotaria sp. Silwood2; assembly: GCA_905329745.1. Classification (NCBI taxonomy): domain Eukaryota; kingdom Metazoa; phylum Rotifera; class Eurotatoria; order Philodinida; family Philodinidae; genus Rotaria; species Rotaria sp. Silwood2. The sequence goes on from CAJNSZ010000012.1 coordinate 903,557, forward strand.
GTTGTTAGTTAATACTTCTATTAAACTCTACTTTCGCTGTGCAATTATTCATTGTATGCAAAATTCTTCTAATTATAATGATTATTATTTATTTTAAAGGCGCTAAGATCATGGACTTCTAACACCGTTTAACACAGTCCACTTTTTTGATCACTTTAGTTCGAGAAAACAAAATTCTGATAGATAAAAAACAAATTTGACTGTTGTTTTTCTCGATCGAGTTGAAACTGTTTTTTTTACAGGTATTGAACACTATTTGAAACGCCTACCTTTTGTTTTGTTTTGAAAAATATTGCACCGTTGATTTTACAAAAAAGTTCTAGTAGAAAATAACATGTCATTTTGGAGATACGCTCAGTATTTTGATCTTTTTATTTGAATGGAAGACGATAAAAAGAAGTAGGCATCTCAAACAATATCCAGTATTTGCAAAAAAATTCCAACTCTGTCGGATTTATTGTGTCTGAGAAACCTGATCGAGTTTTAGCCTTTGCAAGCCAAATATATCCTAGAAGGAAGTATTTGAAGTATATTCGCCTCGTGTTGTTGCTTGCGATCAAGGTTTACCGAGCTCTATTTATAGTCAACGTATCAGACAAAAGGATTGAAGTTTACATACTTTTTACCCCGTTACCGAAACATCTTGTGACTACTGTATCTAAAAAAAAACATTAGGATGCAATGTCAAGCATATATGCAACAACAGCAACAACAATCTCAAGTTCCATCAACAACAAATTCAGCAACAATAGCAGCACCATCTCAGCTTTATCCACAAGCAACAGGTAAACAACAACAACAAGCACCATCTATTGCAACATCAAATACAAATGCATCATCTGCTGCTCCTTCAGCATCGAATTGGCAAACATGGTTCAATCCAAAATGATGAAAACAATATAATTTATATTGTTTTTCCTTTTTTCAATGAGATTGATGAAAAGACACATTGAACTCATCAAAAATCCTTGTTTCATCTGTATAAATAACAGAAAAAAATAAACTGAAAAAAAAAAAAACAATGTTTCCTCTCTTTGTTTTTCGACACTAGTGCTTTGTGCCTAATTGTATTGTTGTCATTATATGTTTTTTTTTCTTTCGTCCTTTCTTTTCTACACATACATTCGTGCACTTTTTTTTTTTTGTTTGTCTCCTATATATAAATAAGGCGAAAGCAACATATAACGGATGTGTTCAATGGTGATAATTAACAAATTTGTTTATATTTGGTTTTCTTTTTTGCAGAATATTTTTTTAATTAGTATTATTATTATGGATATTGAACCTGTTATTATTCCAATCGAAGAACATAATATAGAAATTCAACAACAAGAAGATGATATAGAAAGTGATGGTTATGATCAAGCATTTCAATCGAGTGAATTTTGTCGTTGGAGAAAAAATGCTCTTTATTTATATAATATGCTTTTTTATGAATTACTTGAATGTCCATCACCAACTGTTCAATGGCTTGATCAACATACAGTTAAAGGTGATCCAAAATGTGATTATTATCGTTTAATTATTGGTACACAAGGTGGACGTACACCAACTGATTCTCGTAATGAATTAATGGGTATATTAAAAAAAAGCGATGAAGACCTATTCAATTATTATTCGATTTATATTTTCTAGTTGTTGAAGTTCGTCTTCCTATGTTAGAATACGATTTTTCTAAACAACCCGATCAAGGTTTTGATGAATTAACTGGTGAACATGGCGGATATGAAATGGGTATTCGAGGATCAAGTATAAACTCTTTTTTTTTTGTATAAAAACTTTTGTTATGAATTTGTTTCTTTCAAATATTCTTAGTGCATCCATATGTACCAATGTATCATATTGGTGATGTAAATAAAGCACGTGCTATGCCTCAAAATACATTTAAAATTGCAAGCTTCTCATCAATTAATGATGTTTTCTTATTTGATTATAGTAAACATCCAAGTAAATTAAATCCAGATGGTATATGTCGACCACAAGCTATTTTACGTGGACATATAGATGAAGGGTTTGCTTTATCATGGCATCCAATGCAACAAGGTTTATTATTAAGTGGTGCTCAAGATGGAAAAATGTGTTTATGGAATCTAGAAAAAATGCCTATTAATTCAACCACAACAGCAACAGTTCATAATGGTATTGTATGTAATACAATAATTGACCCAGTTGAAACGTTTGATTCAGAAAGAAAACTTGTTGATGCTATTCAATGGCATCCAAAGTATGAGAATATATTTACTCTAATGTGTGTTCTAGAATAAATTGCATAAAATCTTGGTGCGTTTTTTGTACTTATTTCCTAAACATAAAATTTTTTCTTTATATGCTAAAAGATAGAGAATTTCAAACAAGTCTAATCTCATCGACATCACTTTCCTTACTCTATCGAATGGTATAAAGAAATATGCCACAATATTCTTTTTTTTCCTTTGATGACATTATTCGCTTTTATGTACAATATGAAGACATTTATGACAAATTCTCGTTCTATAGTATTATGAAAGCAATGATACACTTTGAATTAGATTCTATTCGATAGCCTTTTTCGAGCTCTACAGAATATTACTATTATATCGAGGTTAATTTGTGAATAAAATATTCCACTCAAAGGTATAATGTTCGAGAGCGTCAGTCGGGCGCTGCCCTAAGAATGTCTAACTATGTAATTCGAATAGCAATTGACTTCTGACACTCGAATTGACTATTGAAGAAATAATAAGCCTAGTTTCGAGAGAAGGTCGATTTCATCTTTTAATAATTCTTTTCTTTTAAAAGATTCTCATGTACTCAGTCATTCAGTTGTGATTTTCTATTCTCTGTTGATGCTTATTGGTTTTTGTAAAGCCGATACTAAAAGTAAATTACTGAATATCAATAGATAGAAAGTTATGTACTCTCTGCCACTACAACCTTTACTAGGTTTTCAGAAAAAAGACTTGGAATTGGCCACCGTCGATATTTTTGAGTGCACTTTAGAAAATCATGTTCATTCAAAATTTTGTGCAATAGTTGAAAATTGTTCGAATCAAAAAACGTTTTTGCTTTTTTAACCATTGAAGTTGGACGACTAAATATCTTTAGGCATAAGAAGAAACTCTTTTATGATTAAAACACGATAGAAAAATACATTGAAGTTTACTGCAATTTCTTCTAGGCCATTCATTATATTTATGACAAAAAAAAAACAGTTGATTTGTTGTTTTTTAGTCATCCAGCTGTGTTTGGTGCAGCTGCTGCTTCAGGTACTTTACTTATAACTGATCTTCGTGCATCATCAGGTACGGCTGTACTTGTTGAACCATTAATTTCATCAACATCAACATCATCATCATCTTCAAAAACTCTTCAATTTCGTGTTAAAGTTCATTCAGCTGATTGTAATTGTTTAGCTTTTCATCCAGTTAATGAATATGCTTTATTAACGGGTTCGGATGATACAACAATTGCTCTGTGGGATATGCGTAATTTATCTAAAGAAGTTCGACGTTTTGAACAACATCATCGTGATGGTGTACTTGAAGTAACATGGAGTCCATTAGCTCCAAGTGTATTTGCATCGAGTAGTGCTGATCAACATGTACTTGTATGGGATCTTAAATCAAATGATGGAGTTATTTTTGATCATAAAGGTCATGATTCACGTATACCTGATATAAGTTGGCATCCAACACGACCTATTATTGCATCTATTGCTGAAGATTCATCATTTCAAATTTGGGAAGCAAATGCTGTTGAAAGTCTTATTAATAGTATTTAAAAATCAGATATATCTGTATTTGTCTTTCTGTTTATTATTATTTTTTTTTTGTATATTCATATGTAACTTAAATGATGGCTGTTCAAAAACCGATCTTGATATTTGATTATTGTTAAGTAAAAAGATTGTATTTGTTCTACTAGTCAAAAATATATATATACATGTACGTTCTCTTTTGAATAATATGTGAGAAAATATTATTTAAAATGTTGATTCTTTTTAAAAAAATATTTTTATGAATATCCAGATAACAAATATTTATTTCGCTCTAATCCATAGATCTCAAAATTAGATTGAGGAATGGTTTGTGTAATCATTTTTCTCAAACGAATTTTTTATTATTTTATTATTATAGATGGATGTTTGTTAGAAGATAAAATAGACTATATAATTGTATAATATTACAAATAGGTCACTCGAAGGAAAAGACTTGTGCAAAAATGTGTGACATAGATGACAATGGATTTATACAAAAAAGTAACATCGTTAATGTCTGTCAAGCAGTCTAATCAGAGGTGTGTACCGTCTACATCCTAACTTCAAGCATGGCTCATTTTTTTAAGGCTGCATCACCTCTGTCTCTCTTTTTATTTTGTCCGTTGAGCAATCGCACTTTAATAATGCCAGCCGTTAAATACTATTACTATGAATTTTTAGAAAAGAATGCTGACAAGTTAAGGGAAGAAATTTACTGGTTGATAGACTCATTCTTTTCCAGATACTGTTTATTGTATAATCCTATTTCATACTCATTTATTGAATTTATAAATCAAGTCGTAATCAATATTAATTAAAAATTATTTTGACAATAAATTGACCTAAGTCAAAACTTAGTGAATTTCATTGTGATGAGCATTACATTTAAATTTGCACAAATTTAACTACAAAATAAGTTATGACGGAAACGAAAACCCTATAAGTATATGTATTCGACTACATCTAGTCTAATTAAATATTATTTCGTGGTATTTTCAACTTTATGTTGTTGTTCTTATGTAAGTGTTCAGATATGAAATAATACTTTTAAAAAAATATTATAGAGCAATCAACATGAAGAAAAACTTGACGAAGAAAACATTTTTTCAGCTATCACTAAGCGCGGTGTACACACTTCTAACTCTAATAACTAAATTTATAAGTGCTATTTCCGATATTTGTATTTAATAAAAGATATTCACTGTTATCGTCTACTTCTATATGAATATCAACATCTTCGTTGTTTTCGACTTCATCTTCTTAATATGACATATAGGTTACTTTGACAAAGAATCATTTATGAATAAGCTATTCGAGCATTTATGAGTAAGTATATTCTGATAGTCGTCATACTTAACACCATGGTTAATGAAGATTCAGTTTTTAAAGCAATGATCATTTCTTTTATAACTATCCGAATAACAACAATCAATTAAATCGTTATTGGTAAATAATAGCTACTATGTATAAGTAAATATTCAAAAAACCAACATAAGACAAGTATTACGTATGCATATAATGAATGAATCATCACTTCTATTTATTAACAGCTGTTGTCTTTTAAAGTAGGGTTAATTGTAGTGGATTTTGGCTTTTATATGACCATAGATGTATTACATGATACATATATGTTATTGTGTAAAAAAATACAAAACAGCAAAGTACCATAGCCAAGTACACATCGAATTAATTATTATTCGTTGTTATTGTTTGAAACTTGATAGTAGATCTTACACTTAGAAATAACGAAACAACATTTTCTTTACTATTATTATATTGCCTATATTGATGCTTCATATTCAACGACGAATGATTGTTTTTTTTTCTTTTCGAAAATATAAGTAGAAATTTATTTCACTCTCTGATTATGACACCTGCTAACATTCACAATATGATGTTTTATTTTTTAAACTTCATTATTTATAAAAAGAAAGACATTCTATTCGATCAGATTGCGTTTTTTATTAAATAATGCTATTGTCATCCTTATTCATTACTTTTATTGTCGCCATTTCAACTGATGCGGCATTTGTTTGTCCGAGACCAAATGGTTTTTTTAGTGATGCATCATCATCAAAGATGTTTTATCACTGTTTCAATTCGATTCCATATCATAAACCATGTCCTTCTGGATTGTCCTGGTCACAAGTTCGAGAACGATGTGTTTTTATGTGTATGAATATTCCTTGTTCAGATGTGCATATGTTGTATAAAATTGTGTATGTTTAGCTTCTCCAATTGAACCAGTTGAACCAGTAGAAGAAATAACAAATGGTTGTTCTAAAGGAAATCCATGTCAAAATGGTGTAAGTAAAAACAAAAGAAATGATGTAATAGGTGATCGGAAAGCTTTTAGACAAGATGTTTGTTCACTTTTGACACTTATCCGACGAGTCACAAGCTATACGTCGTAACCACAGTTTTAATATGAGCTTAGCAATGTAGTGTCGATTTTTGTCGGACTTTTCAAAAGACTTCAAAGATTCTTTTTAATTTTGAGTCAACAGCTTTTTGTTTACCTTATAAGTCCCTTTTTGAACATGTTAAAAATTATCGGAGTTAGTTGTTTTCTACAGTGGATATTTCTCTAGAAAATAAGAAATAAAATTAGGCTGTAGTTTTTACCAAAACTATTTTTCTAGAGCGTTCTTCAACGTAAAACGATTGTCAGTTTTTCACAGATTATTCTACTACACGTGAGTAAAAATTCTAAGCCCATATTCAAAAAGAGCACAAAATCATAGCTTTTGACTTGCCGAAAATACGTCAGAAATGAACAAACATCACGTTTAAAAAATGTTCGATCATCCCTTATTTTATTATGACTCTGTGTATATAGGGCTCATGTGAACCTTCGGGCAAAGATGATTTGTTTTGCTTATGTACGGAAAATTATTATGGCTCTCGATGTGAACATGTTGGTGAAGGAGCTGATTTAAGTATATTAGAAAGCATTATCAGTGGAAATAATAATAATTATGAACATGTTGTTGAAAATGTTCTTAGTAGAAATAATTGGACTGATATTTTGGCTGTTGTTGATGTAACGGGTTCAATGCAACCATGTGCAGCTGCTGTTTATAAATGGATGAAATTATCTCAAGATAAAACAAAGAATATTAGATATTATGTATTCTTTAATGATGGTGATGACAAATCAAATTTAGCTAAGAAAATTGGTTCAACTGGTGGTATTTATGATATGGCTGCTAATAATCTAAATAAAGTCTTAGCAACAATGCAATCGGCAATGAAAAATGGTAATGGTGGTGATATTCCAGAAAATGATATTGAAGCAATTCTACACGGTATTGAAATGTAAGTCATACATTACGTAGAATTAATAAGAAAAAAAAATGAATATTGAATTTGATATTAGGTGTCCTACATGCACGAATATTATTCATATTGCTGACAATAGAGCAACACCACGTGATTTAGTTTTATTAAGTCAAGTAAAAAAACCTGTTAAAGTTTTGACTTGTCAAGTTGATGTAGCTGGTGTAAATCCTCAGTTATTAAATATTGCTGATAAGACTAGTGGATCATTGCATACACTTGATGAAGATGTTGTTAATTTATCAGCAATTCCTGTTGGTGAAAAAATTACCATTGGACGACGTACTTATCGACGTACATCAAGTGGTTTCGTTGTGGTTTAGTTATTCTATTTTATTATAAAATGAATCTGTACGAGTTTAATTTTCGAACGAGAACATTTTGATTTTATCAATTAAATAAAACTAACCATGAATGTTAATCTATGAAATACGAACATATAAAAAAGGATTCGAAAATATTGAAGTATGTTTACAAAAATTATATGTATGGCTTGGAAAAAAAAAACTTTTACCAAGTAACAACATTGTATATTCAAAAGAAAAAATTACTATCTTTTTTGGAATCATTGTGGGTCAGTATGTAATTCACTGAAAGTCACGTCATCGAAATGAAGGTCGCTGAAATTCGGCAATCTACATTTCGGCGATCTGTCAATTCGGAGATGTGGCTATCAACAATGCCTATTTTCCACAATCTTCATTTTGATGACTGAAACTATTAGCTATATTCTGAAATGATACTTACATTATATATATGTGATAAATATTCAGAAATAGCTAACATAAAGAATGATCGCTGGAACGAAACTTTCGAACGTAGATAATCAAAATGCATACGGTCACCTTCATTTCGATGATCTCGATTACAGTGATGTTCTTTTCGGCGATGAGGTACGCAATCTTATTTCCTAGTTTTAGCCTAAACGAATGAGAAAACGATTTATTGAATTTCTCGCTACATTATCATTCAAGAATCTGCATACATACTGTTTAATAGTGCGAAATGTAAAAAGAAATAAAATTTATTGTGCATTGCATTAATTATATGATTAATAGAAAGAAAATAAACTTTTTTTCGTTTCAAATGAAAATAGAAGGGCTCCATATGTATTTGATTTTCAAGTTTAGTTTCCTACTTCTAAAATCAATTTTTCATTCATTGTTTCGAAGCCCTATATATTTATACATTTCAATTTTATTTTTCGTCATCAGAATAACATAGCAATAAAAAATCAGTAAGTCCTCTCTTTTCTGTTGAAATATAGTCAAAATATTCTTTTTTTTAATAATAAAATATTTTTGATTTGACCAATTTTAACTCTCGCACATAGGACTAGTATAAAGATTATCACAATTCAATTAGTAATATTTTGTCATTGTACAGTATGAGTTCATTTCAATCAACTTGGGATGTCGACAATCATAACAGTCAATCGATTTGGGATGAAACGCCTACATTGTAAGATTGAATTTAACAACTTTTTGTTTTTAAATAATAGTTTTCATAGGGAAAACGAAAATTCCGATGCATCGAATACGATAAATCCTACGAAAAAAGTAATACTTCAACTTCTAGGAGTTGTTGGCGTTTTCTTTCTCATTCTTGCCACTATCTTACCATTAACCTTTGTTCTTACTGGTATCAATACAAATACGACAAGTAAGATATTACTTTAATGCTCACATATTTCTCGCATCAAATTGTAGTGTGTCTCTTTCTATATTTAAAATCTACTTCTCTGCAATATTTATACATTAATATTTTTTTTTATTAGGTACACCACGAATAGCAAAGTCGTTTGAAGTTGGTATGTGTTTAATTTTTATTCTCGCATGTGATAAAATACTTCTCTGTATCATCTAGATCCATATTTTTGTGGTAATATGACATTCTTCCATAGTACAGACTTTCCTGGTAATGATCTTTCGTTGTTCTTTCCAATGAACTATCGTACATGTTGTACGTTATGTTTAACAACAGCAGACTGTATAGCCTTTACATTAAATATTACTGGAAATATATGTTATCATAAGAGTTCTATCTCCCCTGTTAGTCGTTATGATGTGAGATTTATTAGCGCTAAATATTAAACTTGTTTGTTTTTATAACAGTTTAATATGAAAATAATTTTAGCGTGAATAAAATTTCAAAATAATATCTTAAGTTTTATATTTATTATAAAAGAAGCATGCCTATGTATTACAAACTAATTAGTTTCGACTTAATCAAAAAATAAAGAAATCATAGGTTCAATAGGTCATCAAACTAGCTCGCTGCTTGGAACAGACAGTCAATCTGTCATGTTTTCTCCAAATTTTCAATAACAATTCCATTTTCTTAAATAGAATATGTAAGTATTAAAATATAATAGAGCATCTTTGCCATTGGAAGATGAGAAATGTCTTTTCTTTTTTATTGTTTTCACTATGGACACTGATGATGAATTATATATTGTTACTGTATTTTTTATTATCCATGTATTTATTTAATTTGTTTATCCATTCCTCTGGTATGATGTCAACAGAAAGAAAGGAAAAATATCGAAAAACAAAAGTGCAACGTGATTCAAAAACACTGACTCTTTTTTGTGATATTTTTTCTGCTCTTTTTAGGGATTCAGTGTTTAGTCGAATTCTTTTTGTAATAGACATAACTCAGAAAAACTACAAGATACAAATAATAAATTCATTAAATATGAATTTGTGTGTTGAAACAATATATTCTCACCGAAAAAAAAAAACAAAAAGATCTCTTTCAGTGGCAGAGACAGAATACTAACTTCTCTATTGTCCTGGAAAAGGTGTTTGGAGAGTGTAGCTACTTTATTGGCACCGTGTATTCTTGATAACATGACAAATTTAGCGAGGGCACTAATGTTCTGGCTCTGCTGCTTCTTTCTCCCTAAAAGTTACTGTTGACTTCATATTTAGTGTAGCTATAGAGTAAGTAGCATACTCACTGTGGAAAACATTTTGATTAAAAAAGAATTGTTTTTCAAAGATTTTTTCGTTTTCATATGATTACTTTAATTTAATACTAATCGTAATTAAAACTAATGAAAGTGACGAAAGAATTGAGTTTGTACAATACATCATTTTATGAAAAAATACATAAATCTATTATTCTACGGACATTTGAATAATCTTAGCAAACTGACAATAATTCTCAATAATTTATACCTATTTAACCTGCCAACGTTTAGTAATATATCCTGATAATTTTAGATTATCATACTGTTTCATTATTGAATTTTTACAAAAGATCGAAACAGAGTGAAAATGATTTCTTTTCGAAGTAGATTTCAAAGCTTTTTTAGATTCTCATTTCTTCTAACTAATAGCAGAATGTTTTCAAAAGAAAGACACTCTATCTATTGCAAAAGAAATTGATTCAAAAACTGAATGTTATGAGCTCACAAAATGACACTTTCTCAGGGGATAAGTTTTTTGTTTTTGAACCACCCTGTAGAAAAGTAAAATATCTAAAGAAAATATCTCAAACCAAACAAAAATTAAATTTATTTTCATTAGAATAATTTATAGAATCAATAAAAAATTTATTGAGTAAAGAAACAGAATAGGAAAACTCACAATATACATCTAGATAAAATGTGACTAAACATAAGATGACAATGATTCATTCTTGTTTTTTATGCAATATTTTTAGAAAAAAACATAAGGTAAATCATAGAAAATTTCATGAGCATTAATATCATTATTTTCGTAATGTGAATATAAAGAATCAGATCAATTGTTGCATTCAAATCACTTTATACAACTAGTATCTTTTTCATTCCATCCATTCGTTTATTTAAGTTACTGTTCGCACATTCTAATTGATGTTTGCTATTACCGTACATAATATATTGATAAAATTTTATTATTCAATAATTGATATTTATCGGATCATTACATTCCGGAACTTCATATATTCTCTTCGACAAATTCATTGAAGATATTAAAAATATTTTTACTCAAAGACGAATTTTCTTTTTAATTGTTGTTTATTCTCAATAAATACATGTTATATTAAATCAATTACTATTTTATATAATCAAATCGTTTTGATATACATGACTTTCTCACGTTCTTATAAAATACAATCTTCTGTTTCCATTGAACTATCATAATAATACTACTAGATAAAAACAAATTGCGCAGAGTAGACTTAACTTTCATAAGCATGTTTAGCTTCGCATCTTTTCCTATTTCCGTATTGTATTTTACGAGCACAGTATCAATACATGCAAAATCACATTATCATTTATCAAAATAAATTATCATTAAAAAGTACTTGACTTGAACTATTTACGATCCACACGTGAGGGTAAAAATTGGAGTCAGGTCAAGTGCTGAAGTGTTTCGAGTAAAACTGGAATCCTAATTTTGACTAGAGATAAATTCCTACGATCTAAAAAGAATAACTATCTTTATTCAACAATATCTATTTTTAATTTTCATAAGCACTTTACAGGTCAATGTGCTTTTTCTTATTCATCGATGTCCGTAAAGGTACCTTGCTTCGAATGACATTTTATCGAACAAAAAATTTCCATTTTTTTCTTTACATGAGCATAGTTTTGTAGTCCACTTGTCTTTACAATTACATGTGTGGTTGATTGCAGAATCTGATTCCGATATCTTTTTTAATTAGACTGTAACGTAGACAGGTATCGATACGATGATTATGATTAAAATTTTCTTCGTTTTTTTTTCCATTCTACTTTTGGTAAAACACTGACTGAATAAATTTATTTCTAGTTGACGCCTTAGTTTTGTCCGAACAGAATTGAAAAAACAATTTCGCTCTCTCTTCTCCCCATCCTCGTCTCTCGACATACGTATTGAATGTTCGGTGAAACTGAAACACTCTACTTTACAATTTAAACGCTACGAATCTTTGACAAAACAACAAATCATTTAGATGTATCACAAAATTTGCGTATTTGACATTTTCACTATCATGACTGCACTGTATCGTATGCACAAATATGTATATACTCATTGATTAATGTACAAAAAGTATAACGAGAAAAAGAAACAATGCCTTGATGAAATTAGGTATACATAAATAGGCAAAAAGATAATACACGATTTAGAAAATAGATTATGGACTACAAAGTATGGTGTGGTGACTCATTCATATTCTCATCTTTTTGTCGTCATTCGACATAAATGAATTGCGTATTAAAATCGCTAATGAATATATGTTGTGTTGTAGAAGAAAGAAAAAAACAATATATAAAAGCTAATCATATGATAAATATTTTTTTTTCATTATAACTATGAGAAAAAAAAAAGATGTGAGGACGAAAAAAAATGACACGAATCGAACCAGTAATGCTTCACTTGACTGCACATTCATTTAACATATATGCCTTTGCAATATTTGTTTGTGTAGAAAATGTATCACCGAACGCATATGTTAGAGACGATTTACGAAGACGAGGAGGAGACGGTTTCTGATGATGATTTTTCGAAACCTCCTAATCAGTAAGTCATTAAAAATCAATTCATTTTCCAGAAACCAAATCTTTTTTTTCCATTAGACGATCTCGATTATCGTATTATATTTGTTTATGTATGATCACTGCATGTTTCTTCGTTGTTACTTTTATTCTAACAATATCTTTCAATCCTTCATATTACACTAATAATTCAAGTAAAAAAAAATATGACTTTTATTTTAAACAATAATTTTTATAGAAAGTGTACTCAATGCTGCATTGAACTCAAAGGATAAATTAAGATTATCAACAAAAATCATTAATCATCTTGGCATTTTTTCACATAAGGTAATGTATAATAAAACCAATCACGTCATATTTTATTGTGAAATATTCAATAGATTAATGAACAATTAAATTTTCAGCCAAATACATTAAAATTTTTTACTTCGACGATTTCGAATTCATTATTAGATGGTCAAAATCAAAATGATATACTTTGGATTTATGCTCATATAAAATATCCTCGATCATGTATTGATAATATTCAATACAAAGAAAATTTAAAATTAAAATTAAAAACTAGTTTTATGAAATTATCAAATTTTTTGACTAAAATTGAATTAGATTCGTATTATGGTAAACAAATTCAACTCGATTGGTGTAATTTAACAGGTATGTAATTATATATACCTATGAAATACAACGATAAAAAAAATAACTTTAAAAAATTTCATTTTTCACAAATAGAAAATTCAACAACAATAACATTAGTATCATTAGTATCGGTTAAAACTAAAAATCAAAGTGCAACAGAAACAATTATAACATTAGATCATAATATTTGTGGTATGTCAGTCGATTCTTTTTTTTTACTTAAACTTCATTGATAGAAAATATAGATCAAACTATTTTCGTATCAAAACTGATTGATAAAATAATGCGAAATAGTAATGTCTGATCTGATGATTAATGTATACAATCTTTTCTTTTTGTTCCATTTTAGAGGACTCAACAAGAAATGTTCCAATATCCGTCGTTTTGGATAATCAAATATTAACAAATCCGACTGGTAAAAGAAAAAATAATTTTTGTATTTTTTACAACTTTATCTTTGATTTATTTATCAGATATCAAGAAAAATAGTATTAAAAACGATGAAGCAATAAATATAAATTGTAACAATCCAAGGGAACATTCAAAATATAGTGATGATAATAATCAACGCAAGATATCAAATCATTGTTCTAATGATATAGACTCACAATGTTTCATAATATGAATTCATTTTAGTTTTTTTTTCGAAATATTATTTATTATTTTTCGGTAGTTTCTATTCTATTATCAAATAAAAGTAATATATTCTCTAAGATAGTATCTTGTGAATTTATGAATAAGATATAAGACTTATTTTAAATATGATTGAAAAAATAAAAATCGTTTTTGTAGATAATCAATCTCAGCTCAATAATAATTTCGAATTCTTTCAATATGATGTTGTAAAAAGTATTAAACAGAGAATATTAATTTACAGAATTTGATAATCGAATCAAAATTGGGGGTTACTTATGAGTTGACTTTGAAAGAAACAACAATATCACAAATATTCGAAAATATTGAAAAAGGTTTAGCAAAAGGACTAAAGAAATTTTCGATATTCAATAAGTCAAAGTCTGATGAAAATATGTAAGTTTCTCATATTCTTATTAAGACCATGCTTGTAGGTTTAGCATTACCAAATAAGATTTTCAGGCATCGCAGTATCTCACTACAGTAAACGAGAAAAAAGCAGGAAATCAGAATGGAGCGTTCATTATAGCTACCCTCTGTTGCAGGACCTGGATTGCTGAAGCGTCTACTGTATGTCAATTCTATTCTTAATTTTATTAATCTTATTGGATCATTATTGAGTGCTGATATTATTTACTCAGTAAAATCAAATACTTCGTTTCTGATTTTTTCTTATAAAGAATAATTGATTAAAAATTGTTGTCGTTCGACAAATTATAATACTTTGTATTTTTGCATTACTGATGAGTGCAGTTTAACAACTGCAATACACGAATTGGAATATTAACGTTCACTAAATGTACATTAATCCAATATGGAGCAATACTCCTGCCTATCGGTCACATTACGGTGTGGAGTGCTATCTATCGGCAAATTCAGAACTCCGATATCTTCTCTAAATTTAATACTAGCTGCCGTTTTGAACAGAAGGTCGACCTGACGCAGTATTCTTGCGGGTGTATGGGCTGTTGTCAGGAAGTCTGATACCAACACCCACTCACAACCACACTCTGAAGAGAAGGAACGCTCATTTTGCACAAAAAACGTTCTTTGACAAATTATTTCGTGTAACTATGAAATAGAGCTTTAATCGACAGAAAAACTTCTCCAACATTCAACAACAGAAGATAAAAATACGAAAAAGCTCAATTTTACGCTTGAAAATTGTCAGTAATATACTGTCACACTAATTGCCGATGAAATTTTTGCCTCTGTTTGTTCAATTAATGAAATGATAGCACGTGGTGGTGATATTGAGAAATTACTGAAAGGTTCATTTAGTTTGCCGCATCTTTACAACAAATTAAAATGGATGCTAAAAGAGCTATTAGTCTTGTATTAAATCTTGGTTAACAAATAAAACAAATTGTAATATTTTATACTCCATTGTCTTAAAACAAATTATTATCAAGAAAAATAAACTGATCAGTATATTATGATATAATTCTTACACATCAGAAAAGTATCTTTTGTTTAAGAGTATCGGCTGTCCTTTTGTTACTCAAAGCTTTTTTTGTGGACATTGTATAGTCTGAAATGATATCTATCTACTGAGTACCTGAAGACGGTTTTTGAACGTTAGAACATTCCCCGTTTCTTGAGCCTAGTATATTCGATTGAGCTGAAACTTTTTTTCATATATTCTGTACACTGTTTGGAATGAGTGTTTTTTTTTGTTTACAAAAAAGCATAGACTTTTTAGAGTATCTACGATATTTTGGCTTTTTTATTCCAAGGACGAAAAAGTAAAAAGATACCCATCCCAAACAATATCTAGAGTCTGTACAAAAAATTTGACTCAATCGAACATAGCATGTTGAAGAAACAAGAGAGATGTTTTTCACCATTGTGATCTCAGCATGTCATAGAAGACAGCATCCGGGATGATGACTTTTGCTCGACGTGGTTAGATCTGGCTGCTATTAAAATTTCAAATTTTCCTGATGAGCTGTTCGTCGGAAAAACTGGAAAGGGCGAGATCGTTAAACAAAACTGTTCGATTTTTTATTAAACCAACTGTTCATATATTTCTATTGAACAAATAAATACATTAATTGTTCATCATCTATTAGAAAAATCCAATCAATTGATAATGGAATGTTTTTTTTTCAAAGAAATTATACGAATAAAATGATTTATTTGAACTATCAATAACAATAAAAATCTAACTATATTTCGAAGCATATCTATAATTGTTAATTAAAAATTTCGCTTGAGTAACATCCCAATCCATTTGTTGTGCTTTAACTAAGAAGTTTTGATAAAGATGAACTGTTGTTGTTTGTAATCGATCAGTATCAATCCAAGATATATTTGATGACGTCAGTAGAAATTGATCAAAACTTTTTGAATAAATAAGATATTGAAGAAGAAAGTAACATTTAATTAAATCTCCATCATCACAATTATCCATTAAAATAACATCAAAACGTTTTAAATACTGATTATATAAAATAGAAAAATGATTTTTAATAAATTGATTTATATCAATTGATTGTACATGATTTTCATTTAATTGAATGCCAACATAAGAACGTATTGATTGTTGAACTTCCTTAAGAATTGGTTCATGTCGATTAATATATTTAATTGTTTGAATTTCTCCATGCTGAAAATAATATTGACATAATAATACAAAACGATTCCAATTAAATGTACGCAATTGTAATGTACGTATCGCTCGATAATTCGCATATAAATGAAGTGTTGTTAATACAAAGTAGAGAAACCAAACAAGTAATCGATCACGTTTTATTGTATGTAATAAAAAAATATTAACAAGTAATGCTAAAAGATTAACAAGTGTTTCTTGAGAACCATCTTTAGCTGATACATCACCCATATTATGAGCTATAGCTTGATGTTGTGTT
The DNA here is from genome assembly GCA_905329745.1 of Rotaria sp. Silwood2. Classification (NCBI taxonomy): domain Eukaryota; kingdom Metazoa; phylum Rotifera; class Eurotatoria; order Philodinida; family Philodinidae; genus Rotaria; species Rotaria sp. Silwood2. The sequence continues at coordinate 920,241 of CAJNSZ010000012.1, forward strand.
AATGCAGCACGTGTGGATCCACCAGCTACACCAACAATTGAACGAGATAAATTCGATAAACATGTTATTGGTAATAATAAATGTTTAAAAAATGGTGCTATTAAATCAATAGATGTGGCTAAATCATTAAGAATATCAGCATAGAATCTCCACATTTTCAAATTACTATCAAGACCTTAAAAAAAACATTTATTTTATTTTTGAAATAAACGAAAAATTACCTGTGCCATTAAACCAAGCAAATAGAATTCTTCCTAACATACCAACACCATCTTTAATTAGCCAAACAAATGTAGCTGAAAGAACTGATGCTTTTTCGTCACCAACACCCATTCCTTCTAAGATAGCACTAAAAGCTAATGCATTTGTAATCGATGAAGCAAATGCTTGAATCGTATCCCTGTAAGAGAACTTTGGTCTCTTAAAAAAAACGAATAAAATATGAATTTACCATATTTGATAAGCAAGATAATCACTTGAAACTGTATTTGGATATCCTGTAGGTAAGAAAATTTCTATAAAAATTGAGAGAAACCATTGAATAAATGTTTGTTTTTGACGATGAATAGTTTTTGTTGAATCTGATGATATATGATAGAATCCTTTTGATGTTGAATAAATTCTACCAGTTAATTGACCACGTTGGATTTCACATAACGACATTTTGCATTTATAAAATTCATATGATAATGTGAGTGAGCATAGCAATTCTTTATTTCTAACCAATCAGATATATTTTTATGTGATCAAAAATTGTCGCTCTTTATCGGCGAACAAAAGTTTTTTTTTTTTTTTTGTGGTTTATTCAACTTATAAGCAATACTTTATTTTAGAAAACGAAAACAAAGGAACCATGGTTGCATCATCTTGAAACAAGTGATGAATGACGACTAAGTCCAAATATCATTGCACTAAAAGCAACTGTACGAATAAAATTAAGAATCGCCCATTTATCAAGTAATTGTTTGTTTAATTCTAATAATAATTCGACTTTCACTATCTAATTTAACATTGTTACTATCAACATTAATCGTGCAATTTATTGGAGCAATACAAACTAATGTAAATGGAATTGTTGAAAGAATAAATGTTGATTCAGCTATAATCCAGGAATTACAATAAAACCGTGTGGGTGTGATCGACTGCATGGGAGAAAAGAAGAGAGACATTCACATCCAAATTCCACGCCTACACCGTTTCTCGTTTTAAATTCACCGTCAAGTTATAGATTCACATACATCCTTTGAGTAGCTATTAAGGAAAAACTTCATACATCATGTAGTCATCACAAAAAGAGCCTGTCAAAAACAGTTAATTTTGCATGTGAAACAGAGATGTCTATGGCGGCGCGGCAGACTTTTTAACAATGCAGCCGTGGCAGCGGTGCAGTGATGGCACCCTATATCTGGACAACATTGCAAAATTGCATGAATTTGCACAAAAATTGAGTGTCCACAAACGTAACACTCTGCAATTTAATGAATCTCATCGATTAGTGGCAAGCATTGTATTTCAATACATTCACAGCGATGAAATTGGAAACTTTTTTCGAGTACCATCGCGGCAGCGGCAGATTTCGAACCGCGATGGACATCTCTAATGTGAAAAAATATAGAGTTATTAAAGGTTTTCTTCATCTTTTCTTTTTAATATTTGCTAAGTGTTCTACCCCGAACTACGATACACTGTTTTACGCATCGTGAAATTGAATCCACCGCACTGATACCGTTTTTCTCTTACGCCACACCATGACTATTCAATCATCGTTTGTAGTTGTTTGACATTCGTTGGTTTTTAGTTTTCTTAAGTCTTCATCAACATGGTTTCACAAGTTTTCGACCAAATTTATATCATGTGAACTGGCTGGTCATCTTAAAACATTAATTTTATTACTATTCAACCATACCATGGAATATGTAAATGTATAACGTGGTGTGTTCTCTTGCGTATAAATCCAATTGTTACTTCAGGGTATGGGTATGTGGTGTGGCTGCATTGCTGAAGAACAAAACAATACGCACATCCATACCCTTATCATTGAAAGAATTATATCGACTTTTTCTATCCAAATCCAAGAAAACGGCGCTGTAAATGGTCTTAAACACCGTAATAACAATATAAAATGTCGAATACCAGCGCCGTAACTCGTCACACTAAATGACTGCAGCAAAACTGGGGGAAAACAATGACTGCTTTATAGCCGTTTCCGGCGATCGAAATGAACGACGTGAATCGTGATTATATCGGCAATAAACAATGTATACTTGTACAAGGTGTAAAAACATTTGTAAATTTTCATTTAAATCATTAAAATATTTTAAAAATGTATCATCTAAAAATTTTTTTTGTTTTGAAATAAAGTTACCTTGCTAGATGTTAGTTATGAAGAATAAATCAATGTCTATGGATTAGTTATAAGATGCAGAGAAAAAACTAAAATGGTCTTTCTTTGGGTTATACAATACTTCCTTTTCTTTTTCAGGTGATTTTGTTATACTATTAGAAGCTATTTTCATTATGGTTTACTAGTCATAGTGCACAGATAATATGTACTTAGTAATAGAGATATCTAATGTAATTTTGATGTCACATACAGTTATTAATTCTATAAAAGTGTCGACATGTGAGATAGGAAGTAGTGATATGCAACTTTTAAACATAAGTAGTATAAAAATAATTTCGTATTTGTTTTCAACAATGACAAACTAACATCAGGAAGTCTGCAGCATTTTTATTATTAAAATGAAAGCTTCATCACGTAGGATATCTTATGTCAGAATTCGAGTATTTTCTGTATGAATTCTCTGCAAAGCTGGCTCTAGTTAGGCCAATCATAGATCAAGGTAGAACTCGACGAACTGACTCTATCGATCTCACTTGAATTAGTTCTTTGTTCCTATCAATAGGTGGACAGGTTTCAAGAGAACTCATCAGGATTCGTTTAGCAGCTGGGTTCAGTTAAACGAACGGTAGATCTAGATCAACCTCGATGTGTTCTATCGATTATCACACATCAGTCATTCAAATCGAGTGAGTTCTTAATGAGACAATGGCTAATCATTCTTTTGTTTGCTATACATAGGACTGCAAATTTTAAGAAAACTCATCACGATTAGGGATATGTCGACACCGAAAGGCTCGGTCTCGGTCATGGACAGTCTTAGTTAGGCATAGACAAAGATGAGTATTTTTTCTCTGTGCAGAACCTAAGAAACTCTGCGAGACTTTTGTTGCGAACTACTCATCTCGGTTTCATCTAACTGTAGAGTGCTGCACGGGTGCACTTTTTTCCACCCGAAACCGAACCGGAGCTTTTTTCCGTACCCGAGTCCGAACCGACCCGACAACTCCGTACCCGAACCCAAACCGGACCCGAATAACTCCACCCGGTACCCGACCGGCAGCCGTTTATAAGTATAACACACCCGGCTACCATTATCACGTATAATCAATTTCAAACTTTATTTCATATGAAATATCATACAATCTACTTAAATAAATAAACAACAAAAACACTCATCTGAAATTACGTAAAAAAATGTGGAAACCTCGGATTTAAATCCGAGTGTTATGGGTACTTCAAAAAGTAAAAACACAGAAGCAATTTCCGTTTAAGTATCTTTGCAATAGGTGACTTAGCCATCTTTTTTCTTAATGTTTTATATACCATTTTGTAGCCCGTGAAATTCTCTATCGAATGGTATGTAATAGCTGAGGTTTTGTTTGATTATGAGAGAAAAAGTTTTTTTACGAAAGTCGGGATAGGTCAATAATCGTATAGAAAAACATAGGGAAAAATGACTTTTTTTGCGATAACTCAGCAATGGCTCTACGAATCATTCTCATCTTCGAACTCGACGGAGACATTGATGAGACGATACTGTGTACAAAATTTCATCAAGATCGCACTCTCCTTTCAAAAGTTATCGTGTAAACGATCGGACACACTGACTGATTCTAGAGTGTACCACTTTTTGAGTGCACAATAATTTTAAGTACCTTGAATCTTGAAAAATAACAAAACAAAAACTTTCTTTTCATTTCTACGATTTCCTCTTTGGTAAAAGTGATGATCCAATCGGCTTTAATTATTATCCCAATACCTTGACAATAGTAAATACCAGGTTGAAATAGTAAAAATATTTTGAAAAGTTGAGCTGTCACTAATTGCCGGTTCGGGTCCGGGTTTGATCTTACACTTGGACCCGAACCGACCCGAAAAATGTTTCCCGAACCCATGGTCTGGTTCGGTTCGGTTTCGGGTACCCGACCGGGTTGCAGTACTCTATCTAACTGCTGGTACAACGGAACAGATCAATCATAGCGAAAAATATTTATGTCTCGGTCAAAGGAAGATGTGTCAAATAACGGACCTAGCATTGCAAAAAATCTGCACCTAATTTTATTCGCTTGAGAATCAGCAATGAACCCTGATTATTTTTCATAAATTCATTTTGTATTTTATCATAACTCAATTATTGAGACACTTTTTTATCGCAGTTCTGTTACAAGTCTTCACAATTCGATAGTGTTAAGTGTAAAAACCAATTTTTGACCTAAAAGTCCACGGAAATGCAAATTAAGTTCGTTCAAAAAATAAATTCATTTGATGCACAATTTGTTTCTCTATCCGCACCTATAAGGTTGTCTTAGATATTCAAATTTCTTTTTCTTGACGGTATGGGGTGTCGGTATGGAGGTTGTCTTTTCTTACATCTTCACCCACACCCCGCACCCTAATAAATCAAAATCATGTGATAAAATTATTGCTAGAAATTTTCAAGTCCTTCTTCCCGAAAAAATCGTATTTTGATTTTGCTTTTATTTTTTTTCTTTCAATGACTTGCTTTTGTGTTTGTGTTTGTAATGCAGAGTCTTGATAAGTTTTTATATTTCAATAAATAACACGGGACGTGTCGGCAAAATTAAATCTGCGTTTCTTTCATTATTCAAATCAAAGCACAACTATTCAGTATTTTATTGTTTTTTGACTTAGTCGATTGCTGAAAAGGAAGAGTTGAGAGATTTTCAGATTGAATTTGTCTTTTCCTCATAAGATAAATGCGTTTGTTTTTGATTGATTTACGATATCCACACCTACACCCTTGATGTTTATATAGATGGCATAATGGAGAAGGAAATATTTCAACAGGAAATGAACTTTGTTACAAACAAGTGAACTACACACACAGACTGAATTCAAAACCAAAAAGACGAAGAAACATGTGTATTTATCCAAAGAAGAGAAAAAAATAGGGATGATAATAGGTGAAATAAATAGACTAATCATATCTGACTAAATCAATCGTTCTTCTGGTGGTGGTTTTAAAATCATACTAAATTCCACACGTGAAGTTTGACCACTTTCATTTAATGCTGGTCTATATGTTCCTTGTAGTCGACGATTTTCACGTATACGTCCGATAACAATAGTTAATAGAATAATAATCATTAATAATAAAATAGCGATGCTAGGCCATATAATATAATGATATGAAAAACTAAGAGATCTTAAAAATTTTTCTTTATTTTCACATTGAGCTCCCATAAAGTTCTTTGGACATGCACACATATATCCACCTATCTGATTAATACAACTTGCATTATTTCGACATGGATTACTAAAACATTCATTAGTTTCTGTTGTACATTGCTCATCTTCATAACCTATTCAAAAAGAATAAAAATAACATAGATAAGATAATTTATTTTTACCTGTTCCTTCACAATTACAAATAAATCCTTGATGAAGATCCGGTATACATGTTGCATTATGTTGACATGGTATTGATTCACATGTTAATAAATCACAATGGAAACCTGTAAAATTTGTTAAACATTCACAATAATAATGTTCACCATCAGCTTTACATTGACCCTGATTAAGACAGGGTGATTCTAAACAAACATGTTTATTTTCACAATGTTTTCCTAAATAATGTTCTTGACATTGACATATATATCCACCAGGATAATTAATACATATTCCATTATTTAAACAAATATTTGTTTGATGGTTTTCGCATTCATTTACATCATATTGACATTCATCACCATACCATTGTTCCGTACATAAACATTTTGCTTTTCCATTTGATAATCTTTGACATGTACTATTATTTTGACAATTTAACATCAAACATAAATCACTTTCACACCATTTACCACTATAACCATTAGGACATTGGCATTCACTTTCAGGATTATCAACATAAAGATGAACACTTTTTAATGTACATGTACCATTATTTTTACAGGTGTGTAATTGACCAAAACATGTATCATTTATTGATTTTGAACAATTTGAATTTATATAATCATTGGTACAATTACATTCGTAACTATTGATTAAATCAATACAAGTGCCCTTATTAGCACAAGGAGATGATGCACATTCATCAATATTTGTTTCACAACTGAAAAAAAGATGAAAAAAAAAAAGGATTAAATATTCATATATTGTCTAAATTAGCTTGAACTTTTCTTCTATTTTCAGATATTGAGTGCAAGTCTTTTCTAAGATATGTTTTAAAACAAGAAACAATGGTTTTATGAAACACAATCTATATTGAGTGTCGTAACATCATGCTAAAAATTTGGACCCATACCCCATGACAAACGTTAATATAGGATCACAGACTGTATATCAGTAACGTCTATTTCGAACATATGAACTATTTCCTCATTATATTTCTAGATTATTAAACAAAAGGAATGGTGAAGAAATATACTCTAAAACCGATAGAATAAAACAGTCTTTCTGTGATTAGCAACAGCAACTACATCGTGTTTCATATTTTTATCCTGCAGGGATTCTACTAACAGCTTTATTTCTTTTTTAAGATTGAAAAGAAGTTATCAATTAAAAGTTTATTGATGTAATATTTTTAGGCTTTCGAATTTAGTCATTCGTATGATTTATTTTATCGTGAAATTTACATATATTTTCGACGAAAATAGTAAGTGTAAATTTAAATCGAGGTTTTTGCGACTCTCCTTCTTTTAGGCCCTCGTGGCTAGGAATAAAGACCAGAAACCAATAAATATATTTTTCCTAACAATGAAGATCGTAGGAAGTCAATAGTCAACAGGTAAGTTTCCATAAATATCGAGGACAACAAGGATCAGAGTTACTTAGCCGCAGAAAAATAGTTTCAGATTGTTTTATTTATTTCAATTCTGAAATAAGAACATCAAATCTACCGGTTTTTATGGGTGATGCAAAACAAGACTCGCTTTTACTATAGCTGTATCTTAGAATAGGAACAACGACAAGATCTGAAACATTCACAAGAAATTATTCTCATTAAGAACTATGCTTGGCCAAAGTTTCAAGTCGAAATTGGAAGACCAGTTTTTCTGCCAACACGATATTAATTTAAAAATTGCGTAAAAGTGCAGCATCTAAGCAGTAATAAGTTAAGAACCTGAACTCATTGTAGAATTTTCATAGCTCATTTGAATCTATATAGTGTACAGCGTCCCGTCTAAAAAAAGAAAAGCTGTTTGGGGGTTTTCATGTTTAGGTGATTCTAAAAACACTTCAAATTCTCCTTCAAAATTTGAATAGCTGAAATACGTTTGTAAATGTTCTACATAGTATAGTCTTTGCTTTTGGTACAGATTAAAGTTTCTATTCAAAATGTCAAGAATGATGGGTTATGATACATTGATTTGTTACGGTCGTCATCTGATCAACAACAAAAAAAAGCGTGACCTGATCAAATTATAGATCAATATCAATGTTTCTGAACTTATCGAGATACATTCTATTACATTGAGATCTACTGTAGATATAAATGATATATAGACAACAGACTTATTTGCCAGTTAATCAATGGTTAGAATAATAATTTTCATTTAATGTATTTTATATTAGGATCATGAGGCTAAATAAGACGTACGAGTTCCAAAATTTCATGCCAAAGAGGTTGTACTGACAAAATTTTTGTTTTTAAAAATAACCATTACTTTTTCTTACATTTCATCGATTAGTTTACTTACTATTGTCCAGTAAATCCTTGATGACATTTACATGTATAATATCCTTCTAGATGATCTTCACAAATACTATTTTCAATTGAACAATTATTTCCTTGCTCACATTCATTAATATTTATTTGACAAAAATCTCCATACCATCCATGATGACATAAACATTTTCCTCGATCAAAATCCTTAATACATTCACCATTTCCACAATTCATATTTTCACATATATTATTAAATGTACAATTATTTATGTGAATATTTTCAATTTGTTCAATAAAAAATTTATTTTTGCGTGTATCATTTTCATATATAATATCATTATAAAATGGTATATAAAGATTTTCTCCAATTAAAACATATTCTAAACAACCACGAAAACCATTTCCAATAAATATTTGTGTTTGACCATTTGATGTTAATAAAGATTTTAATGATAAATTTATTGTATATGTATATAAATAATTAATTGTTAATGTTGAAAAATCTGACCAATGTAAATGAAATGTTGTCCATTCTTCAAATACTTTAGTATTTAATTCAATAATAAGATCTGTTAATAATATTGAATCACGATAAATTAAATTTTGACCAAATAAATACAATGAAAAATAATTTGATGTATATAAATTTTTTATTGTTAATAAATGTGCATGTTGAGAACGTGCACGAAGACGAAATGATATTTCATTTGATATTTTTGATATTGAACTATGATGTAATGTTGCTATTAAACTACTTGAATTTCCTTCAAACGTTGCTGTCGATAAACCTATTTGATTTTTTTGTTTTGTTTTAATTAATAAGAACAAAAAATACAATTTTCTAATAACAACCGAAGAAAATACTTACATTCTTGATTTTCATCAGTAATTTTACAAACAAATCCATCTGGACAAAGACTGTTATTATTATAATTACATATATTTGGTTCTGAACAATTTCTACCAAACCATTTTGGTTCACATTCACATCTGATTAATGATGGAAATAAGAGAAGAAAAATAAAAATTTCTTTCATACAAAATTTATCTATCATTATTCACTTCTTTTTCTCTTCTCGATCATATATATATATATATATGTACATATGTATAAGTATTTGTATGAGACAAACAATACTGTACATACATATTGATGAGAGTCTTTCGACGAAAAAAGAAATAGAGTGTATTGTAATCATCATTCTGTCGCCTTTAAATTTATCTTTACTACATCTATTGTACTATTGTGTTAAGAGGAGAAAAAAAGGTGGGGGCGCACTCTAGTCATGAGAAGAGAACATATAACAAAAGTGACACAAAAGAAAAGGACAGTTGTAAAGTTTTAACTATGTACTCATAGAGTAACTAAGCATGAGAGAACATTAATTCTCCGCTCAAAGTTTAAAAAACTGTCAAGAATAAAAAAAGTCGAATNACTGGCCCCAAACAGTTTTAGTTTTGGTGTTTTGAGTATTGAGTTTGAGTTTAGGTTTGGATTTGAGTATCAGTTTCAGTTTCAGTTTCAGTTTTAATTTCAGCAACAGTCGTATATCAAAAACTTAGATACATAGGCCATAATCAAATCTAAACCCAAACCAGACCTCGTAGTCGTCCTATATTTCCTATATTTCCTATATCTTTAGAAATAGTGCTATAATGTCCTCTTTTTTAGTTATTGGTCCTATATTTCCTATATATTTCGAAAAAGTAAAGATTATTCTGAAGCGAATCATATTTCAGTCAGAAAAGATACACATTCTCCCGTATGTATTACCATTAGCTTCCACAATAAAACTGATGGCAGGTAGCGACAGTATAATACTATTTGATCGTGATGATAAGAGAAGTAAATTCATAACTAAGGAGTGATCGAAAGTTACAGAAGTCTTAATAATAGTGAACTGTGATGTCAAAATTTCGGGACCTAAAACGCGACTCCTACTATGAAATTTTCCAAAACATTTCTCGTCTAATCCAAACAAAAAAATTTTAGGCTGCAGTCTCGAATTTTTTTTGCACTTTGGCGACATTAATATCATTTTGGTGCTTAAAATTTTTCAGGAAAAAAGCGCTTTTTTGCTATTTGTAAGCGTGAATTTCTCTAATGTTATTAGCTTTTCTTGACACTTATTCATAATGCTAAATATAGTAGATATAATTTTTCATTAGTTAAATTATCAATAAGGAAGTTACGGTTAGGCAGAAGTAAAAAACCCTGACTGTTTTACGGATATAACTCCAATACTGGCTCCGAAAAAAATTTTTTCGGTCACTCCGTTGGAATCATAATTGAATTTTGGAGTCCGGTACAGTTCATTACTTAATTACTATTCAAAAGAAGAGAAAAGTTGCATTTGCTAAACAACTACAGCAACAAAACAAGAAACAAAAGACTTAAGTTAATTTAATCCTAATATCAAGTGAAAGATATTTTTTCCTGTCATTCATTTATATATTTGCAAATAATTATTTATACAACTTTTAAATCTATTCAATGTCAATAATCACGAAGATAGATATAGAAGTGACATTGGCGAGGGTGAGTACACGGTACCGCCTCTAACCTTTCAAATATGAGAACAACTTCCCATCATTTTTGGAAAATTTCAGGCGAACTTTTCTCCGTTGTCGAAAAGAATATACTTGACCGAACAAATGAANCTTTTTCACAGCGGCGGCTCCTAAAAAATTCATACAATTATCTACGATTCCGTGGCGGCGACGGCTCACTTTTCAAAAAAATCGGCGGCGGCGGCGGCTTAGACCGGCGGCTTACACCTCTAGTGGTAGTGTATAACAGGCTAAAAGCGCTCTCTATGTTGACCATGGTTATACGATATTCTTAATGGTTGAAACAAATATCCAATCAGACATTTACCCACTGTTTTAAATTTTTTTCTGATTTCATTATTTGAAACATACACATAGTGCTATATTCTGTTTGTAAGACAGAAACAGTAACTATGTCCTACTACGATATCAATTAGTCCTTGTAAACTTTTTTCTTATCTATTCAATACTTTCAATCAAATACATAGTTAAATTTCCTCATAGATAAAACAAACATTTCAATACTACTTGAGCAGAGGAAATTACTTATGCATTAAAGAAAACTTTATAAAACCGGAGTTCTGATCCCACGAAGTTAATGTTCAAAAGTTAGAAATATAACGAAAATCTTGGCAAAACTCAGAACCAGGCCTCGTAGTCGTCCTATATTTCCTATATATTTTGAAGAAGTAAAGATTATTCTGAAGCGAATCATATTTCAATCAGAAAATATACACACTCTTCTGTATACATTGCCATTAGCTTCCACAATAAAACTGATAGCATGCAGTGACAGTATAATATTAATTGATGGTGATGATAAGAGAAATAAATTCATAAGTAAGAAGTGATCGAAAATTACAGAAGTCTTCATGATAGTGAACTGCGATGTCAAAATTTTGGAATCTAAAACGCGACTCCTACTATGGAATTTCCCAAAACATTTCTCATCTAATCCAAACAAAAAAATTTTAGACTCCAGCTCCGAATTTTTGTTGCATTTTGGCGACATTAATATCATTTTGATGCGTAAAATTATTGCAAATGAATAAATAAACGACTCAGTAAATAGTGAACATTGTATATTACTGTAGAATTCATTATTCTTGGTGATAGGTTTTCAGAAACCACAGAAACAAAATGACCAAAAAAGTTTTCAGAAAAGAAGCGCTTTTTTGCTATTTGTAAGCGTGAATCTCTCTAATGTTATTAAATTTTCTTGAAACTTATTCATAATGCTAAAAATAGTAGTTATAATTTTTCAATAGTTAAAATATCAATAAGGAAGTTACGGCTAGGCAGGAGTAAAAAACCCTGACTGTTTTACGGGTATAATTCCGAGACTGACTCCGAAAAAACGTTTTTCAGCCACTGTTGGAATCGTAATTGAATTTTGGAGTTCGGTGCAGTTCATTACTTAATAACCACTCAAAAGAAAAGAAAAATTGCATTTGTTAACAACTACAGCAACAAAACAAGAAACAAAGGCTTAAGTTGATTTAATCCTAGTATCAAATGAAAGAGATTTTTTCCTGTCATTTATTTATATATTTGCAAATAATTATTTATGCAATTTTTAAACCTATTCAATGTCAATAATCACGAAGATAGATATAGGAGTGACATGGGCGAGGGTGAAGGCATAGTACCGCCTCAAACCTTTCAAAAATGAGAACAACTTCCCATCATTTTTGGGAAATTTCAGACGAACTTTTCTCCGTTTTCGAAAAAAATATACTTGACCGAACAAATGAAATAAATTCACTCGAATTAATCACACATCCATACACCAGTCATCTGTATTCAACACGTGTTGTTCACATGCTTTTCCATATTCTAAAGTTCCTCCACACCTGCATGGCCTCTTTGCGCCCTCCTTCCCCTAGTCAGAGAATATAAGTTGTTTATAGAAATATATTTAGGTGTTTTTTTCTATACATTTTTCTTACGTTCTATTTTATATTATTCTTATAAAGATATTAGTCAACAATATTTTAATAAATCAACTAGAGACTATTATATGATTTTTAACGTTTTTTGGATCGAACTCTCTTAAATCTCTTTTCTTCAGTAATTGAAATGTGTAAATATATATATATTCGTTTTCAATTAACTTGATAACTTCGAGTATAAACTGTTTATGATCGTAGGAGTAATTGCAATGTTTGGCAATTCTGCTAAAAACTTTCTTGTGGAAAAAAGTAGTCCTATATATTGCCTATATTTTTATAAACATCCTATAAAAATATTGCTTTTAAAGTCCTATATTTTCCTATATACTCAGGACGGATCGCTACGAGGTCTGCTCAGCACGTTCTCATCTGTTTCAGGTTGTTATAAGACACAAGTTCTAAGATAAAGTTTTTCCTAAGTAAATAAACAGGGAGATAACTTATTTTGTATGTTTCGTTTATCTTCATGCATGTTTGATAATAAATCTTTTTCAGATAAATAGTGTTAGTTTTGATGATGCCTTCTGTGATTTCTCAAACAGCATCAAAGAAAAATGGCTTACCAGATGATATTTTCGATTACAATCATGACCAGTTTTATACTATTATCGAACAAACATATGGTGTCGATCTTGCTGAATTAATTAGCTTCCAGTCCATTAGAAATGGTGAACATCTTCTTCAAGCCTCATCTGATGATATTCTATTGATCTTACGCCAAGATTCGGACGATCTTAGTGCATTGAAAAAAATGTGCTGTTTTCAGGTGGTTGGAAATAATTATGAAATCAAATTGGGTGTTAAACTAGCTGTTAATAATTTAATACATTCATTGAAAATGAAACAAGAGCAACAAAAAAAGAAGAAACGTCGTCCGACTCAACGTCTACCTTCTTTAGCTTCTCATCTTGATGTTACAGCAGTTACTAACCAAACACAGATGCAAGACGAAATATCTTCACCAGAATCTTCATTACTTGGATCATTAGCTAGTAGAAAAGTATCAGATGAGTTACAAGAAATTCATGTGAAAGAAAACTCGAATGAAATTCGCCATCAAATTGATATTGAACAACGAATTAATAAATGGTGGTCTAAAGCTAATGAAGATGAAGATTTGTCTCTGGATGTGGGTATAGACTATTCTTTGGAAATAAATAAGTCATTAAATAATACATATGCTTGCATTTTGACATGCAAATGTGGAGTTCGTTTCAAACTACCATATCTTATGCCGGGGTTGTTCAAATTGTCAGCCTTCTATCGACACATAAAAGAAAAACAATGTGTAAAAGTTTCGAAAACAGTGAGTATTTTTTATGCTAAAGATAATATTTCCATAGATTTCTAAGTTTCTAGGGACATCAAAAAGAAGATGATTCAATTAGTAATAATAATTTAACGACAAGTCATTCAAATTCATCTGATCATTTTTCCAAGCCTTTAAGTAAAAAATCACAGAACAATAAAGCATCAACACGTACAAATTCAAAACGTCTTCGATCACCATCGATACAAACATCTTCAACCAATAATGATCCTATTGTCAAGAAGAATCGACCGTTGCCGTTAAATACTGTAAATATCAGTCCGAAATAGATAATTTATAATGTTAGTTGAAGTTTATATAGTAATTCAGTTGTTCTATTCTTAAACATATGAATATCTGTAACGAAAAATCTTATTTGTTCTTATATTTGATATTACAAGTTTATTTATTTTCCAGCTTTATGGAACTATTATTCCACTTTTTTGCTTAAAAAAGGAACCCTTTGTTTTTTTTCGCTTTTATATTGATTTGTAAGATAAAAGGAACTCATATTATAATTTTTGTGTTTCAAACGAAACTATTTATGGTTGTACTTGTACTGATTTAGAATAAAAACTAATGCTTTTCTATTGAACGAATTGATCTATATAATTTTAAAAATATTTGTGCTTTTCTTATTCTTAGCTTATTAATCATCAGTATTTTTTGTGACAAAGAATATCAATTTTGTTATATTAATAATGAATATTTTTCGAATGAATGAATTAACCGATGAGATGATGAATTTAACTCACGATAAATTTTACGACTTCTTAGAAACTGCTTTGGACAAAGACTTATGTGAGCTTTTCCGGTTACAGTCTATTCGAGACATGTCATCTTTATCATCAATAACAGTAGATAAATTAATACAAATATTTAATTTCAATATTATTGAGTTAGATTCTCTTAAAAAAACTCGGTTTTGTAACTGTTGATGGAAATTATCATCTTCGACTTGGTTGTCAAAATTCAATTGAACGTTTACTGTTATTAGTAAAATCAAAGAAACAAGCACTTGATAAAAACTTTGATTTATTAGATAATAATGTGGAAAATGATATTGTAAAAAAGCTAAAAGGATTATTCAAACACAGACTTGATACATCGAATGAAATTGATGTTCCTTTTCTTGTACCATTGATTAAAAATATTTTTGAAAATTTGGAAAAAATGAAAAACAAATACAGCTATGATTATCTTATTCAACAATTTGCTTTGTCGTTATTTATTCTTGGTGGAAGAAATTGTTATGAGTTTGTCAGATTAAATTTACCTGGAGCAATACCACATATATCAAATATACAATCATTAACTAAAGAATGAGAAATGTCAATAATTGAATGTGATTTTAGATTTCAGTTATTAGGAGAATATTTAAAATCCAATAAATATAATTATGTATTTTCTTGTGAAGATTGTACTGGTGTTCTTTCTCGTATTGATTATGATGCTCAATCAAATTCTTTTATTGGTTTCTCATCGCCTTTAAACAACGGAATACCACAAAAAAAATTTTCCAAACAGAAAATTTTGATGAACTAAAATTATGGTTTGACAATTTTGATAAATCAGAATGTATTAGTCTTCATGTTATACAACCCTTAACACCGTCAGTTCCTCCATTCATTCTTTCTACATATGGTACAAACAAAAAGTTTACAGCATCAGATATTTTACAAAGATGGTTATACATTTATAATGAAAGTTTAAATCAAGATATTCGTACCATAGGATTTAGTACCGATGCCGACGCACCGTATATCCGTGCAATGAGATTATGTGCTCGGTTTTTCGCCGAGCTACCTAATATTTACATGTAGATTCTGGTGGTCGTGGACAAAGTATTTAGATGTTACAAAAAACACTAATAATGATAATAATTCACCATCAATAAAGAAAAAAAAAGAAATAGTTTTATGTCGAAAGTAGCATATTGGTGTGTTGAGATAAATGCTCGCACATTGTTATATCTCGTTTTATTAGTGATTAAACAAAAATTACCAATAGATGCATTAAATACTTATATGTTTAGTTCTCAACCATGCGAAAGTATGTTCCGTATTGCTCGTGCACTATCAGGTCCTTATTAATCGATTACAAACTTCAGTGTAAAATCATTTGTAAAAAATGTGAAAAAATATCGATTCTTAATTCAATTAAAGTTCATGGAGCTGAAGTAAATAATTGTCGTTTAAAATTTCCACAACATCATAAAATTGATACAAGTGCATATGATTACTCGACTAAATCTGTCAAAGAATTAAACCTAACGGAAAGTGACATTGAAAAAATCATTGAAAATGCATTTGAATCAGCTAAAAATTATGCCAAATTAGCTGACATGACTGAATTATTAACAAAAAGAAAAATTTATTCATTATCTGATCTAAGTCAATTTATTAAAATTAGTTTGAATCAATCATCCTCGAAAGTAGTAGATTATATGAATGGAGATGATTCTGAAGATGAGAACGATGAAAGTGAATTTTTAGATGAACAAAATAAGTCAGAAGTATTTGATGAAGAGGATCAGATGTCACCAGATGTTACTGATGATGATGGTAATGATCATGATGAAGAAGAAGAAGACAATGTTCTCGCAAAAGATCTTTCAAATGTGGAAAGGCAAAAGTTTCAAGGTTGTCGAATATATGATAAAGTTAATCCACAACACATTCATAAATATTTTCGGATGCAAATTGGTACTTCAACAAAATATGTACATAAACAAACAGCATGTTGGTTACTAACAAACGAAAAGAATCTTCTATCAGCTGATCGACTAATACGTGTTCGAGGATCTCGAAAGTAAGGACAAGTTTCTATTGAATAACTTTGTCTTTTTCTCCATTAGCTTTCTCTCTATTATTCATATTGTGAATTATTTTTTCTATTGATATATTGATTTTAAAATTATGTTCATTCTTTATGCATCTCTCAAGCACAGCTTCGCATCTATTATGAAAAACAAAATTAGATTCTGCTCTTTATTATTATATGCTTGAACTTATTTTCAGTACCAAAACGTGCTGACAAGGCGCTGGGGCATCAACAGTGTACTTTTCCCATGTAAACATAGTATAGGCAACTTTTTCACTCTCTTTAGTTCACACTCAACAGAATGAGGAATGATTGGAGAACATATATGGTCGACTCCTGCTCAAAATTCACGTATTATATATCGAAAATTGCTTATGCATATGTTACGGACGCTTGAAGTGTCCACAAACTTTTGTAACATATCTGGAAATAGTTCTTCATTAATCCAATACTGTTTCGTTACATCAGGAAGATGTACTGAAGCTATCTGACAAGGATATAAGAAGTATACTGAACATACTCTTTTATTTCGAATCTCAATCGGTAATGTAAAACATTCACGACAACTTGTAGGTAGTGTGCCTAGATATGATTTGGAAAGTTATAGATAGCATGTCCTGTTAGATCCTAAAAGTTACAAGTATCATGTTCATGTAATGCTTAAAAAAGTTGCGAGCATCATATCCAGAAAAGCCTCAAAAATTATATGTAGTATAGCCAGAAATTTTCTTAAGGTCACAGACAGTATATCTGACTGAACTACAAAAGTTAAGAGTATTATTTCCAGAAAAACCGTTAGAAGTTACAGGTACTATATTCAATTCACTCCTTCAAGTAATGTATAATATACGCAAAATTTCCCCCTCAAAATTACAAGAGTTGTTCAAATGGCTCAATTCCTAACTGAGAACTGTTGAACCTTCTCAGTTCTTATCAAAAGAATTATTTAAGCGCTTCATTTAGCAGTTAATCTGACGTTTTCAGCTACAGCTGTCATAGATCCAACAAGCACAAAATCTCAGCACCAAATATTCTATAAGGTGCTGAGGTGCCGAGAAGGTGCCGAAAAGGTGCTGAAAAGGTGCTGAGGTGTCGAAGGTTCCAAACCTGCACTTACCCCCTTGGTTTATACACATTTATTGTGTCATATCACCACCAAAATAAGCCTGATAATTCCAAGTTTGCTGGTCCGAAAGCTCATGAACTCGGTTTACCTCTTCCAGTTCAGCAGTGTTCCTTTCAAAAGTTAAAGCTATCTTAGACTTCATGATCATTGGGCTTGACAGTATTAAGCTTATTTTTGCGGTTATGTATCACAATAAACGAGTAGAAACCATAGCGTAAAATATTGCTGATATCAATGTCACAAAAAACGCGACAAATTAAAGTATTAAAAACGAAACGTTGGAAAGTGCTTCTTTGTGAAATCGAGAAAGGCGCGCTTTTTGTATTGGAATCAAAAGTTGTAACTTTGAATAATATTTATGAAGTTCGTATGTACAAATAAAAACTTCACACTCATACCTATCATCGAAAAAAATTGATTATGTACGGTAAATAGTGGAATTCTACGAATTTACTTCCATGCCGGACTTTTGGGACACCCTGTACATTCTTAATGAATTATATGCATAGGAATTTTCAGACCTCTAGTACCTATGATAGCTGAGATCTCCTAGAGTGAAGAATTTAATTTTATTCACTTCTGTATATTATAAGATTGAACTTATCATTGAATTGATTATTCACATATGCCCAAATAGATAAAAGCATTAATTTCTCTAATAACACTAAACTTACAATCGAAT
Source organism: Rotaria sp. Silwood2 (assembly GCA_905329745.1). NCBI lineage: Eukaryota > Metazoa > Rotifera > Eurotatoria > Philodinida > Philodinidae > Rotaria > Rotaria sp. Silwood2. The sequence goes on from CAJNSZ010000012.1 coordinate 938,656, forward strand.
TGGTTATTGGTATGTACCTAAATAAAGAAGAAAATTAATTCATTTTATAAGGCAAAACTTACCTTTGATTTGATGATTGAGATTAGAGGTGTAAGTCGAAGGGTTGAACGGCAGCTACTCGTATTTACAAGCCCTTCTTTGACAGTGGCGGCGGCTGCGTTTAAAATTGAAGAATCCTTTCGAGAATAAGAAATTCATATTTTTTGGATCTTGTGGTTAGAAGTTCGACAATAACGAAAAAATGCTCGATTGTATAAGTATTTTTATCACCGANTACATATAAGCGAATACAAAGTTTATGCATCTGAGAACAGAGCTGTTGAAAAAATTGATTAAAGATTTGTCATAATAGACACTTGTAAAACTTCGTATTGGTATTTTAATACATAACAGATATCACTACTAGAATAGGCCAACATCAGGAATAAAATCAATCAGGATGAAATTTTAGAGTACTATTACGAGAACTTTTTGACTACCCTATGTATATAAACGTCTGAAAAATCTTTATTTAACAGTAAAGAGTTTTTGCTGAAATATTTTTGTTTTTTCTCAAGGTTTAACAAAGCTTAGACAGTCGAGAAATGATATTAGAGCAATATACTGAACAAATATCTACAGATCTTCATGTTCGTATTACGAACAATTTTTATCAACAGCATAAGAAATATGAAGAATATACGACAAATACAAGTGTTGTTGTTTTTATAATTGATTGACGTCTTTTCTTTTCAATATTATTTTTCTATATCTTCGTTTCTTTAAAATTTCGGTAACTTATTTCCATTTTTCATTTCTTGATAACCTTCTTCAATAATTCTTCTTCTATGCGCATGCTTATATATTTATCCATTCCTTGTTTGTGTTTTGTTTTCCTTTTCCATATCGTGAATCATCTACGGTTATAAATACAATTGTCTTGTGATTTTTTCTTTATCTCTCCGAATATAGGTGTGATGCATTCAATGCTCTATGGACTTTCAGTGTCTTGTCTATATATATTTCTTTCTTTCTTTCTTTTCTTCTGTCGTCGCTATCTGGACTGATCTAAGTCTTCGATTGTCTTAATTAAAATTTGAAATTTTGTTTTAGATCGTTTATCATCATTAGTTTCATTAGTTATGTCTCATTTTATCAATGAAATTAGAGATGCTGAAAATAATGTATGTTAAAAATTGGTTTTTATACGAAGAGTTTTAGTTTTTTTTTGTAATTTAGATTGAACGACTACGAGCAGCTTGAAAAAAAATGTGAAAAAGAATTTGATGATGCATGTAAAGCTGTTAATTTAGCAGAATCAGAAGGAAAAACAACTGAAGAAGTTAATGCATTAACAAATATTAAAGTTCGCCAGCAATTCAATCTCTTGCTTACTGCATTGGTTGCTGAAAATACCAGTGATAAACGTGATAAGATTATGAAAAAAGATCTCCGTAAGCTTCATTGTTGTTTTTATTTGAGGATGATCTATTTCTTTTCGAAATACCATATTTCTTCAATTAGAAAGTCGTCATTTCTTAATGAAATTCAAAAGATTTTTTCTAGAATGATCAGTGTAAAAAGCTATATAAAGAAGATTTCGTGTTTTTTTTATCGACTACCCACTGAAATACTCGACTGTGTTGTTGAGCTCTATCGAACGAATTAGTCCATTTTCGCCGAATTCCAACTTCTCCGAAAGAATTTTTCGCTCATTTAATGACCCTGAACCACACCCACACCTACACACGCACTCACACGTATACCTACACCCACACTTACACCTACACTCACATGTGCACTCATTCCAATGTCTCCGTCAGCGAAAAATTCTTTCGGTGAAGTTGGAATTCGGCGAAAATCGTCGTCGGCGAAAATGGAAATTACCTATCGAACTATATAGAAAAACTTTTAGGTTGTTTTTTGAATTATTCACACTTAATTAAATTTGTGTTAAATAGGTTTACAAAATAAAATTGGTGAAGTTGTAATTATTGATCTTGATAATGCTGGCAAAGTAAAATAAGAAGAGAAAAAAAACTTCTAATAAATCTTGATTTCTCTCCAGACAACTTTATTACATATGTCAAAAGAAAATCCACTTGAGGGTGTGGCTGTGGGTGTAGCGGGGTGTGGATGGGTGTTGGTGTGTGTCTTCTCTTGATCCACACCCACCCACGCCCACCCACCCACACACCCACACCCGCATCTATGCTATCACTTGCTATTTTTCATGCATAATAATATGAATACATCACAACGACCAATATGCACATGGTATTTCACTTTAAGTCGTAAAACCACTTTTTATTCAGCTTTTCTAAATGCTTGGTTCGACTATAACATATTGCAATCGATGGTAAACTTTCTGGTTTCAATTGTGGGTAGATGATTTGAAACATAATGCGCAATCTTACTAGAAAATTCAGTATTTCTTCTGTTTCAAATCTTAGGCATAATTCATGGTGGATTATTCTAATTACTTTGTGAAACACGGTGGAAGTGAACGCCGACGTAGTGAGAAAAGTGATACCACCATTCTTCATCTCGAAGGTGGCGACGACAGAGATTTGGAGAAATCCATACGACCATGCTAGCTGTTCACTTTACATTGTGTGTGGATAAAGCTCATACTTAATCCTGATCATCAGAGTTTACTCCATCTCGCTCGCTAATAATATTCTTGAGACATGATTTTCATGTATTGTGTAATCTGTCCAAGAAGTTGTCGGCTTGGTTAATTCAAATAACCATTTAATTCTCTATCATCAATTAGTTCTGTTCACTTGCCATTTACAGTACCAAGGTTATATCTTGTTACTGATTCTTTGTATCCTTAATATCTTCCAATCTTTCAATGGGACAGGAAATGATGATTACCAACAATATTCCGAATAAAGTTATTTAATAGTTAGATAGCGTGTGTGCATTATTGCCTACAATAAGTTCAATTTTTCACACTTACCTCTGATTGTTCACACTTATTTCATCTCGTTTGTTGTCAGATTTTTTAGAAACCAATATTCTTCTATAACACAAAAAGACCAGGTATGACTGACAGCAATCCCAAGGTAAAAAAGGTTTTCTTTTGGTATCATTTTAAACACGTCTACGTTCAACAGTAAGACTGTTTATAATGCGTCACACTATAAAAAAAGCTGTTTTGAATTGAACTAGTTTTTAAACAGCAACCTTAAAAAATCTTTTTTTTGTAATACGCGAAAACCTTATACATTTTTATTCAACTTTCAATATTAAAAATTTCCTGACATACCATTCGATATAGCGTAAACAGTATAATGAATTAGGATAAATTTTACTGAAGACATTTTGAACTTCATACTAGAAAAAATAAATAAAACTCGGCAACCTTGGTGGAGTTGGGATGTGTGAGTGTGGATTTATGCTTTCTTTCCACCTACGCTCATACCCTCTTTGAAGGCGTGTGATGACACGAAGGATTCTCAAAGTACTGCTCTTTGGTCCCTCAAATTGGTGTCATAATGGTAAGTAGTTGTTTTGATTACGTTTAAAATGACTTCATCGTGTTTTATTTTTTAATCTTGCAGGGATTACGCTGAAGACTTTGAAATGAAAGTAGATTTACTTAGCTACTGAGATTATCTCTAGTTGTAGACAGAAATAGGAATTTTAAGTGTGTCGAAGTTATGAAAATAATTTTAAGACAATTGTTATATTAAAGTATTGTTATGAGAAGAGAATATTCTACTTTTTATTCTCAGCGCTGAGACTATGGTTAATGTATATACGAAATTTTAGATGAAATTTTCATAAATCATCGATTATCAAACACGCTTTTCATTTCCGACTACTCACAAAGTAAGAAATCTGCGTCTTTCTACCATTTTCGATCCTGCCACTGTATTTTCTATTCTCTATAAAAGTAAATTAGAAAATGATTAGATTTAGTCGATTGAATCTATGTGCATGGCATCTTGCTCGAAGGTAATTATACTGAACTTTCGAAAAATCGAAGAACAAGCTAGCACCCAAACCGAAATAGACAGCAGAAATCATTACTACAATTTATCATCGAATGAATTTACCTTTTCTACTAATCAGTATGGTTTTAGTCTTCAATTGTTTGGTGAAATTCACTACACTGTCATTTACCATCATTGAATGTATTGTTTGGTGGCGTATGCTTTGCTTTATTACTTCAACATCATACAAAGCCAGGGATCTACTCGGCAAAGTGATTTGCTCGTGTTCACTTTTATTTCATTGTTGGAGTAGACAAATAATGAATTCTGAGAGTCAACCGACTCTGAATAAAGTTCCATTTCAAATACTCTCCATGTCTAGTATCATGTTATCTGAAGTAAATCTGCTGGATTTGTCTATGGATTTGTTTGAATTCCATCCACATATAGTGGCATATGCATTAGTTTGCACTTCTCGTTTTTATACATTGGTGTTTCAAGTTCGAATTAATTATAGTCATTATCTATTTATTGATGTTCCTACAACCGTTGATCACTGTTTATTACTATGCTTTTATGTCAACATCTGTCATAATTCTGATTTTTGGAACGATCTTTACAGTTTTCTTCGTAATAGTTTTGATCTGGAACGTTATAGTAGTCAGATTCTGCCAATATTCTAAACTTAAAATTTCCTATACCAGGTACCAAACGACAAATACCAAGTAATTTAAACTACGTTTTATTCTATCGTGGTGTTTCATTTTTTCATTGCATTCTTTTCGTTGTATTGATTATTACTGGAATCACTCTATAATTCTTCTCTGAACTTCGATCAAAGATATGACAGTTTGTCTGTTCCATATTCCATGTCCTTCCAATATCTTTAAATATAACTGGAGAGATTGTATCATATTTGTTACAAATATTCTGCATCGAAGTGTGACTGAAGAATAAAAACAAGCGCTTGTTAAATGTGGCTGTGGATGCGCGGGATCTAGATTTGAGTGTCACTATGAGTTTGGATGACTTTGAATATACAATTTACTGTCACATTCACACTTACACCATTCATAAGGAGTTTCTAATGGGTTTGGGTATCGATGTGAAGTCTAATTTCTGATCAAGAGAAGGCACAATTCACTCGCACCAATACACGTGCATATGATTTGATGTGGAAGTGCGGTAGAAAGTGTGATATTTTTCGTTTACTCATAGCCACTTTGACACCCACATCCGCACCCATGACATCTATTTCTTAAAAAGCAGAATTCGAAAAAAACTGATTTCACAAGAGCTGGAAAACAAAAAACATCTGGTTAGCTGAATTTCCAACTTCAAAGAATCTGATTGGATGAGAGCTAAATAGCGAAAACATCTGAGTAGTTGAATATTAAGGACAACAAAATTCGGTCGGTCGAGACCAGGGTGTGGGCGCCGGTATGTGGTTGTTAGTGAAGAAAATAGTTTTATCCACAACCACATCTCTAACAAATAAATAAGATATATTTATAATAGAAATAAATTAAATAAATTTTATTTTGAAGAACCAAAAAATGGAATTTTTGGTAAAACAGATTTTTCTTTTTTTAAAAGTTCAACAATTTTTTCAAAATTATATCGATCTTTTGCGTCCAATAACCAACAATTAGTCATTATTGCATAAATATTCACTGGACATTTTTGTGGTTGCTTAAGACGTTCACCTAAAACAAAATAATTACGTAAATAATAAATCCTCCTCCACCATTTGTCGGGTTTAGTAGTAACCTCTATGACTTATCTAATATCGTTTTTTCTGTGTTTTTATTAATAAACAAACGTGTACGCATGAACATTCATGAAAGACAGCTGTTCAGGAACTGGCGAATAGGAAATAGACATGCTTTAATACCATTCTGCTAAGGAATTACGCATAGTCTAGAAATGAAACAATGTGGATTCTTATTACGATCACAGAAATACGGACCAATCTGTAACTAAAAAAAATAGATATCATACAAAACTGAGGCAATGGTCAACGAAAATTACGTGAGAAGTTTTCGGATTCAAAAACAAATGCCAGTATGAGATGATACGATATCCATGATTGCAAACAATCATAAGATCTGAACTGCCTATTTCATAAAAATGAAGAGACGCTCATTTGGTTTTACATGGTTTGCTTTTTTGTTTCTTTCAAGATAATTGAAATATATCTTCTTCTATTTCGCAATGGTACATAAACTGCTAAGATGGAGTCGTCTGACAGGGTCGTATAGAAGTATCATAATAAACGCGGTTTAATATATCTATATTAAGATCGACGAAGTGCTGATGATGGATAAACAAAGTAGGTTAATTTTATGTAGGAGGAGGGATATTACACAAATCAATAAAAAAAAATTTACCTCGTTTTACAGCATCAATAACTAAATGATTATGTTGTAAATGTGCATAAGGTAGTGCTGCTTTAGAAAATACTTCCCATATAGTTATACCATAGGACCAAACGTCTGATTTATGTGTATATGGTCCTAAAAAATATATTATTATTTAATAATAAAAAAAAAAAATATGTATAATAAAATCTAAGAAACCGTTTGATAAAACTTCAACAGCCCACCAACGTACTGGAAATTCTTTAATGTGACTAAAATATTCTTCATCTTCATGAAGACAACGTGAAAGACCGAAATCACCAACTTTAACTCGTCCATTTTTGTCCACTAAACAATTTCGAGCTGCTAAATCTCTAATAATAAGATTGTTTTTTTAGACATATTTAATCTCATTTTATTGATATACCGATGAATAACATGATTACTTTCTAAATATGCCATCCCTTTTGCTATTTCATTACACATTTGAATTAATTGTGACACACGCAATTCATTGTTTTTCAAATAATCACTCAGACTTCCTTCTGTGAATATAAAAGGAAAAAAATCGAAAATAGAATATTTTCATGCCTTTAAATATATAATATACTTTCAACAAATTCCATAACAATCATAAGTGGTTCACAATGTGCAGCAACACCAATAAAATTAACGATTCTCTTATGTTTATATCGTTTGAGTAAAAGAGCTTCATTAATAAACATTTCTTGATCTTTTGAACTTCGATCTGCAATTGTTGAACGAAGTATTTTGACAGCAATTGGAGTATTTCGATATTCTCCACGAAATACTTCACCAAAATGACCCTTTTAAAAAAAACCAATAATCAAAATATCAAAAACTTATGAGCATTTTTCATGATTAATTTTCTCTCAAGATGAATGGTTCACTTTCAATAATAACATCTATATCAAGAATGGAAACATAGATGCTTCCCTTCTTGTGATCATCAATGCGTTATTATCTTTTATCTTACTTGGCCTAACTTCTGAAAAGTTTTAATTTCATGATTATCAATAATATAATCTGGTTTTTCAACTGGTCGGATTAATCGTGTTCCATCGTTGCTTAGCTCTAATTTGTGACGTGTATAAAATGTAATCAACTTTGGAACTGTTGGTTTAGTAATACCATTCTCTTGAAGTGAATACATCTAATAATATATATATCAATAAAATTTTAAAAGAAAAAAAATCATTCATTTTATTCTTACATTATCTTTTTCATTAATAAAAAAATGACTATCTTTCAATTTAGTAGGATCATTTTTATCAGGCCATAAAATCGATAAAACAATTTTGTTTTGATTATTGATACGAACTAAATAATCTCCTTTCTCATTTAAAAGACTAACACTTTGAACACGGGGTATAAGTCCATGAAAATATGTTTGACCTTCAAGTCGATCTGATAACTAAATAAGAGCAACAGCAAAAAAAACATTTTTTCTTCAGAAATTCACTTATTTATTCTTACACCAGCAGGTAGTTCTGCATCCAATGAATCATCATATTTTAATCCAGCATCTTCGAATACGTCGTGTAAATCATTTCGTAAATTTTCTTTCCATGCTATTCTCATTCGTAAGTTTTCTGCTTGTTGATTTTGTTGAAATAAAGATTTTCGTCCATAGTATGCACTAAAAATTGAATAAATAATATATTACAATAAATAATAATTTGAAAGTACGAACATATCTGTATCTTTTATTTGATCAATAATTCGAAGAACATTTACTAATTCATTGTTATTTTCATTTAGATCATTTGTTAACATCTGAATTCTAAAATACAAGATTAATTAAAAAAAAGAAGATAAACAGACATTTTTTTCTTTCATACTTTTCTTTTAAGCCACCAATTGTTGAATCATTAATTACTGATTCATCAATAATAATTTGGTTGGCTTTAAGATCAGATAGACCAGATGTTTGAAGAAGTGTATCATTGAATATTATGGGATTTTTTGTCATTAATAGAATACTATTTAAATAATTTCGTTTAACAAGAATAAATAAATGATATAATACAGACTTTGAATATATTTTACACATTTCATCATAAGAATGTTGAGGTTCAATATAAGAAAGCTTTCCTGAACTATTAATATTCACATAAGAAGTACCAGAATCAATGTTCATATAATTAGCTATAGCTTCCAATAAATTTTGCCTATTTTATAGTAAAATAAATAAATGATATATATATATACACCAGAGCTGCCAACAGACTGCTGCTGTCTGACTTGGACCGGTCGAGTGATGTTTCGGATTTTTCCAATATATTTAATTCAATTACTCTGCATTGTTATATTATTCCAATTTCCCAGGCGATAAAGAATAAGAAAAGAGACTAATCGTTTTTCCAGTCATGAGGGTACCCTTAAGCGCAAAAATAAACCGAAAAGTCATTTTTTACATCATGATTGAAGTTTATTTCAATTTTAAGTTTTTGCAATTTAAATTTATTAATTAAGTAAAGCTATGTTTAATCTAAACTATTTCTAATTTACTTTGCAGTATTATAAATTTTAAAGAACAAAAAAGGCAATCTTCGTGTAGTAGTAATTGACATTCTATTTTCAAGTGCTTCAATATAGTTTTAGACTTTTAATGTAAAAGGATGCTAATCTTTATTTTTATAAAAAGTGCTCGCTTGTGTTTGAGCTAAGCAAGGTCTTCAGTCACTCAATATAAGTTCTACAAAAAATAAATTGACGCTCATTTCAAACATTTATTGTTGAATTCGAATCAATTTTTGAAGGTGCATTCGAATAATAAGACAATGCATTAGCATTTGAATTACACAACATATGACTAAGACCAACAAGTTTTGCCTGTCTTCCTTTTTTCGTTCATAATCAGTCATACGGGATATAACTATCTAAGCTTGCAAATTTATTAGCGGAGAAGTTTTTATGGCGTTCGTCTGAGGAGTCTAGATATGTTGAGTCTTGCTCATCAGTGATTGTCCTATTGATCTCTTAGAAATGAAATGTTTGTGACAACTCTTAAGCTAGCGGGTGTACGTTTGAATTCACGTCACATTAGATTGTTTGATAAACGATATATTCATCATTTTGAGGTTTGGTTTCGTTTTCAATTGTTTTCTCGTTCCTTATTTGCTTTCTATATTCGTGATTGGAACTATTCTGCATATGATCTTGTATTGTTTCTATATACGCCGTCTCTAGTGCTAACTCAATATGATGTACTTCTGCTTGCTTTATCTCTTCACTGGGCAGCCGCCAATAGGACATAGTATAAGTAAATCATATAATAAAAAAATCTTTGGCATGATCTGGTGAATGCTTGCTGGGTAGCAATCCAGGCATGCATAAGATTGACCGAAAGAAAAAACGTCGAAAGTAAAAAATGTTGAAAGAAAAAATATCGAAACTGATAAAAATAAAGCTTTAGTATGTACTATTCATGTTAAAGTACAAGAAATCAATGCTACAACAAATTGTTCATATAGTGTTGGTGAAGAAGTGTGCTTAACTTCTATTGAAAAGAACTTTCGATATTTTTTTCTTTCGATCTTGTTTATACCATTCAGCAGTCCAAGTCGGCAGCTCTAAAATATATTAGTATTTGAAAATAAATCTTATTAACTAACCAGCTTTGATTAAGAAATATTTGAGTTTCTTGATGATACGTTACTAAATTACTTATTTTATGAATATAATGTTCATCAATAAAATTATAGTTTCGTAATGCAAGTACATATTCATTATGAGCACGATAAACATTATCTTGATTTTCCATAACTGAACGTTTCATTTCTGTGATTCGATTATCATCACCAATTTTAGCCGCTAAAAAAAATCACAAATAATCATTCGTGTTAGAAGTAGAATCAATATCGATCAGTTACCATCATTACTTCTCTATTTTTCTGTTTCTATTTAATACTAGCTTACTACTGTGCATGCACCGAATCTTGATGTTCGGATTCGGTTTTGACTCCAGTCGTTTTCAGCTAACTAATAAAAGAAAGTAGCAAGAAGCCCATAGATATGATTTCAGGGTTGACCAAGGTAGACCTACATATAGTGAAATGAATGATCCAAAAACTGAAAGGTTACAGACATTTTTTTTACAAAAGCCGCCGATGTTCAGAAATATTCGAACTTAATCTTATTTCAGAGTGCTTTTATAATTGCTCACATAGCTCAAAAAATGTTTGTGATTATCATCTAAGTACTCGACACTATAAGAACTGGTTGGATAGTTTCCGAACTTGAGTTCAGATTTAGAACATACCTATTTGCTATTCTCATTGATTTTAATCCAAGATTAGAGAACCGAATAGGACTATTCATACTCCTTGAACAGATTTCCTATCCTTATCAAGTGTACTGAGTTCAAACCATTCGTGTACCGAATCAATTGTCAGCAGGATACTTTTTTGGATACCCTGTTATCAGTATGTTCCAGACCCTTAGTTGAGTATCGTTTTTTTTTCTTAAACTCATCATGTTATTACGACCTATCGATTAGAAAATCAATTGAATAACTTACATGCAGTGAATTTTGTTAGTTCATTATTCTTTGCAACATATGTTCTTGCTGCATTTGAATAATGCTTCTCAGCTTCAGTTACATTGTTTTGAGCCTAGGAAAAAAACATCATACATTGAAAGACAGAATAAAAGTGTTTTTTTTGTGTCTAAATAATAATATCCTATTATGTTTTGTAAACATGCAACTTATTCATAAACATTACATTTATTTCTAATATTTACTTTTAAAATAAATAGTCAAGTTTAAATGAAAAAATAGAGAAATATTTACTTTTTGATGTTCAACTTCATATTGACGTTTTTCATCTTCGAAAAATTTCTTTAAATCATTTTTTTGTTCAAGAAGATTTTGAAGTAAAATATCGAGTACATCACATCGAAATTGATCAACACTTGAATCAATAGCTGTTGCCCGTTGAGACCATTGCATTAAATGTTTATGACAAATCTTTTAAATTATAATGAAACTTAGTAAAAAAAAGAGAAAGAAAATTTAGTTTTTATTTTACAGAAGCCATTGAATTTGTCTTTGTTAGACATGCAATACGATCAGCTTTAGCTGCTAATTCTTGAAGATTTTGAGCATACTGTTTATCCAAAAGAACTCTTTCTTCAAGAATTTCTTTTAGATATTGAAGAAGTTTATTTTCTTCACTTGAGACTTCACTTAATAATCGGCAGCCTTCATCTCTAGAGGATATTGTTGATAGCCGATTAAGAGTATCGTTTGATAACACAGATGGTGGCACATATTGACGATTTGAAAGTGTTCGTGTTTTTGATCCGATAATTGACAAACGCATACTTACTTTTTTTTGTATTTATGACTTGTCACAGGACTATTATCTTTTTTTTTCCTTTTTTATCAGTAGACGTTGGATGAGATTGGCTATCTATGCGTATGTCTTAAGACATGACAAAGTCTAACTGAATAAAATATATAAAATAGATGCCAATCTATTACAAATTATTGCAAAGAGCATAACTCAATAACAATGACATGGAAAAAATGATGGTAATATCTACAGAGCTTTTTTTAAATTATATACTTTAATTGTACTGAGTCCCATTGGTTACTCCAGTGAAGAGATAAAGAAGAAAAAAATAGATCATATATAAGAAAGTTCGCATTAGAATCACAACCGTAGGGAGCAAATAAAAAAAATCGAAAACGAAACCAAAGCTCAAAATCATGAACATACTGTTCACCTAGCAATCTAAGCTGACATAAATTCAAACAGATACTAGCCGATTTATATGTTGTCACACGCATATTTCTTCCAAGAGATCAATAAGAGACTCACTGATTAGCTAGACTCAACTTATGTAGACCTGTCAGAAGAATTTCCTAAAAACGTCTTCAGTAAAGATGTAAACGATCGAGTGAAATGTATCCTCCTGGAATATAGTGGTAGAACTCGAAAAACGAGAAAGACCCAAACAAAAGAGAAAGAAAAATAAAACTATAAAAAATTTGACAATTTAATTTAATTTAATTGCAATTCGTTGTTCGTAGTTATATCAGATTTTAAGCATGAAAATTCGAGATCAAAAAATATCATTGAAAATAACATAATATTGACTTGAAAACAATTAAGAAAGCTCTTACCATAATTAGAATAACGGCAATGCCAGTAAGTCTAACCGAGAGAAGAAAACAGCTCAAGTATTCTTGTTTTCAGTTGCCAATAATAATAATTAAACCATTTCTAATGCAATTTATTCTTTTATCATAATGCCTTTCTTTTATGTGCTGAAAACATGTGATACCAACGTTTTTGGTAGTAATTAGACTGAACTGATCTGTTACATCACATCTATATCTTAGTATTTTTATATAATACAATAGATATCGCTAATTGTTACGTATGTTTTTGAACATAGATCATGATAGATCAAAGGTAGTTCCGACAAGTTTGGTTACAAGTCAACATATTTGTAGTATAAATATGCTGAAACACAATGAATAAAACTTAATGTTGACATCTATCAAAACTAGGAAGCATCAGAGTAGGTTAGGGCAGAAGTACGAAAAAGTCTTATCTCACAGGATTCTGCTCTCTATCTTTTTCTGTATGAATATACAGTTCATTAATCATGATCTAGAATCAGCTCTTACAGCTGAATAGATGATTGTTTTCATGTTAAATACGTTGAAACTAAAAGAAAACAAGTTCACAAAAATTTGTCGTCTTTTGAAAAGAATTATAATTCAATAAATTTCATCTTTAGGATCAAAATGAAAAAAAATATCATTTTCCATTCTAAAATTTTCTAACTTTAGTTAAATGAATATTATATAACATTGTCATTCCTAAAATTCTTACAACTTTTGATATGTTCATCTACTGTAGAACGAAACAAATAAAGAAAATTCATATTAAAACACCATATAAATATTTTTCTTCTTAATAATATCGAACAGATACATTGTGCATCATTTTATACAAAGAAACAACGATAATGAAAGGTTATAGAAATTTCTTCAATACACTGTTGTCCAGCGCCCTCTCTATCAATGCTTCTGTGCGTTCGTGCAAATTTCTGCAATGACAATTGAATATGTTCTCTCACTGCAGTAATACGACGCTAAATATTTGTCCGATTTAACCTCTATTCCTTTGTTTATTGCCTATATATATATGTCATATTTATAGATTAACTAGAAATTAAAACTGTTTTCATGGAACAATCATCATCAGCAGGTCCTGTACAAATTGTATCAATAACAGACGATCATAAATTTGTACTTGATGAAAAAAAATTAAAAGAAATTTTATATCATAAACGAGCACAAGGCAGAAAAGTAAAAGAACAAAAATTTCTTATTCTAATTTTATTTTAATTTTATTTATCTATATTAGATTTCACTTGTTTCTATAGCTGGAGATTTTCGTAAAGGAAAATCATTTATGCTTGATTTTTTTCTTCGTTATTTACGAGCAAAGGTAAATACAATTAAAACTAAAAATTTCAATATAAATAAAAAGAACTTTCTTTTTAGAATCAGAAAGATTGGATAGGTAAAGATAATGAACCATTAAAAGGATTCGATTGGCGTGGAGGTGCTGGTCGTCATACAACTGGAATGATTATGTGGAGTGAACCATTTCTTATGTCATTGTCAAATGGTGAAGAAGTAAGAATTTACTTTTTGTTTTTTTGTTTGTTGATTTCGAATAAAAATTAAAAAATATATTTCTTTTTAAAGATTGCAGTTCTTCTTATGGATACTCAAGGAACATTTGATTCAAATTCAACTGTATTTGAAAATGCATTTATATTTGCCTTAACATTACTTGTTAGTAGTGTAACTGTTTATAATATTATGCATAATTTACAAGAAGATAATTTACAACATCTATCATTTTTTGCTGAATATGGAGTTTTAGCAATAGATGCTTATCATACATCACCATTTCAGGTTTATCAATTTTTTCTTGTTCATAATATTGATAAAGGAATATGTTGATGTTTTTCTAGCAATTGACATTTTTGGTACGTGATTGGCAATTTGAATATGAAACATCATATGGTTTTGAAGGTGGAGAAGAAATATTAACAAAGCGTTTACAAGTAAAAAAAAAAAAGAGAAAAAAAAATTAATTTATTGAATTTAAATAAGATTCGACCAAATCAACATCATGACCTTGAACTTGTACGTTCTCGGTTACGTCAATGTTTTCGTAAAGTAAATTGTTTTCTAATGCCACATCCTGGTCTTAAAGTTACAAATCGACGTGATTTTGATGGCAGATTAGAAGGTTTAAAATCAGTTTCTTTTTTTATTTTATTTTGAATCGTATTCATTGTCTTTTTAATTTAGATATTGAAAAAGATTTTAAAACACAATTACAAGGATTTATACCTGAACTTTTTCGATTGGATAATACAAATTTTGTTAAAGAAATTAATGGAGAACAAATAACATCTACACAATTATTTGAGTATTTTCGAGTAAGTCGAAACAAATCGTTCATTTGAATAATATAAATCGAAACCTTTTGACAAAAAGAAAAATTTGCATTTTTTCAAGAGTTACTTTTTCAGATTTGATTATAAATTCTAAGAGGATAATGATTTATTTGTTGAGGTCACGATTGATTAGAATAAGATAATCGGCTATAGAAAGATACATCATTACAAAATCCATTTCGTGATGAATGTAAATCTCAATAAAATTACATGTCTTTCGTTGGATAAAACATTGATAAGATTGTTCTTCTTTATCTCAACTTGAGAACATATTAGATATTGATAACATGTTTATTTATCTCTTTTTAGACATATTGTGCTGTATTCGCTTCAGGAGATTTACCATCGCCGAAAGCTATGCTCGAAGTATGTAAATATATTTTATATGATATTTTTATAAATAGAAAAATCCATGATATACAATAACATGCGGGTTATTATTTGTTGAATAAACAACACTTATGTAATAATTTATCAAATGAATTTAAAAAACTTAATAATATATCTTAAATCTTTTTATGTTCTTCAAAAATCTCATATTTTCTAATTTTGTCCTTTTTTTCTTTTTATAATTTTAGGCTACAGCTGAAGCAAATAATTTAGCCGCTAAAGCTGTATCAAAAGAATTTTATATGCGTGCAATGGAACAGGTAAAAACAAAACATTTCATTTTTCTAAATATCTGTCTAATATATTTTTGTGTAAAGCATTGTGGTGGTGATCGACCATATATACATCCAAATCAATTAGATGTTCTTCATAAAGAAGTTCGACGACAATCAATTGAGAAATTTCGTTGTGCACGTAAAATGGGTGGTGAAGAAATGTCACAAAATTATCAACAAGATTTAGATAATGAAATAACAGAACTTTATCGTAAATATAAAACCTATAAAAAAAATATTTTGTCTTTGCTTTTTTTTTCTTTTGCTTTTTAGTTAATTTTAAAAAACATAATGATTCAAAGAATGTCTTTGCATTCAGTCGTACACCAACAACATTTATATCATCAATGATTTTATGTTATTTAATAGCTGGTATACTAGATACAATATGGCTTGGAGGAATTAATTTTATATTTATGTTTGCATTTTGGGTTTGTTTTGTATTATTATTTGTATGGTTATATACAAAATATTCAGGAGAATATGCTGAAATTGGAGAATATATTGATTATTTTGCTGATGTTATATGGAATAATGTAAGAAAAGAAAAGAACATTAATAAACGATATTTTTTTCTTTCATAGGGGTTTCAACCTGTTTATTCACGATGTTTACGCTCAGCAATGCGTTCTGTACTTGGACATACGAAAGTTGAATAAATCTTAAACAAGTTGTGCTAATAATGCAGTGTCATTTCGTTTTTTGTTTTTCTCGTGTATTTCGACACTAATGGTTTATTTTTTGTTTTCAAAACTTCTAATCTCTCACTAAGATATATGTATAGAATCATAAAAATGTTTCGAAGTTATTTAGACTGAACAGTGGAAGCATGATACAGACAAATGCTGGCTGCCGTAGTTGATTTGTTTTTGGTTTATATACGTTTGTTGTGTATTTTCCTTTTTTTCTAATATATATATGTGCAAGAGGTCAATAAAGATGGAAAAATGGTTTAGCCAATTCGAAATATGAACATTGTTTGAAAAGTGAGTCTTGTCTTGGTTGTTTTTTGTGATAAGTAGGTTAACAATTATTTGTTGTTGTGAATTAGTCAGATTAAATATACTCCTTCAAGGAAAGATTTCCAAGACATAAATCGCTTTTAAGCTGATATCGAATTTTTTGTAGATTATTTCTACAGGGTTCAAGTTTTCAAGCAAAATTATACTTTTGAATTTTGACTTGAGGCTTTGCAGACATAAAGATTCCAATGAGAGTAGCTTGTAGAAAAAATTTGAGAATTCTTTCGTAATGTTTCTACGAGTTATGAATCACTCAAAATATTAATGTTTTTTTACAATAATTATGGCAAAGCACCTATTTTTAAAAAAATTTATATCTCGTGAAAACATTGTCAAAAAAATTCTGAAATTTTTTCTGTAAACTATTTTAATCGAAGCGATGATATGAACAAAGTTTCAAGTCAAAATTCAAAAGTATGATTCTACTTGAAAACTAGAACCCTGCAGGAATAATCCAGTAAAAATTTAATATCTTATCAACAAAGGCCCAACAGGTCGAACGACTTTAGACTATTTATCTACTGATTAGGCTCCATCGATTGAAGATAATCTTAGTTTAAAAGCGATTTACCACTTGGAGACTTGTCCTCATCAATACCTAATTGCTTTAGGTCTTTATGTCAATATAGAAAGAGAAAAAAATGTTAATAAAACATCATTAAATTTTATGCTAGCAGGAAGTGAGTGAGATATAAATATTAGCAAGATGAATATGATATATAGTAAGTGGAGTACTAATTGTCATTTCAGGACAAGGTATACCATATCCGTATACACTTCGCATTTCACCATATAGGATCGTATTTCTCCCTATAGAATACGTAGTAATATGATCGTTTACAGCAAAATACGGAGTAAAATGTAAATCGTATAATAGACTCAGTAAAAGACCACGTTTACATCCGTAAACGATCGTCTTTCTCTGTATGTAATACAGAGAAATACGATCGTAATACGAAACCATATAACAGAACAATTTACGGTCGTGTTTTTTCGACCTAGGACATTATTCATGATGTTTTCTTCTCATTTTATAGCCTAATAGAGTCCGTTATTATTAGCTTATATTTGTTTTGTATCGATAGTCAATCTTATCAAATAAAATATTTTTTTAATTGATTCATTTAAGTTATCCTTAAATTTTCTGTATCTGATTTGAATAATTTCTTATCGGCGACATATAGATAAAACGATATGATGGAGTACGAAAAAATGCTCTTCTAATCGAATGAGAAGTTCACAACGAATTCCAAACGGTATTAAACTTTCTTCAGAATCTCTGGACGGTGATAAGACATTTTTTTTTGTTTCGAGACTTGATAGAATCTTTAGAAAATCGGTTTTCTAGAGGAACTTTTTTAAAGTTCGATCTTGCTGAAAGCTTGGTCATAGATGCGGTTCTTTTAATAATCAGTTGAAAGAGGCAATATTTTTACTGATGTCTACACTAAAAGAACTTATTCAGAAAAATAACTCTCGTAAAGAATCAAAGATTGGTAGGTCTCGTTTTTGTCTGAAATGGTCCATATAACTCGATGAATTTTATCGTTTAGACGTAATCAACGTTTTTGTAGCTGGAAATAAACATTTGTCTTTATTTATTCCAACTATTTTTCCATTGTCTAAATGAAATCTTTACCGTCAGCTAAGTGTTTCTTGATCTAATTATCATGCTGAACAACTTCAAATTGTTCACTCATTATATCAACAACATTTTATATCAGATTATTGATGTATTATAATTGTTTGTCGAATGGATAATGATTTTGCATGTAAACATAGATTATGTTAATTACATTTGTATTAATTAATACAAAAAGATGATCTCAAAGATATAAATTATCATTAAATTTTCCTCATAGTTTTTTTTTGGTACTGAACATTCTCATTTAAGTTGATTAAAAGCCAACACATCTTTACTTATCCGTGGTATAAACGCATTTAGAAACTGACGATAAATCTCTACCAACATATTTTATTTGAATTATTGATATTTGTCATGTATAAAGTGTTTCCATACTCATCAAAATTTTATTCAAGATATTTCAAATAAGATGACTGTATCTATGAACATTAGACTACAAATTGTGCTCTCAGTAGTCAAATTTAATAAAGACACACTGAATAAAGATGACATTAAAGAGCTCTCTAAATATGTTTTTCAGTAATATTGTAGCAGATTGGGTATATTCTTAATGCTTTATAGTATTTAGTATGCGCATCACGACAGTCGTACACGGTTGTATACAACCTCATAAACGATCATGTAGAGTTGTATACAGTATAAATTACGACCGTATCTCGCCATGTGTTATCGTATTTATATATTCTTCGCACTCAAAAGAAAGGACTGCCTCCGCCGCCTGAAAGACGAGTTTTTATTTTATTATTTTTTTAAAACTATTAACTATTTCATCTATCGTTCGAATTATTCTAAATAAAAAACTTTTTTTTAAAGGAAATACTTATCGTTATATTTATTGTTGAATCGAAAACGAAAAACTCGCATGTGCTCGGTCAGTGTAACTCGACTTCTGACCAAATACGAGCATGTACAACAGTCGTTTTTTTTTATGTATGTCGGAGTCCTCAACCATTTACGATAGTGCTTTTTCGACTTGAGTAATGACTCAAAAAAAGTCACTGAAGTTTATATTTGTAGAGAAAATGTATTGTCGTCAAGTGTTCTGGCAGTTTGTTCAATAGCACATTCATGAAATGATTCGACAAAATGAGAATTTTTCAGATTTCAATTCTGAAGTACATCAAATTTTGAGCAACATTTTTCTATCATGAAGTGATTCAAACAAGTAGTTCTATTCTATAAGCCTTTCTCTCGTGTCACTTAGCGCTATTCGAAATGTTTCTATGGGTATGTACAAAAAATGATGTCTACTGAAAGATTACATTCAAATGGACAACAAAAATTAAGTAATTTTATGAAAAATTCTATGCAATATATTTGTTCAAATACAATTTGCAAACAGTAAATTGCGTATTTCACTTTTGTGTGCTTGGGCTTAAATAAAATTGTGAGTGTACGAATTTTAACAACTCGCAAATACCATTATATATACTAGAACAATGTATTGAATTTAATTATCATCTAGAATTATGAGATAAAAATAATTTGCATGGCTTTTATAGAGCAACTCTATATACTTGTTAATTATTCAACGGAACTAAAACTAAGAATTACACAAAAAGAATATCGAGTTATTGAAGATAGTAATAAAGACTGAGTGCTGTTTGTTATATAAAACAAAAAGTCCTGCTACATACAGGAAAATTTGTTTTTACTTTATCTCGAAATCAATTTTTAGATAAAAACCAGACAGAATCGCTTCCGTTACTCTTTTGAAAAATATTGTACCGTTGACGTTTTTCCCGATTTTACAGAAAAAGCTCTAGTAAAAACCAAAAATGTCTCTTGTTTGCATACTCAGTATTTTCATCTTTCCTTTCGAATGAAAGGAGGTAAAAAGAAACCAAAAAAAAAATAGGTATTCGAAACAGCGTCTAGTATCTGTAAAAAGAAAACTTCAGCTGTATCGGACATATTGTGGCTGAGAAAGTGGAGCAGTTTTTAGCTTTTTCAACTCAGATATGTCCTAGAAAGAAGTATTTAGACTCTACAAACAATCTTTTCTCTACCCCTAGAGATCTATCTATCCTGACAGTTTCAAATATTTATGATGAACCAACTGTTCTCTTCAGAATCTTTGTAAAGAAGGACCTAATTAAGCTTCCTGATGACAAGTCAATTTTCTTCAGAAAAATTCAAATCAGGATAAATGCATGGGGAGATAATCTAAAATGTGATCTTTCATAAACGACAGAATTTTTTGTTTAATACGCCCTTTTCCCCAAAAAGTTTTGATGATTTCCGTCATCTCCTACTAGAAAAAGATGCTTTTTTTAGAAAAAAAAACGGAAAACATTTTTTGCTTTTCTGATGTCACAACCCACAGTTCTCTGCATGTCTTCATTCTATATAGTTTATTTTTTTGTTTGTCTGAAAGAGTATGTCAAGATGTAAGGGCATGATGAAGTTCATTGTTGTCACTTAAACTTTCTTACCATTGTTTTAAAAAGTACTTCCATAATTAGAACGTCATTTTTCGAGGCATTCAACTTTTCTTCGCTTAAGAAGTAAAAATTTACACAAGAAGAGCTATGTAATGCCTTTCAAACAAAAAAAGACTAAACATATGGAATGAAATTTCATAGAGTATTTTAGTGTATCGAATAATCTTTGTTTGTTGAATATCTTCCGAAAACATGATGTTATAATGCTGAAAATTTTATCATAGCTTTTCCACCAGAGTCCGAACATATCTTAAAAATGTCATGCGGTTTAAGTCTGTCGGATCCAAGATCTATTTTTGAGAGGAAGAAATTTTTAATGGTAACAAATGTGTGGTACTTGATTCAATGCACTAAAGCTCAAACGCATTATTGATTATAAGAAAGCTTTCAACATTTTATTTTACCGTTATTCATCAATTTGCTATATTATACAATATAATAAAAGGTTATTCTAATGATTTTATAATCAAGCATTATATGTATTATGCAGCATTATTTAATTATTAAACATGTTAACAATGGTTATCTTTATTTGGATAATATATAATTCTAAATTTTATTTTATCGATTATACATATTAGAACATGATAATAAATTTCCTTTTTGGTTACAATAATAGCATTTATTGCTGAAAATAAAATTATAATATAGTTATGGCACATTGCATTATCGTAGAATTGTTTTTTTAATGGTCTTAGTGATCGTCGTTTATATATATATATATATTTTTTTTCATTCGGAACTTTTCAAGTTCCATAAATAATATGAGAGAACTTTGTTGTCTTAATAATCAAATTAATTAAGTTTATATCTGATTTCTATCAATAATTAAATGTAATTAAAGAAAAATATCTAATGCATATTGTTGAAGTATTCATCTTTGATCATTTTTCAAAAGAAAAATCCAAGAAAAATCTACATAGATGATTGAGGAAATAAAAAAACGTTCATGTTTTTTACATATTTCATCTAGTGGAAAATTACCGTAATAAGTATTGTTCATTGGTCGACTTGAAATCTATAATTATTAGCTTAAACAAGAAGATTTTGTTTTCTATTTAATGTTTTCCTGTAAAGTTAGACGAACTTAATATTAATATCAATCCTTATTAAAGTCTTAATATTACAGGATACCATTTTAGATAGAAGATCATATATACAATAGTTTGATTAATATAAATAGTTTTTGGTCGAAGTTAAATAGACCTTTACAGGGTTTTTTCTTGATAAACTTGTTATGTAACGGAAAAATCCCTTGTATCATACAGGTAAGTGCAACATTTGTCCAAAATATTAATTTCGAAAATATTGCCTTGATGATACGACGGAAGTAATAAATGATAGAACGAAAGAAAGAAAAATCGTCGAGAATATTTGTCAGGTTTTATGAGTCAAACAAAACTTTATTTTTTTAATGTAATGATTCAATGCATTTTCGTTGTTATCTTTGTTTTATTTGGTGTTAGGTAACTAGTGATGATTCAATCATTATGTTTGTCAATGTAACTAATCATTTCTTCTTTTCTTTTTCTATTTATAGATGAAGTGGGCTGGAATCAGTTGCTGTTTTTTGTTTCTTAGGTGCATATTTTGATTCCAATATTTATAAAAACAAATTTCTTTTTGATGGTAATACATTTTCTCATTCACCTGTTTCATTCTTTGCCTACTGAAATATGCCTATTTAATACGGATACACAGCCACGTGAAATCATTTAAGTCATGAGTGCTAGACATTCATTACATTAAGAAACAAACATGGTCTCATTCTTCTACTCTTCTCCTGAGTTACTCGTACGCCCCACAATCATACTGCTACATCCTCTAATATTACATCGCAACTTGACAATTTTCTTTGCTGTTTTTCTGTCACCACCGCCTCAGTATTGTGCTGGCGCCAGCGCTCTGTTGTTGTTGTCGTCAGGTTCGCATTACATGTCGCGCATAGAAAAAGAGAAAAAAACCAAAAAGAGAGAAAAAAAAGAAAATAAGAGAAAAGAATCGACAAAACAGCACGACTAAGATGACGCAGGAACTTAGAGCAACAAAGGAATGCTAGAGTAGTGTTGATAAGATATGAGACAAAAAGAGAAAGAAAGAATGAGCTTTTGTTTTCCTCTTTTTTTTCATATTGATTGGACAAATAAATAAGAACTTAACAAAATTACGTAAGTAGCTTTTTGTTAATATTTTGTATTAGTTTAACTACATAAATATAATAATATCCTTTCAAGTAATAGATAAAAATAGTCATGTAATTTATAAATACATTAACAAAAGTGCGTCAGTACAAAAAAACCAAAAGGTCATTCCTCCTTTTATATTTTAAATTTTAGCTGACTGGCAAGAAAATAGGTTAGACAAAAATACAACGAATATTTATTATTATCAACTTGAAAAGTGTACTTTTTAATTTATTGCAATGTTAATTTCATCATTCATTAGAAAATATGAACTAAAAGTGTCAAACTGGCATCGGTATTAATTAATATTCATTAACACATTTCTATATTAAAATTATAGAGATAATTTCATGCATTTATGTTAGTGTTAGAAAACATAATGAAATACTTTTGTATTAGTATTAAGTTAGCATTCGCATAATATGAATGGCGATCGTGACTATGTAAACTTTTTCTAGATAAATCAATTTAGCTCGAAAAAAGAGCAATTTTCTGTTTACTGAAATATTGTCCGTACTGACTATATTAGAAAATTTTTCTGTTTCCATTAGATTTATGTGAATATGCGCAGTTATAAATACTCATTATAAGTACATATAACTGCACATTCATGTAAGTCTGATACGAACAGAAGATATTTTAATCTTATCTTTAGAGACAAGATTTCCGAAAACAGAAGATGTCATTCGAGCTGAAATAATAAGTCTACAAAAAAAAAGTTCACGTGATTATGGTTCTTGTTTGTATTATAGTAACGTTAACTTAATACTAATACAAAGGTATTAAATTATTTTTTTTACGACTAATTTAGAAAAATTAATATTTGATGATCATTAATGCTGAGCTAATACCACCGACTTGGACTTTTTTGAATGCGTTTTTTTTTGTAAAGAAGCTGTTATATTACATTTCTTAAGTGAAAAAATAAAATAGAATATAGGTAGTGGCGTCAGATGGTTGTATGTTTTATATCTTTGTCGTTGATCTAGGTCATCATTTGAAGGCTAGTCTCTTGTGGCCTTGACATTCATCATTTAACGCCATCTGGTATTTAATTTTTTTTTTAAATAATATAGTAATCAACCAAATACCAATTATATTCAGATTAAGTTTTTTCTTTTTATTTTATTGATTGAATAAAATTTTAAATCCAGCGACACCTATAAATCACCGTTATCTTCATTTTTTTCATGTTATCTAAATAATAATCTGGATTTAACCTGAAATTTGAATCGTTTTTAATTCAAATATATGTATCGTTTGATTGGTACGATACATAATTTTGTTTATTTAAAAAAAAACTTTTTTTTTAAATAAACAAAATTTATTGATTCATTTATCTACTGTTCTTGACAGAAGTCAGTAGTTATATTAAAGATTAATGAGGTTTTTTCATAAGAACAAATGCATATGTTTTCTTTTTGATGGTATTGTCTTTCTTTATTCAACGTATATGAGTCTATTGGTATTGTCTTTCTTGATTAATCGATGAACAAGCACATAGATTTAGTTAAAAATACTCATAGAATAATATTTTCGTGCTTATTAACCCACGTTTATTTGTCTCTTTTTTTTGTTTTTTCTTCATATCCTTTATTCATCTATTTCTTATTTTTTTAGTTGAGTTTCTCTTCCTACGTTTCTTTAACAAATACACAGACGCATACAGGCAGTTTTTTTTATTCTTTCCTTTTTTTAGCAGGTACATACAACTATAGCAGAATAAACGAGTAGAAACTAATAGACACGTAGTGACGGGGAAAGAACGACGACGTGATCTATTTTTTTTCCAAGTCTTTCTTCTGTTTTTTTTTCTGTTCTAGGTTTTATTTATTTTTGTTATTTTTGTTTGTTTGTTGCTCTATTCTGTATTTACATGCATCGTCAAACAGTGATCTTCTAGTCCAACTTTATTCTTTTCACAAGTAAAACGTATTATCATGCATTCTACAACCGGTCAAACATCATCAACAGTATCATCATCTTCAAATTCTACATCATCATCATCTAAGGCAGCAACTAATATCGAACAATATCATTATCCACCTATATCAACACTTCGTCGACCGAGTCGACCAAGTAATATTGATTTATCTATATTTGATGTAAATAATAGTCAGCCATCAAATGATCCTGGTATATATTCAGCACCAATATGTCATTTAAAACAAACTCATAATGCAAGTCAACATCATCCACATCATATACAACAATCATCATTAATATTATCACCTCATCCACATACAGCTACATTTCATTATCAACCACAACAACAACAACAACAACATATTCAATTATCTTCTCATCATCATCAACAACCACAGCAACATAATATCCATCAATATCAGCAACAAGCTCATCATCATCAGCAACAACAACAACATATACTCGATCCTTTTTCTCAACATCAACATACACCTCATACATTTCCATTACAAACATCATCAAATCATTATCAGCATTATTTTCATTTTCCACCATCAACACAAAATCTTGGAACAACAAACAATTCAACACCACCAGCATATAATCAATTAACATTACAAGTATAATAAATATTCTATTAAAAAAAAGAAGAATATAAATTTCTTTTTCTTTTGTAAAATAAAAGGCTAATGTAACAAGTAATGGTCATCTTTCACCATTAAATCATCGTTCAAATCCTGTATCATCATCAACAACAAATACAAGTCAACCATCAACACCAACACATAATAATCGTTTACTTGCTGTACAAATTCAAGAACAACAACAATGGTCTAATCCAGTTTTAAGTCCATTTATGGTTAAACGAATGAATGAAGGAGGAAATGTTGTTACATCAATGAATATTGATGATGACGAAGATCCATCAGCGTCCATAGATGCTCTTGTTGGTATGTAAAAAAAACTTTGTTTTTTTTTTGTTAGTCATTAATTCACAAGAGATTTATTTTATAATTAACAGAAAAAAAGATTAGATAAAAAGTAAGTCAAACTTTTTTCGACCAATGACACCTACATTTAAAGTACTAAACAAAAAGAAAACTGGAACATTTTAATTTTTTTTCTTAAAATATCTTTTAACGTAATCTATAGAAAATAACTAAAATATATTCTACTATAATAAATAAATAAATATATGTCAAAAAAAAAAACAGAATTAATTATTTCATTTCATACGATCGTATTGTTACGCCTTCAAGGTGTTATTATATTAGGTTTGAAACTTTAATTTTAGCTCTGACGTCCATCATCATGTCTAGAAGTGTACTTATTTTTCTATTAAAAAATAGCAGCAGAAAAAAAATTTTTTTTTTACTTTCTAAATAATTAAAAATCCAATTTTTACGATTTGTTTTCTTTAGCTGATGTTGATTCAAATTCACAAGATTTACTTGATGATCAACAAAGTAAATCTGTTGATGAGAATAAAACAACATCAACAACACCATTAAATGAATCTCGAGTAAGTGCAACATCACCATCACCACATTTGTATCTTCGTAGTACATCACATATATTAACAACACCACCAAACCCACTTGCATCAAATGATCATCCCGATAATCAATTAACAGTTGGAAATAATTTTCAAAAAACTTTTAGTCCTATACATAGTGCAGGTTTTGAAATTCCAACAAATCATAACGTACAAATATCATCATCATCAACAACAACAAGAACATCTTTTTTTACATTTGATACAAATGTTCTAAAAGAAAATGATTTAAAAAATCATTTAAATGATGAAAATAAAGAAGATAAACAAGATCAAATGACTAAACCATTAATTATAAATACAGATGAACGATTAAATATCATGTCAACAAATAGTTTAAATCAAGATGATAATAGTAATCATAGTTCGACTAATAGTAATAGTCAAAATACATCATCAAGAACTTTTAGTCAGATTTTACAATCGTCCGGAGGTTAATTTTTTATGTCATTTTTTTAAATTTATTTTTTATTCTAAGTTTTATATTATATAGAAAAAAATCGATTATCTTCTTCATCAACTGATGTTAAAGTATCACCATTAGGTTCAACAAATAATAATAATAATAAATCTCAAACAACAATGTCGTCATTATCACCTCAACAACAAACAAATCGACATTATTGTACTCACCCAGATTGTACAAAAGTAAACTTAATCAATAATTCTTTTAATACAAAGATAAAGCAATATCTTTTCTTTTTAGATATTTGCTAATAAAAGTGCATTGGCTAAACATAAACTTACACATTGTCAAGATAGAAAACATAAATGTTCAAAATGTAATAAAGGTTTCAAACGACTTGATCATCTGTAAGTTAATATTTAAATAAATAAATTAGTTCAATTAAGATATTTTGGTACTACATAATTGATTGTAAAATATTTCATAAAAGTCTTAATTATGAAGAATGTAAAATGGCACTTGAATCTTTCGAATCCAAATTTTCACCTAATTCTATCTATATATGAAAAAAGATGTTCAATGAACTGAGTCTACGACATAGTCAAGAAATTTTCGAAGTTAACTAGTTTGAATAATTCATATGAAACTATCATATATTCAAGAATAAAAATCAATTTCATCACTTTTAATGGCTTCTGTACTACATTTCATGAAGCACTATTTACTTCATCAGTCTGAGAACACATTGAAATTTTGATTATTTTATTCTTTTTTTTTAAATGTACACAATCTAGTTATTATTTTGAGTTAATTCAATAAAGTAAATAGTTGTGAGGTGCCTAAAATTTAAAATTTTAGAAAAGTTTCGTTTTCTGTTTATTCGGTGTTGTTGGATAGAACACGTCGAATTACATATGAAAAATTACTTTCCTGATTTTTCGAAACAAGTTTTTCATAGAAATATTGGAAAAAAAGACTAAATTCTAAATAATCACAGATATGTAAATATTCTTTTTCACTTTGTAGAATATTTTAAAGTTTATTTCGTGATTCTGCAAACAAAATTGACTAAAACAAAGTTATGTACATAATTCTTTTTGGTCAAATTTGCCTATAGAATCACGAAATAAACTTTTTAATTTTCTACACAGTGAAAAAGAATATTTATATATCTTTGACAATGGTCAACTCTGATCATGATATTTAGAATTAAATCTTTCTTTCAATATATTCAGGAAAAACTTGCTTCGAAAAATTGAAAAAATGTAATTTGACATGCTTTATTCAACATCAGTAACAGTCAGAAATATTCAAATCATATGAAATTTTCAGAAAGATATTCAATAAACCAAAATTTTCTATGAGCTTTCATTTTGTATATTTAGTGTTTTTTTTTCGCTTAACAGAGCATGACAAAGCCGTTTTTTTCAAAATTCTTCTTAAGTGAAGTAAAACTTAATGTCGCGAAAAAAGTGCATTCTAATTATAAAAGTTGTCTCATATAATTGTAGGAAAGCTTTATTCAAAAAATAAACTCTGTCATGTTCTACATCTTGACATGTTCTTTCAAGCAAACAAAAAAATAACTATATGGAATAAAGACCCAACGAGAATTGTAGATGGCACGATGAAAAGTCTGAAAAACATTTCCCGTTTCTTCTTAAAAAAGACTATTTTTCAACCCAGATAATTGTAGACATCATCAAAAACTCTTGCAGAAAAAAAGGAGCCGTTGAATAAAAAACCAAAAGACCTATACTATTTATGAAAGATCAGATCTTGGGCTATTTTAAGTATATTTTCATTTTTGAGTGGGAAATGTCTTAAGTCGATAAATTTTTAATCTACAATTATTTTTTTCATCATCATCATCATCTATTGTGTTAGATTTGCCCTTTTATCTAATTCTTTTTTCTAATGCATATCTATTATTAATCTATTTTAAATAATTATCAAAGTTGATATAATATATACCCTTATGAGATTATTCTGTTCTTTATTTTGCTTTAAATCTCAAGAGTAAAAAAATTAGAAATTATAATTAATTTTCTTACTGCTTTGTTTTTTTTTGCTCTTTTAAAGCCATGGTCATATGTTAACACATGAAGAAGAAAAACCACATAAATGTCGTGTACCAGATTGTAATCGAACTTATTGTGATGCTCGATCATTAAAACGACATATTGAAAATGCTCATCAAAATATTTTAGCTGCTATACATCAAGGTGGACATGATGAATATAAACATTTTTTACCGGAAACAGCATGTGTTAAAACAAAAGATTTAAGTAGTGATTTTTCAAATGATTCAATTGATCATAATTCACCTCGTTCATCATCAATTGATAATGAACAAACATATCATATGAATCAACAAATTCGATCAACAAATGGACAAAAACTAATGCCAACATATACGTATGTTAATTTATTAGATTATCTATTTAATAAATGATCTTTTTTTCTTTTTGATTTATTTAGATTTGATGAAGAAAAATGTGTTGAATGTCATATTTGTAAAAAAAGTTTTAAAAATGGTGCAGCACTTAATGGTCATATGCGTTTACATGGTGGATTTAATGATGTATATAAATATATAATTTTCTTTTTGCTTTTTTTAAAATAAATTAATTTTCTTTTAAGAAACAAACACCACCACCACCAGCAACAGAAAATATACCGAAAAAAAAGCGTTTAACACAACCAATAAGTAATGAACGTCGTTCAACAAAACGTAAACGACTGAATTCTCCTTCATCATCCAATGATTCAAATACACAATCATTATTTCAATGTATAATGCCCATTAAAAATGAAGAAGAAGATATTATTATGATGCCATCAACATCAAATACAACTAATAATCTTTATCAACAGACAATGTATCCAACATTACCACCATGTTCCGATGTATTACATCATCGTTCTTATGATCGAATACCATCATCACGTACACGTTCAATATCATCATCTGTTATTCAACATGAAACAACTCCATTAATACAATATAATATTAAAAATCCGATGAGTGTACAACCAATAACAAATATTCCAAAACAAAATCGAAAACAAATTCCATTACCATTATATTTATATGATAAAAATAATAATCATCATTATGGATTTGATATACATGCAAATGATGAAACAATTCATAATAGAATTCATATGCCAAATAGTGCCAATAATTCATTAAATATACCAAATGGAATATTGAGATTTGATCCTTTTGCAAATTCAGAAATGTTTCCAAATGTAACAACATTTCAATCTCATGATGATAAATTTAGAAAAACTTTATCAGCTGATGAAACTTTAAAATATTACCATCATGATAGACAGGTAAATATTCTTATTATTATTTCAAATAAATATTAATGTACTATGGATAGAAATACAATGGTGACGATGATCATCGAAGTGGGCGGAATTTCATCAAATAAGACATTCGCTATTGGCAAAAGTCTTATTAAAGAAATTTCGGGACACAGATCACTGGTACCACCGTAAACTAGTGCACCAATCTTCAGTAGAGCGCTGCAGTAGCCTAGGCATGTACATATAGAATAACGGCGAAGATAGTTATCTTAGATTCTTTTCAACCGAGGGAAGTCTATTTCAGAATAATATTTGAATTGTATAAAACATGAGTAAATTGTAGAAACTATGTCTTTCTCAAACGAAAAAACCGAACTCGAGAATTTCGACAAACTTTCTCTAGATTTGAATTTCAGACCTCCGCACACCTTAAGTCTATTATGAAACACGGTCTAAAGGAAGTGTTGAAGTATAAGAATAGAAATTTAAACCATCCCTTGCTACTTCCCTCCTTGTCACAGACGTGGTAGACAGCTTAGCAACGACTCATTAGAGACATGACAAATGCGTTAAAAACAGCTTACAACAGATGTGATAGACATAGCCACAATATCGAAGTTCACTTTGGGATTATTTTTGATAGTTATTCATTATTCTTCCTTCACACTTCCAGCCATATATTGCGATTAATATCTTTTACCATCGACATGCACTAACCTTAGGTAAGAATTTATCAACCGAAACATGTAATGATTAATCTCCTCTTTTTTATAGTGTTCGCATCTCCATTCGTGTTTCACGTTTTATTCTCTCAGGAATTGCGCTAACAACTTTTCTTTCTATGAAATCCAGCAATGTTCTTGAAATGATATCCCCAACCCAAAAAATCGAAATTAACCTAAAAGACCACCGGAGCATTGTCATGTCTTTACAGTGGCATCTATAATTACCAAGAGCAATTTTTTGACTCAGAAAAGTCTTTTTGCCTTTAAAAAATATTGTCACTGAGAATAGCAGCCAATTATTATTTTCATAGAAAAACAAAATCTTTATTGAAATAATTCGCTAATAATAATAGTAGAACAAGGACAATATGAATGTCGTATGTAACAACGACATCTTCTAAAAAGTCTACTTCCACTATTACTAAATAATAATAGTTTGATGTCGAACGTAGTTCTGGTTAATATGTATAATTGTCTGATGTTATTATTCTTCGCTAAAAACATAATAGAAACAAAGTTGTTACAACTAGAAACCATCATCAATAAAAAAAGAAATATCTTTATAATAAATTTTTTAACGTAATGGAGTCAAGTACAAGAGAGCTCCTAAGCTAAAACAATAAATTTAGATCGAATGATAAAATGATCCAGTGTCTTGTTTTGACTGAAGTTTAAGCCATAGTTTCATCAGTATGCTTATGAAAGAAATTCACCAGATGATCAACCACCTTTCAGATGAGTCTTATCTCATTAGATACGTTCTGCTGAAACTAGACGGAGCCTAAAAGGATTCCTATCTATGGATCTTTCTCTTTCAGATATAATTATTTTAGTTAGTTTTTCCATAAAATGTCATAGTTCTTTTGAGATTATCTTTCTTACTCTTGAGTCCTAACTTTGGACAAAGGAATTTCTCAGTGACACTAATCTTTTTCGTGAAAGTATCAGATATTCTAGTATTTTTTTATCACCAAATATCAATATTGAAAATATCGTAGTGCGAAAAAACCAACTTTATTTTCATACTTTCTATCTTGTGATAAAACACACTAGAAAATCCGTCACTTTCACAAAAGTCTGGTCTCATTATAAACTTTATTCGTAGAAAATTAGAACTCGATAGTTGATTTTAATGATGATCTGAGATGAAACATGGCATTCTGTTGGAAAATTCACTTAATTGGTTCTAACATAAGGTTAAAGATTTGCGGGAGAAATTTGTTTTTGGTTTCGGTCTACAAAAAAATTTTTTCAAAACTTGTTCGTGTTACATCTAAAAAGGTTCTTTAATACTTGTTTTTCGATTTGTTTAATTAATGACTCGTACTTTTTTCATCATATCTCTCGAATTATGTTGGAATGGATGATTTATTCAGTTCCGCATATCTCTACTCAAGGCGAAAGCCGTATATTCATGAATTTTTTTGAACTTTCTCTAGCTTCAAAAGTGCCTACCTACTGTAGTAAGACTCACCTCAACTGCAGTTTTTCAATTTGCAAAATTCTGTTTTTACCAGAATATGTAGCATACTATAAATCAAAGACGAAACTTAATCGAATTGAAAATAAATTCTTATTATTATCCAAGAATTTGTTAAGATTAAAACAGAAATTAAGATTTCATTCATTCACATCAAGAAATGTATCCTGTATCAAAATCTTAATCTTTTTTTTTTACACATAAATTAGATAAATGGTCTTTCACAATCAAACCATCCTCAACATCATCCATATTTTCGATCAACAACTAATCAACATCCAGGAAATTTTCCTCAATTTTCCATGCCTCCACGTTCAACTTCAACCATAGCTCCAAATATTTTTCATCAATTTTTTTGTCATACAAATGATTTATTCAATAAGGATATTTATCTACCACGTACAGAAATTTTCAATCAACATCATTCAACATCCGATGAATCTAATCGTTATACACCATCTACAAGTCCATATACAGCACAATTATATCATTCACCGTCACCACATATTGTTCATTCACCCGGTGATAGAAGTAAGAAAACAAAAACAAAAATGACCCTGTCGGATACGATGACCACCTTTTTGAAGAGCTTGTTTTCTAGAGTAACTCGTGCCGCATCGAATTACATATTAAAAATTGTATTTTCTTGAAGTTTTAATGTGCCGAGAAGCCATATGCCTATTACGGGATATTATAGTAATTGTGGGTGATATCATCAAATATTAGAACATTAAAACTTCGTGAAATAACAATGTTTTACATACTATTTGATGCTACACGAGTTGTTTTACACAAACGGTATAGGTGGCTTTTCAAATGAAGGATAGTCATCGTATCCGATAGGGTCCTGTATTTCTCTATGTATAAATGTTTTTTTTTTCTTCTAGTATCTAATCCTACTTCATCACTTATAAATACTCCGGTTACATCCCCTTATTCAAATATAAATACTAGTCACTGTTCACCATCATCATCTAATGATATGTGCAATAATAATAATAATAATAATAATAATACTAATAATAATACAAATAATTCATCAATAATTAACAGTAGACAATCATCACCACTTGCAAATTCAACATCATCACATGCTGTACTAAAAAAACGTATTTTAAATGCATTAAAACAAGAAGCACAAGATGAACAACAAAATAATCAAATAATACCAGACTGTTCACCTTTTATGGAACAAAATAATGATCAAGATAAACAACAAATAAATACTGAAAATTCTTCAGAAGATCCAACATCATCATTAATACTTAAAACAATTTCTGATAATAATAATTTAACAATCGATATAACAACAAAAAAATCAACATCAGGCTTTCTTATTACATCACCATCATCATCATCAACTGTTACAAATTCATCAACATCAACATCATCAACTAATACACATTTTAATTATGAAAATATTTCTTCAACGATGATTCCATCCAAAACATCCGATAATAATAATAATAATAATAACAATTCTAATAGTAGTTCATTTCAATGGCCATCACAAATTTCACAATTTCGTCGTCCTCAAAATCTTAATATAGGTAGCCAAACACCAAATCCACTTCCAACAACACCTTATACACCACCGCCAATGCTTAGTCCATTTCGAAAAGGTCCAGGTCTTTATTATCATGTTTTCGCTCAAACAACACCAGTTGCACAACAAACATCGACTGTAGCAACACCTGTTCTACCATTTACACCAATACCTGATGAAATATCAGGACCTAAAATTAATATCGGAAATGATTATCAAGCTATTATTCCAAAACTTCAAATGAAAATTGACAATGATGATACAGGTTTGTAACTTAAGATAAGAAAATGGTTTTTTTTTTTTCTATGTAAAATTTCGTTTTCACCGTCACACGGATGTTTATCTAATT
Source organism: Rotaria sp. Silwood2 (assembly GCA_905329745.1). Taxonomy (NCBI): domain Eukaryota; kingdom Metazoa; phylum Rotifera; class Eurotatoria; order Philodinida; family Philodinidae; genus Rotaria; species Rotaria sp. Silwood2. The sequence continues at coordinate 972,723 of CAJNSZ010000012.1, forward strand.
TTATTTCAATTTTTGTCTTAAGTCTTTGCCTCAAAAATCGATCTTGGATCAGAATGATGTTTTCCAGAAATATTCAACAAACAAAGGCCATTCGACAAACCAAAAATTTCCTGTGAGCCTTCATTCTATATACTTAATTTTCCTTTTGTTTGAGAGACTTTGTCAAGATGTGAGACATTGCAGAGCACTCTTATTAATTATGACATTTTAAGATGAGAAAAGTTCAATGTCTAGAAGAATGACGTTCTGACTTTAAGAGTACTCAATTATAGCATATTAATATAGATTAATTCAAAAAAGAACTTTATCATGTTGTGCATCTTGACATGCTCTTTCCAACAAAAGACAAAGAAGATTACATATATAGAATGAAGGCTCATACGAAATTCTGAGTTGTCTGATCAAAAAAGTGGAAAACATATCTCGCTTTTGTTTCTGATACAAAACATATTTTTCAAGCAGAAAATGACGGAAATTATCTAAAAGTTTTGGAGAAAGCGACGTACTAAATAAAAAATAAAGTTGTTTATGAAAGATCAAACTTCAACCGATCTTCTCATGCATTTTCTCAATTTGCATTATTTTTAAAGAGGGCAACTAAAAAAGATGCATGAGAAGTATTGTAGGAATCAAATGAATTGATTTATGATGATGAACATTTTCACAGGATAAAATCAATTTATTGTATTATTGTATTTTGTTATTTTATTCAAAACTCTTGCAAAAAGAATTCATGGGGGTCGATATTATCCATTGTCCTAAACACTATAATAGCGGTATGTTCTCAATAGAAAAGCATTTTTACTTTTTCCAAAATACTCTAGACAATATATTTTAAACAATGATTTACGAAGGAAATCTTTCAACTGATACATCGTTTTTGAATCAAAACTTTGTGCAATATGTAGATCCAAATGAACTATGAATACCTTGAAAAGACTTCATACCCACAGTTTATTGCTGCGGATACACTGCACTTTTATGGTAATTTTCAATGAATTCTGTCGTAATTGAAAAAAACTGATTTTGACTTTTCGATTTTAAACTATGCATAGAAACAAGTCTTAACACGAATATATCATTCTTATAAACCGGTAGACATGTTGTTTATATTTCAGGATGGGAGAAAATCAACAAACCTGAAACTTTCACACTATACTATTCCTGTTAAAGTCTGTCTCTATGCAAAGTTTCCAATCAAAATTTAAAAATCAGTTTTTCGTTTACCGCAGCATTCATTTAAAACCTATCAGAAAAGTACAGCATTCTCGCAAGCAACATGCTAAGAGCACGAACTATTTAAAAAATATTCATAGGTCATTGGAGTCTATATGACATCAATTCAAAACCAATTTATCAATAGTGGGACTTTTCTCATGAATACTTATAAAGATTAGCATGAAATATTCAGTCTAGATTAGATGTGGATTATTATCTAGGTACATTCTTTCATTTTAACTATGAAATACTAATCATATATCAATATATATTTTTTTTGTTTTCTTATTTTTCACAGATCATGATGAGTTATTATTTTCTCCATCTCAACTTCCATATCTTGATGAACAATCACTTGAAAAATATGAACAATTAAGTCGAACAAATCCTTTGTTATTTTCTCCACGTCATTCTCCAACATTATATCCAATAGAAGTGGTATATATGTTATTACATGAATATAATGGTGATTTACAACGTACGTTAGCTGCTTTACTTGATGGTACAGCTCAAAATATAAAACAATGTCGACCATTACATCGATATCATTTTCCTGAATGTGATATATGGACTAAACAAGAAATTGATGCATTTACAAAAGCAATGGAAACATTAGAAAAAAATTTTCCACTTGTTAGTCGAGCAGTATGTTTCTTTTTTTTAATCTTTCAGAATCACAAAAAAAGGATTTCATTTAAAATTATTTATTAAAGGTTGGAACCAAAAGTGTAAAACAATGTATTGAGTTTCATTATATGCCAAAAGTAAATATCATAGCTCGAGAAACAGGAATGAATTTATTAACAGCAAAACGAAAACGATTACAAATGCTAAAGCATAAACAACAATTACAAAAACAAGCACTTGATGATGAAACATCATTATCATTGAATGAATTTCGTCTCGTAAGTTATTCGAAAAAAGGAAACAAAAGAAGTTGATTTATTTAAACGAAAATCTATTTAGGATAATGATGGTGTAACAGTGAATAGTGATAATTCTTCAATAGCTCATTTTTGCTGTGATATTGACAATTGCTTACAGGTAAGGAGTATTTTTGTTTTTTATGAAACACAATCTAAAATGAGTGTTGAAATGTATAGAATAGAAATTCAGACCTCATTTTCTTTACAGACTATGGCAGACGCAAATCAGAAACCATGACAGACTCTAGTCAGAGATTATAGCAGACGTTAGACAGAGACCATGACAGATGCAAGCCAGGAGCTATCATAGATCGTGTATCAATAACGTCTAATTCTAATGCTTGAACTACTTCCTTATTGCATTTCTAGGGAATTAAGTAAAAGGATGATAAATAATATGTCCTAAAATAGATAGAATATAATAATCTCTCTATAATTAGTAAGAACAGCTACAATGTGTTTCACATGTTAATTCCACATGGATTGTGATGGCAGTTTGTTATCTTTAATTTGTTTTTCCTCTTTCAATTAGACATTTACAAGTGAACGAGCATATCGTGCTCATCGTAATGATCATCGTCGTATAAAGAACAATATAACACGACCGACAAATTCAAAACGAAGCCGAAATCTTGATTTGAACAAGTGATTGCAACATTTATTTTTTTCTTTCAAATTTTAATGTATATATCTATATCCTTTGTTTTCCGTTTTGGTCTTTTTCTTTATTTTTTTTTCTCTCGAACTATAGCGACAGTGATTGGTCCTGATAAAGCAAAAGAAAAGTAGAAATAATATATATATATATATAACTATGAACAAAAAGAAAATATCTTTCTTCGGTTTCTCTTTGTGCATGTTTTGAAAAAGAAGCCTTATTATTTATTTGAAAAAGAAAACAACGGTGAATTGGATCTCAGTGTATGTGTTTTGTGTTCTTCTAGTCAGATCTTTTGTTTGTTTGTGTATGTTTTTTTCTCTCTGCGCTTTCTCAGCTACATCTAAATGGTTGGATGTAGTATTATTGTTTTTTTTTCTTCTGTCATAAAAGCATGCGTGTACTTGTTTTCTTTCCCTCTTTTATTGTGTGTGTGAAACCGTTTATGTATGAAAAGAAAACCAGAAAGAATTATTAAGCAACACTATTTTGATTCGTTTTATAATCTTCTTCTTCATTCAATTGTTTATATTTTGCTTCCGGTAGGACTAATTTTAACAAAAGAACAATAACAGTTAAACCTGTCGATGCACAAAATGTATAAGGTAGATATTCATTATTAGCAGATGCATTAATGATTGGTACAACAATATCAGCGATGCTACTAAATGCAACAAAAAATTCATTGGCAATACTTCGAATTGATGTTGAAAAAAGCTCAAGTACATATATCTATGATACAGCGATTGCACTTGATACGGCAAATTTTCCAAATTGTGCAATAAATACAGTTGCAATTGAACTATGTTTCAAAATAATTGGTATAAGAACAACAGAAATAATTGTTAGAATTGCCATAAGAATAAATGAACCTTTCCGAGCAAGTCTTGTTGATATAAGTAAAGAACCTGCATATATCCAGCTGCTTCAACAGCAGCACCAATTAGTTTTCCTAGATATGGTGATATACTCATTACAGCTAAACCATAACTTATCTTTATATAAAGCACAACTATCGTAAAACCAAGTAAAGCAGTAGTTAATAATTTAACAAAAGTTACTCGATGTGTAAGGATTCGATGAGCTTTTTGAAAAGAAGTTAATTCATTAAAGTGTAATGACGTAGTTAATTGATTTGATAAAAATTCTTGATAAACAGGATACCAATCTTATTCTTTTCGTTTATTTGAAGTTGCTATTCGTCATAAAAGTGTTTCAAGTTGAACATATTGTCGTTTAGAATAGATATACAATGGCGATTCAGGAATGAAATAAAGATAGGATATAACTAAACCAATAAAAGCTGTATCAGCCCATTTAAGTATTTGCCAATCTTTTGCTAAATAAGCAAATAAAGTAACAATACATTCACCTATTGTAAATGAAACAAGTACAACATTTCCAACTAAACTTGATTGCGATGATGATGTTAATTCAAGAACTAGAATAAATATTAGACTGAATGTAGCAGCACTGAGACCAGGTGCAAATTGATTTAACAATAGAAGACTAAATCTAATAACGAATCAATTATTTTAAATAAAGAAACAATTAAATGAATTTACTTCATTTCTACTGTCATGGGTNCTAACCATGTATAAATCATTGAGAAAAAATATTAACTGAAATTTCGAGTTTTTTTTACCTTACATAGACATTGCTATACATACTAGTCAAACTAATTTATTTTTTTACTATTTTTTTTTATATTAGACGAATCAATAAACACAACAATTAACATTTGCAGCCTCTGAGCGGTAAAATAAAAATAATATCTTGTCTTCACAGAGGTGACATATAACAAAACGAATCATAAAAAAGATCGTTACAAAAGTCATCGTCATCGCGTTACGTTAATAAAACTGATTTCTGTTCAAAAAAGGAAGCCTGTTCGAAGAATTTTTTTTCTCCGTTGGATACCTCAAACTGTTGGCTACAAAACGTTCATAGAACGTTTCTTTGAACCTAGCATACATTCGCAGAGAAATAAAGAACAATCAGGTGACCCTCGGTTTTTTGTCCTTTTTTCGTCATCGCGTTAAGCCATATATTTTTACTATAATCTCCAAACGGCTCGCTCAAATGAGCTCATATTTTCAGGAGTTTTGCAGAGGGCAGAGATACATCTTACAACGAAATAACAAACTTTCTGGGCAATCTGATTGCTGAGAAAAGTTAATAAAACTGTGGCCAAAACGTCATCGCGTTACGCTCGTACAAGCTGATATATAAGAATCAGTGCATACAAGTGTGAGTGACAATATAAGGTTTTTAGTTTATCTTAGAAGAGAATTCTTTCAATTGTTATTGTTTATTTGAATTCAATGAATTTATCAATCCAAAAATGAACAATAAATAACTTTTGTTAATTTTTAATAAAACATTATGTTTTATGAAATTAATGTGTTTTTAGATGTTAAAAAAATCAAGGAAAAACATATGCATTCAAATGATGAAAATGGACATTCAAATTGCTGTATTTCAATTTCATTCATTAAAACAAACACTTCCATGAATTTAATAACAAGATTTGGATTAAAAATTATGTTCATTACATTTGCCTGATTATAATGTCTGTTGTTATTGATGAAATTAAAAATACATCAATTTTTCATTGTCTGTTTTATCATTTGAAATGTCCTTTTTTGTCTGTGTCTTTTGATAGAAAAATTATGAAAGTTATGATTTTTCTCTTTTTTGAACTCCATGAGTTTTATTTCTCAATAACACTTACCTGCAATGAAGAGATTCTTGTGAATTGAATTTCTTTTTCTAATTAAGAAAAAAAATCATCCAATCAAAAACGGTTAATTTATAGTATAAATCCATTCAAATCAATCTTTACAAGAATTGAGACAGAAAACTAATTCTTTATTCACAGTATTTGATCAAAAACTAAAACATAATAAACCAACATACAGGAAAAATCTATTTGTCTGCTCTATTTAAATCGATGAATGAGCCTTCTCGACAGTTATTATTTTCTATTACAGTCTTTATGGGTGCCTGTATTAATTATAATATACATACTATGTCAACACATAATTATTTTACTTTTATAGAGTTGCCTATAGACAATTTTAGTATCACAAATAGGCCATTATTTATAACAACATCAGCTTCTAAGATTGATTCATGTTAAACCGATTATTTAATACAACAAAGAATGAGAGTATCGAACAATTAGCAGTTATGAATTAAATTATATAAATTGACAAAGTTTCATTTGAAATTGTTTATTATGATCATCAAGGCTAAACTATATCCAAAGGACAGAGCGCATAAGAGGTTACATCGGTTCACTAGTATTTTTCTTGACCAACTCGATTTAATTATATATATCAACGGAAGCAGCATGTTGCGACTAACATTTTACTACTAACTTCATAAAGTTTTAGGCGAAGTTTGAAGCCTAAAAGTTATCAAGAAAGAAACGTATTTTTTACCATTATCTAAATAATTCCTTCTATCACGATGAATTCTATTTAACAATGACTCTTATATTTCAACAGATGTTGTAATTTAAAAATTGAAATGACCAACAGCTTTGCTACTGCTAATTTGATAGGCCTTTTTCATCCAAAGTTAAAAAATTCTTTAACAAAACTTTTTGCCCAGGTGCAGTTTTATTTCTTTTTTTAATAAATATTTAGAGGAGTTTAATAAGAAAAAGTTCAATTTGAGTCAAAAATAGTATGATATTCGAAATCAACATAAAAAAGTGAGTTGGTCTATGTGTGATTTAGCGATTTTCTAGAACTTTTATTCTTCGTCGAAAAATTCACCAATGGTGTGTCGTCTCCCCAGGGATCGGACCAAAAATGAACTCAATGAAAGCTCTGCTTTTGTTTCCTAAATATCTGCTATTTTTCCGTCTAATAACTTTAAACAACTTTTGAAGTTTCTTTATAACATCCAGATGATGGTTTGATAGAATTCAGTTTTCGTCCGATTCCTGAGGGGGATTACCAGTGAATTTTTCCACGAAAAAAATATCCAAATATTCTTTAAATTGCACATAAACCAACTGACTTTTTTATGCTGACTCTGAATATTACATTAGTTTTGACTCAAATCTTCTAAATATTTATTAAAAAGACACAAAACTGTGCCTGAACAACAGCGTGATATAGAATTTTTTGAGTGGCCAGATGTTTTCGACCTTCGAAAATATATGATTTTGTAGCTTTTTGAAAGACCTATCAAATGAGTAATACCAAAGTTGTTGGTCATTCCAATTTTTAAACTAAAATATTTGTTGAAAGATAAGAATCCTTGTTAAATAGAATTCACTAACTTCTTATGCATCCCCATACTTTGAATAAATAAAGTTCAAGTTCATATTAGAACATTTAATCCGTGCAAAAAGAAACCATTTTTGTTTTATGTCAAAAAACAATGTTATGTTGTTTTTTCAAAGTTGATCATACTGATTGTTATAATGTCAAGAGCATTATTCATTTTCTTTCTCTATAACGAATCCAAACAATTACCTCAAGTTTTATTTTAACATTTACTTTTAGTAGTCCTCTTGAGTTATTTTAACATTCATTGATCGATACATTATGTTTCGTAAGGTTCTTTATTTATTTATCATTGTTTTCTTCAATCAATACATTCATTTAATTAATTGTGAATGCCCACCGAATTTTGTAACAAAACCATGTTCATGTAAATCTGTTATACCATCTCATACTTATCTATTATTTAATGATAAAAATCTTGAAACAATTACTACACAAAAAAAGTCAATTGTATGTGAGCATATACACAATTCATCGTTTGATATACGATCAATATTTTTAAAACTTACTTCATTTAATAATATAATATCTAGTGAAGATAAAAATGCAATGCATTTCGATAGTTTTCTTTTATATAATACAACGATAAAACATTTACCTGAAAATGTTTTTATTAATATAACATTTAAAATTTTAATTTTTCAAGATAATTTTCAATTGACAACAATTGATAGAAATGCATTTTCTTATTTTAAAAATAGTGTTGAAGTATTTGAAACATTAAATACAAATTTATCTGATAGTGATACTATATTTTCAATAATACAACAATTTCAATATTTACGTCGTCTTACTATGCATAATGATCGTTTAAAATTCATACCAAATTATGCATTTAATCATACATATTTAGCTTATATATGGTTTGGTCTTGAAGATTCAAATAAAAGTCAACCAATTGAAACAATTGGTGATTATGCTTTTTATAATTTACCAAATTTACAATTTTTACGTATATTTTCACCTAATTTAACAAAAATAAGTAAATATGCATTAGCTCAACGAAAACGATCCATATTAAATAATAGTATATCAAATATGTTAGAAATATATCTTGGTGGTGAAATGTTAAATTCAACTAGTTTTGAATTAACATCATTAAGTCGTTTTCGAAATCGTTTTGTATTTATACGTTTTTATCATACAAATATAACATATTTAGATGAAAATGTTTTTCAACCTTTTCTTGAATCAAATCCATCATCATTACTTGACATTAATCCAACAAATATTTTATTCAAATGTCATTGTCGTTCAGCATGGATTCAATCTGATTATTTTAAAAACATTGATCAAATCGATAATAGAGTCTATGGTTATCGATGTTGGGAATATGATTTTACAAAAAATTGTCCGATAAATAAATAAAAAAATAATTTTTCTTTGTATTGTCTATCGAGCATTGCATTCAAGTCATGACCAATGTTGCTCAATCAGCATGATCAATTTGGCTGATATTTTTATAGTAGATAAATACATTCAAGTTAGAAATAAACTGGAACGAATTAATCACTCTAGAGATATAGATATGGCAAGTATATTTATTCTGCTCCATTGGGAATATTATGCAGCGGAATAATTTTCAGTAAATTTTTATTTTCTAAACAATGACATCAGTTATAAAACAGAGTTGTTGACCATAGATACTATGGACTCTGAGGTATCTTATCATGGTAATAAAAATACTTTATCGTCTAATATTATATGCTGCCTTCGGAGAATATGACAATGTGAATTAAGGAAGTTGATCGAATAACGCTTTCAAAAGTTTTTGCAGAAAAGCCTAAAGACTCCATGAGTCATACAAGTCAAACTATGAAGTGCGATCACTTATTCTGAAATGTTTGATCTATGTGATTTAGATGAAAGTCAATACTCAAAAAAAATATTTCAATTCAAAACTGCAAGTCATTTAAAAATCTGTGTAAAAACTAGCGAAAGATTTAATTTATTAAACTTTTAAAAAATTATTTGATTCATCTAATTTTTTTCACAGGAAATTTCCTTTAGATGACAAATTATGTTTTAATAAGAACTGTGTGCTCCACGTAATTTTTAATGAACTATGACAACCATCAAAAAGATTCTTAATTTTAATTAATTTCTATCAAGAGAACGACTTTTTAAGAATTGATTTTTGAACATAGTCGTAATTTCATTTAGGAACATTAAGAAAATTGAATTTCAAATTATGAATTAGAGCATAAAGATCAATTAGAATAGTTTATGGTGGAAATTTCAGATCTTTTGCTGGTTCTTTTACTGAACTATGAACATGTGAAAAGCTAAGGGCGTTGAATATTTTTCATGCACGTGTTCAAACGAGTTAAAATTTCGAATTGGAGTGTTTTTTGACATACACTTTCGTCTAAACCACGTAAATCAAACATTTCACAATAAATGACGGAACTTCATAATTCGAATAGTATGATTCACTAAGGCCTCTTGATATTTTGTATATCGAAGTTCAATCTTACAAACTTTTGAAAACTTTATTCAATGGATTCTGATGTGTTCTTTCAAATGAAATTAATCTCGAAATGGCTCATTCTACTCATTTGCCTTACTCACGTGGTTGTGTTCTCTGGAGATAGCATATAAAATCAGACGATGATGCATTTGTGTTACAATGATAAGATACCTCAGGGCCCATAATGTCTATGGTAAACAACTCTCTATTATCAATTTTGTCGTTCTTTACAAAATAAAGATTTACTAAAAAAATTACTGCATTGGAAAGTACACGAAATGAAGCAGAGTGATTGTAATGTGTATAGTTCCAGATTGATTCATCCGCTTGAGTTTATTCCTAATATAAATATATTTACTTACTATACAAAAATCAGCCACATCGGTGATATCGATTGAGCAAGATTCTGCTGAAACTTGTCATAGCTTAGGCGTGATGCGCCTCCTATATTACAGAATGTTCTATACGCTTTCTTCTGTTCTTAATGATCGATTTTTCTTTGCTCTTCGATGTACACTAAACATCTGCATTATGAAGATGGTACCACTACTACTATGCATACATACACACCGCCTTTTCTCTACATTTTTTTTTTGTATCTTGCGCGCACTATTTTCTTCCCTCTCTGTTCTGACTTTTGTTATATGTACTGTAGTGATAGAACTAGAAAAGAAGCGTACCAGTCTGCATTTTATTGCCCTTTTGTTCTTCTATACTGTCATTGATACAGAAGGTGAATATAGACATTTTTATCAATAAATCATGATCAAAGAAAAAGAATCATAGAATCAACTATTGATATACATATATTTTTAGTATTAAAAAAAAACAGCATGAGTAAATATAAATCAATAAGTAGTTCGATTAAAACTCATCAATCAACAGCTAGTCTGCCAAAAGAAGAAGTTAATGTTGTTTTACTTGGAAAACAAAGTGTTGGCAAATCAGCATTAGTTGTTAAATATTTAACAAAACGTTTCATTTGTGAATATGATCCATTTCTTGGTGAGTGTTTCTCTATCTGTAACTGTTTAATAATAAAATAAAATGAAATGAATTTTTTTTTCGTTATTATAGAAGATACTTATTGGAAACCAGATGTTGTTGATCAACAAGAAGTACTAGTCAAGGTCATGGATACCTATGGAAAAGTAAAGAATTAAAAAAAATAATTTGAAATTTTTTTATTTTTTCTTTTAAATTTAAGGATAATAAACGTTTACCATATTATTTAAAATGGGCAGATGCAGTATTAATAACTTATAGTATAACTCAACAAGATAGTTTTGACATGGCTCTTGCTTATTTAGATGCAATAACAAGTTATTCAAAAAGTTTAACGGTATCAACAAATGAACTTGTTCTTATGTTACTTGGTAATAAACTTGATTTAGAACGTCTAAGGTAAATAATTATTCATAATTATATTTAAAGAAGAAAAAAGAAAAAGAAGTAAATCTTATTATTTAGAGTAATTCCAAAATGTGAAGGTGAAGCTGTAGCTGCTAAATATAGTTGTGCTTTTTGTGAAACAACAGCAGCTGATGATTATGAATATGTACAACAATTATTTCATCGAACTGTACGTGAAGTACGAAAAGAACGTGAACGTGTTGTTGCATCAAATTCAATTGATGAAGAACCATCAACAATACCAATGCATTCAATTATTCATTTTCCTTCTCCATCATCATCGTCATCATCAAATTCATCAATTCATTTTACAATATCAAATGAAACAGAAAAATTATCAAATATTCCCGTACCACCACCAATACCAGTCAATTTGATACAAAAACCAACAAAATTAATTAAACCAGATTCACAAATATCAATGAATTCATCATCAACAGCAAATTTACTATTTTCATCTCCAATGAAAGTAGGCTCACCAACGACAACAGCAACAACAAACAATATACCTGCAGCTACAACACCAAATACTAAACGTTCATCCTCAAAACCGTCTTTAATTTCGAAAATTTTCAGATAAAAATTTTTTTTTTTTGTTTTAAATACAATAACCAAACATAAAAAATCTTGATTAAACAGGCGTAGAAAGTAATTGTCCTTGATATTTAACTCCACTATCACTAACATAGCAATAGTTAAGCATATCACCACTTAATTGTAATTCATAGGGAGCTTTTATTGTTGGTAATTTAGTTGTTTCATCAACAATTGAATTTGTTGGTGTAAGAACGGCTGATGTTGGTAATTGTAATTGTTCATTTGACGTCGATTTTGTTGGTGTTTGTTGTACTGGTGATGATGGTGGTGGTGGTTGTCTTAATGATGGTGATTGATTTAGAGTTAAACGATAATTTGTTTGTATTGATGATGATGGACGTCGAGTTTGTTGATAAGATGATAATGGTCGTGTTCGTCGTTTTGATGTTAAAGACATTGTTGGCATTGATGATATTTCTGGTGTTGATATACTAAGAGATGCATGAGATGTTGATTGAAATGTTTGTGAAATTGGTTTGTTTGGATTAAATTTTATTGTTGATTCAATATTATCTGTATTTCCTGCTTCTTGTTCTTGTTTACGACGTATACGAGCTAATGATTGTCGGCGAAGATATGCAAGAAAATGACCATATTGGGGATGTGGGCGTGGTAAAAGTGGTGATGTTAATAAATGTGGTTGTTGATGAAGTGGCAACGCATTGAAACTACTATTAGGTATTCGAGCTGAAGCAGCTCGACGAGGTGTTGCAGATGCTTTAACAACATATAATAACCGTTCACCTTGTTGTTGTTGTTGATGATAATAATTCGAACGATATGGTGTTGCTGGATGTGGAATTGTTGTTGGATAGCTAAGAGATGATTTTGGTATATTTGAAATCGCTGGACGATATGCAGACAATAGGCGTGGTCTAGTTTGTGACATATCAGATAGTGGAAGTTTAAGACGAAATTCAGTAGGTATCGTAGATGATGTTGTCGTTTGTTTTGTTGATTTTTTAGATGCTGCCATGCGAATGAATCTTTCGTTGAAATCAGAGAAGGGTGTGAAAGAAATGATCGGTAACACAGCAGTGTATTGTATTTGATGGTTTCGTTGACGATGATTGAATAAATTAGCAGAAGTTGCTATTATTGGGCTTCTTCTTCTTTTTCTTTGCAACACAGTTGTCTTTGTTGTGACTTTCAATGGTGCATGGGTAATTGAAAATCGTATACCTATTTCTGTCATTCTATTAAAAATGAAGATGATCGAAGCTCTAGTAAAAAAGAAATGAGAAAAAAGAAATCAAGTAGGTGCCAAGCACATTCAACAATAATTAGTATGTCGCCTTTTTTTGTCGTTGATTTCATAAAAATATTTTTTTTTGCGTTCTTTAATAAATGAGGTTGAAAAAAGAAATCAAAGAAATTGTTAATAAACTTTTAAATTCTTTCATACAAAAAAAGAAAAAAAGGGGAAAAAATGAAATAATATTTGTTCTTATTGACATAATCAAAGTATGTTATTCTATATGAACAATGTATGTTAAAAATCTTTAGTATACAAAGTCCATTACCAAAATATCTAAGTAAATATACATGTATATATGAGACTCTATTATTTATACACTTAATCGATTGCAGTTACTTGCTTATTATAAAGTTTAGTTGAATAAAAAAATCACAATTCTTTTTCGAATCATTTACAATACTTATTCAAAAATAAATTTTCAAAAAGAAAATAATATCAATAAACATGACATGAATTTATTACATTTTAAAATTCATGATATTTTTAGAAAAAATATGCAATAGATATGTTTCATAATTGAATGAATTTTTGTATTAGCTAATTGAGTTATATATATTTTTTCAAAACTTACTAAAAATAACTATAGATCACTTTTGTTTCTTGAAGATTTTTGAAAGGTGAGTATTTCATTCATTTCATTCTCAAGTTAAAATAATATATTCGAAAAAAGTATTATGATATGAAACTAATGCACAATAAAAATGATTTATATAAAAAGGTAAAATATATCGTCATCATTCGACTATCAAGTTTTTAATACCATCAAGACATCTAACAAATTCTGTAATACAGAATTTCTTCAACTGATCATCTTCTGTCATATTTATCGAAGTGTATCCAAGTAGATTCCAGTTGGGATCTAGATAATTGAACTCATAAATTCTATTACTTCTAATTTATTAGATTCATAAAACAAAATTCTTTATAAACGTATTTCAATATATCTATTTTCAAAATAACTAAAAGTATATTCAGAAGTACTTTTAATTAATTTGTTGATAATCCTGCAGATGTCGTTTGTTAACGTGTATATTTGACGCGATCTTATTAAAAACTGATTGGTTCATATTTTAAATGTTTTTTTTTGTCATTTATTTATTATATTATATTGAAAAGATTAGATAGTATTATTTTTCTTCTTTACGCACTTGAACATGATCGACCGAAAGCTACTATTCGGTCTGAGTCTTGTTCTATTATCAACATGTTATGATCTAACACGATCGTATTTAAGTTCAACATCGCTTGAAACCAATACTAGTGAATCTACTTCAACATCATTTAATAGTCAGTCTGAACAATTATATGAACAATCATCAAGTATTCCACCACCTAAAATGAAAAAACAAGGAATACCAACAATTAAATTTCTTTTTTGTCATAGCTGAGGGTAAATTGTTTTTTTTGTTTATAATTTAATTTATGAAAAAACTTTATTGTTTTTTCTTTTTAAGGTACCGAAATGTGTTTGAACAATTTTCTCAACTTGTTCGAACACATTACCCAAATATGGAAGTTGTTGGTGAAAATTATCCACCACCACCTACCAAAGCTTTAATAGCTCGTATTTTATCTATGGTTAAAATGGCATTACTTGTGTGTCTTCTTTTTGGTCAAAATCCTTTTACTCTTCTTAATATTCCAACACCAGCAGCATATTCATGGGCATTACAAAATAAAATGTATGCATGTTTAATGGTATTTTTCTTCTCAAACTCAATAGAATCATATTTAATTTCAACGGGTGCATTTGAAATATCTGTTAATGATGTACCATTATGGTCAAAACTTCAAACTGGTCGTTTACCATCAGCTAATGAATTTGTACAAATGTTACAAACATTTGCTACAAACACTGAGTTTAATAATCCTGGTCGTCTTAACTTCTAAAAAGTTTTTCTTGCCTTTTGACTTAAAATTTTTCTAAATTGAAATTTATCTTTCTTATTTATATCAATAGATTGATGATGAGTTTTTTTCATGACGATGCAAGTTTAAAGTAATATTGTATTGCCAACTTGTCATCTGATTTTTTTGTTTATCATCGATTTATAGAAATAGATATGAATGATACATTTGACAATTTAAAAGAATATTACGTCATTCATAAGAAATTTCAACTTTAAAGATGTTTTTCTGTTGCTTTTATGATTCTTTTCTACTATTTGTGTAATTTCGTTCGTCATTAATAAACTTTGTCTTTATATTCGGACAATAATTATGGATTGTAACATATTTATTCGTAATTTAGAAAGGAACAAATATCAAACGATCTACATTAGGCATGGGCAGAATTAGTTTCAGGATCGGAACCAGAAAACTTTGATCTAATACATGTCTAGTCTACAAACAACTCGTTTCTGATTGACAATTAAAATAGATTATCTTATTTTAATACTGAGTTGAGAATATAAATATAATACTCGTTTCTTGTAATATGACTATTCACAATTTAAATTCACAAACTATTCGACAACACAAAACATCGATTTAAACAAAACTATAACTAATCATCAAAATTTGATCATATGGAAAAGCTTCTTTGGCAAAGAAATAAAGTCTATCGTGTTGTGTTTGAGTTTTTTTCTATCTTCTTTCTTCGTTATTTATAGTGATGGAAAGTAGGTTATAGTTGTATTTTTGAATTTTCTTCTCGAAGATAATAACTCGGAAGAATCGTAATCCTTTATCGCCCTATTGGTACCTGGATGTAACATTACAGAAAATAGAGGAAGTGTCGAGTTCAAAAACAATTCGAATCCTTCTTGTCACAAGCTGTACGGACTATCTATTGGTAAAAAGAATATTGTTTTTGAAATATCGAATCTACAAAATCGATAATTTAAAAAAATGAAAAAAAAAAATTTGGAAATTTTTGAAACCAAACGTTCTCTACTCCTAGCAAATAGAGATCTTTTGAAACTTCTATGTAGTATTCATCGATGACAATGCCTACTGGGGAATTAAATATGTTTCGAAAGTTTCATGGTAACTGCACGAATTACAGATACAAAGGCATATAATCGACTATGTAGCCACTATTGGATTGATGAAGGGTAATCAAGAACAAAGTTAATATGTGTATTACAAATCTCAACTCATGAAAAGTAGAAATTAAATTTCTTTAGAGGTTATAAAATGATTCAGAGAAAAATAAACTTTAATTTGACATCATATGTAAGAAAAAAAAAGCGCATGTATTCTTTGATATTGATTTTTATCGGTTTACTCTTTCTTTTTCTCCATTATTGAAAGTCTTACGATGTTATTCAATTCTCGTTTTTCAACATATGATCGTTGAATCAATCACATTGCTCTACACTAGAAGCAGTATACTCAGTAGATCAGATCATTTCATTCTTATATCAAGAAGGTTAATACTCTATTTATAAAATTACTTTATCAGTGGCTCTTTCGGAACCGCAATAGGGGAGAGGAAGGGTAAATTAAATACAGTTCGATAAAGGAACATCATGAAAAAAGCCGAGACATCTCATTTTGCTCTATCAAATAAAACCATTTCCAAAAAGTTTTAACTGTATGCTAGAAAACTGGTTTTAGTTTTTCAGATATTCTCATTCAAACATTTGTATTAGAATTTTTAGATCCTGATAGACAACTCTTTCATCTATTCAAATATTTTTCCAGATTCCTCCTAACAGTAACAATCAAGAAGAAAACTAAAAAATACAGCTGTTCTAAACTTATGTCCGACACTATACATATGTCAGTTACTCTGTCAACGAATAGAAAAAAAACAATAAACCATCTTTGTTACTCATTTCGCTTTTTTTAATTAATTGGCAGATGAGAATTAAATTACGTATGAGTCGAGTTTAGCATCAATATTTTTCAACATGAGACAAGTTTGAGGAGCATCTAGTAAAGATGTTCTTTTTTATAACATAATCTCATCGAGACCTATTATTGCTTTTATCAAGTGTTGATATTAAGTTAACTAAATGAAATTAAGCCGTGTCAACACTTACGAATGTTGTTTGCTCTTTAGTATGTTTTTATCTTGTATTATAAGAATTGATTGATGTTTTTCTTTGTTTGTTTCTGGTTTATATATTGCACACTTTGATTATTAGACTAACATGAAGAATTCCATTTGTTAGCTTTAAAAACACTTTATATCAAGATTAATGTATTTGCATGATTAAAGAAAAAATATTCAACATTGTACTGTCTACTTTTTTGTGATAGTACTGTCTATTATTATTTAGATTGTATTCTTATCAACGTCTAAATTTAGTATATCTTGTGACAACGTCAATTGTTTGTATTTTGTTTTGGCTTACATACACAATTCTCTTGCAATAGAACAATGCAGTAAGAAAATACATTTGTACTTGATGGTTGCAAACAAAAAAGAAACGTCTATTTAGCAAACAAAAAGCGTATACTGACAAAAGACTATTGTTTGATCAACAGCCATTTAAAGTAACAATATTTACTATGAAAAATAAATATAGAATCAATCCACTATTCTTTAATAGTTGTTGGATTTCTGAAATATAAAAAAAAAGAAAGTTGAACATTCGTATTACAGGAAATGCTATTAATGAGATTGTGTGCTTGTCAATATTACTGGTTTACATCAGACTTCTATTGACATTTCAATGAACTTCCTAGTAAATTATATATTGTACTCTGCAATGAAATTCTTTAGTTTTGTTTAGATGATATTTCCGTTTCTTGTGCAAAGCGACAACATTATTAATCTTCTTGGAATTTTATCTTCTACAAAAATGACGAATCAAGCTTATGACGTACTCCAATTTCAGGTAACAATGGCATAAGAAAACCAGGTTTTATTGATTATTGAAATTGACTTTGATTTTATGCATAGATTAATTTTGTACAACCTCAAACTATAAAAGGAGCTTAACTTTTTTTGTAAATATATCCATCAAAATAGAATGTTTATTTCAACACTTGATGAGACAACTATAAATAAGAAATCGCAATAAATTTCATGTAAATAATCAATTTTCTTCATCGTGACCCTCATACAAAATGTATGAGTTCTAGAAAAACAAATACTCAACTAAAACATATTTCCTCGTTCTTCATTCCATTATTTAGCTTTTGCATGTTTTATTATATGCGTCTGTTCTTTTTTCACATGGCGAATGTGACTGTAGAATAGCTAATTTGTTAAATTCACCGTGATAGACTTAGAATAAGTACAAACAAGTGTATTTTGATCTTTGAGCTCACTATTATATAAATATATCTAAAAGAAATTTCGTCATAATTATTCTTTTGACAAAAATAGAGAAATACTAAACTTGAATCATTTGATTATTTAACCTAGATGATAGTTATTTGATTATATTTTTTTTTCGATTAACCTAATTAGTTTATCAATTGATTTCGATTAGTTTTTAGAAAGAATACTAAAAATTAAATTGTAAATCATGCGAATTGACCTAATAAAGACAACCATTCTTTTGATCTTGATTTTTAATTTCAAAATCGTTTTAGTTTTGTAGAACTACTTTCATTTTTTGGATTTTTTATGTTCTTTTTGAAATGTATCCAGCATTAAGAGAAAAAAAAACTACAGGATTATTCATAAAAAATTAAAACGATTGTAAAACATTTTGACAAAAAATATTATAAGAAAAATTAGAACCGTCTGCGAAACGTCTAAAGATTCTATTACATGAGATCATCATATCTGCAAAGACTTATCATATTCCTAATTACATACATATTTGATAGGTGTCAGTCGTTTTGATTTTACTTGTAATATCTATTTTATGTAGCTTCAGTTGCATATTTTAAAAGTGTAACTTGGTTTTTATCAATTACTCTAGATTTCTAAGCTAATAATTTCTTACTGCTTGACTAATACATCTAATTAGGAACAAAATTTGTCAAAATACTTCCTTATTATCATTATTTTCAAAGTACTTCCGATGAAACTTTTTCATTTATATCGATTCCTGGTTTGTAATTTGAACTAGCATGAAGTATCAACAGATGAGTTTTATTCCCAGGTAGTTCATTAAGAAATATGGCTACTGTATCATGATATATATATATATATATATGCTTAAGTATCTTATACTGTTTTGTATTGTACCTATAATGAAAGTACTGAGGACTTTTGTAAGATTACTGAAGTCTTACACACTGTTTTTTGATCTTTGTAATCTGAAGTCGACTAAATATTTTCATTGTAAACGAACAACGTAATATCTTAGCCATATTTCTTAATGGAATATCTGAAAAATAAAACTATGTTGATAATACTTCGTAATATTTCAAATTTCTTCTGAGAGAATGATACAAATAAAGAAAAAAAACTTTCATACGTAATAGTTTTAATAAAATGATTATAAAATTTACAACTGCTAAAAAGAAAATAATCATACTTTTTCGACATGTTACTGAAGTTTCATTAAAAAAATACTTGAACGATAAATCTCGGTACTTTAGCCCTAATAATTATAATTTGTGATGTGCGCAAATTTTTTAACTATGATTATATGTTTTCCTTTTAGTCATTGAGCCTTATCAAAACAAGTAATTGTCGTTGTTTGTAAGACTTCGATTTTTAGAACTTAAAAAAATATGAATTATAAAAAACGATGTTAAGATCGTTTAGTTTATGCATAGATATTCTTAGTAAAAATAGTCATTTCTTCTCATGCATGAATAGAAAATATGTGTTTTTTTTTCTATACGAAGAATAATATAACTTCTGCTTCAAAGTACAAAATGGCAGGAGGCACATTAATATTCTTATAAGTATATTTGTATGAGAGTGAATTTCACAGTTGCCTGCATATTTAGATGTTGTTCATTTCCAATAAAAAAAAAGTTTAATGTAAACAAAACAAAAACAGTAAGAGAAAATCCTCCTGCATAAGTCTCATTTTTCATATAAGAATGTACGTTTAGATCATGTAATGCCTATTTCTTCAGGGGATAGAACATTTTTCTTTTATTAATAATTATATGTTATGAAAAAACTATGTTTTTGGAAGTAAAGCCACATCAAATATTCAAGTAATGTTAACATGACTTGTAACGAGTTTCGATTTATTTTAATTATTGAAAGAATGATTTTATAAAAAACCCATAAAATTAGAATTATTCGACTAAGGTAGAGCAAATGAAAGATACTATCGCGAAAAACGATCAGAATTACTGTCAAGATTGTGTCAGTTAATCTCTCCTGAATCCATCTTTTCTGTAATTCTATGTCTAGAAGCTAGATTGCAGCAGATAGAACAGGTTTTTCTTTCTTTCCATTTTTAAACAAAAGGACATATCCATAATTTTTACTTATTGCAATATATCAATTTCTATTGCGTGATACAAATTTGACTTTAAATTATTTGTTGGCTTCTAATAGTTTTTTTCCTTGTTGTTTTTACATTAATAGGATATGTCACGTCATTTTTTTGGTTTTTGTTTCTTTGATTTTTGTTTTTCTATATCACATATATATGTTGGAAAATAAATTATCGTGTGAGACCATGTATAGATAAAAACTAAATTTTACTAGACCAGGTAACGATTAAGTTGATGGCAATGTGCACAAGTCACTTGATCTTCTGCTTTCTTTCTTTTCATGAGATAGAAAATAATAAAAATTCATTGTTATTATTACTATTTGTGTGACTTTATAGGCACAAAAAGTACAATTGATAGAAAAAAGAAAAAAAATGGCTTGCCATCTTTCAAGAAGGTACTAAAAGAGGAGGGAAGAGGAAGATGAGTGCTTTCCTTCTGTTTCGAAGACTTATATTTTTTTTCTTTGAATAGAAAAATAGAAAGGAATTTCTCTTCTAGAAGCGTGTATCTATGGGGGTCTAAATGAATGAAGACATAACTACCCTTTTTTACGGCGGACATTAGGTACACTCTTGTTTTGCTTTGACAGATACTATCAAAACAAGTTTTGAATATTTTATGAAAAATTATATTCAACAGATCTATTATAGTAAATGACAATGTCTTTTTTTCTTTTATATTTTATCCATTAAGTATTAGTATTTCGTTTTTTCGTTTAATTATTTCAATGACTATTGACTATTCTCTGTTTATGAACATATCTGCATCAGTGCCAGCGATATGGCACTATGCAACAGGTTCATTTTCCTTATTATGTTTATTGTTTGGTTTGTTATCAAATGGTTTCCTTATATTTATATTTATTAGGTAAATTGAATGCTTAATCTATATATTGATTTATATAATTAAATTTTCTAGAGATCCAAATTTACGGCGACCAAGAAATTATTTTATTGTCAATCTTGCTATTACTGATCTTGGATTACTTATATCAAATAATGGGTTACATGTTATCGCATCATTTAAAAAAGAGTGGATTTTTGGACAAATAGGTAAATTTATTTATTTTTTTTATTAAAACATGATTTTGAGAATGTTATTCAGATATATCACCTGTGCCAAATACTAAAAAATATTCAAATTATAATGAGTTTAGTTGTACGTCGTAGAATGTCAAAATAAAAAGAAAATATTTTTTTTTATTATCCTATCTAATGAGACATTTACATGATGAATTGAGACTCAAGAGCATATCCGAAATCTAGGTCTAAATTTATGTTCGATGACATATCTCATGTGTAGAAAAGTCATCTTCGTTTACTGATGATCACGTTTCAATGACCTAGAACGTTGTACAATCTGAGATAATAGAATTTTTATATCTTATATTCTTGAAATTAAAAAGTACTCAACATAGTTTAGATTAAATATTGTTCATCAAAGTTCATGCTAATTAAATTATTGTTAGATCTAATATTTTTCCTCATTAATTATTTTCAAATCATCATTGCTATATTTAATGTTAATTGACGCTCAAATACGTTGCTGTCAATAGAACAAAGAGTAGACATTTTCTCTTTGATCAAAAAGTATACCGATGCAATTTTATACAAAAATACGTTAAATTCCGTCAAAATTTTATTTTCAATGTCATGACATCAAGAGTCTTGAGTAAATGGAGAGGTCATGAAAGATCACCCTGTTGAAGTTTTCGCGTTCACTTATCATGAAATATATTATTGTTACTCTACATTCCTTCTCAGCAATAGAAGACCTCCCTGAGTACGATGCGTAGGACATAATAAAAGAATACCCTGAATTAATTAATTTTTCCCACAACTGAAATTTAAATTATTATATTTACGTCAAAATATGCATAGCTTTTAGGGATTTTACCTGAAAAGTTTAAAGATCTGAGGTCAACATTATTTCTGAGATTTTAAAACTTTTTAAATAAAAATGATGAGAAATCTCTATGTTTAGACATAGTAGAAAACTCGAAGTCGTTTTTTCATAATCGATCAATATGAAAAATGTACACAGTTACAATCGTCATGAGAGAAAAAAGAAATAGACATTAGTGTATTCTTATATTTATATATAGAAATGAACGTCCTTGTCACAAAAACAAGGTAATCGGGTACTTTTTTGAATAAATTTTGATAGAAACAAGATAGAGCACTGTGGTTTTCATGATAAGAAAGAGGAGATGAAATCGTCTTGAGTCATATGTTATAAGTTGTCCTAAGATATTTTCTGAGATTTTTTTTGTTAAATCAAACTTGTTTAGAAAAATCCAAACAAATAATTCCTTTTAGCATAAAAAAAAAAAGCAAAAATTTGATTTTTTTTTCACTGCAGTTGCTTGAAAAATTGGTCGAGAATTATGACCAGAATACTGATGGTTCTTGTATGGAACTGAATCTAAAAACCTAAGACTTCCGTAGTTTTGTAGGGCTTGCATTGATGGTTCGTATGTGCACATCCGATAATTGAAAATTCCTATAGTAACTTGACAGGGTACATTGATTTTCAAAAAGGTCGATTGAACACCTAAGAAAAAACCTTGAATAAATCCTTGTAATATACAAAACGAAGCGTGTTCATTTCCTTTTTCTACAGGTGAAAATTGCAGTTTTTTTTATCTTATTTCTATCAAATGTTATACAAAAAAAAAATCCCATCTGTCTTTTTTTAAAATGGGAATTAGTAAAAGGATTTCCTTTGTATGAATTCATATTACAATAGTTATCTTAAATGTGAATAGGTTGCAATTTGTATGCTGTATGTGGTGGTGTATTTGGCCTAGGTTCGATTGCAACAATGGCCGCAATTTCAATTACTCGTTTATCAGCTGTAATTAATCCATTTAGTTCATTGAAATTAAGTGGTCAATTTACAATAAGTTTGTACTTTCAAATATTTATAATAATAATAAGATTTTTTCGAAATGTGTTTTTATTTAATAGAATGTCTTATATGTAGTTGGGTGTACGGTTCAATGTGGATAATGCCACCATTATTTGGTTGGAATCGTTTTATTTTTGAAGGTTTTGGTACAACATGTACATTCGATTATTTTTCTCGAAGTTTAACAGATCGATTATTTATATTAACATTAGTAACAGGTGGATTTTTAATTCCATTATCAGTCATTTTAATATCATATACATTTATTTTAATAAAATTAAATGGTCGTGGTCGTCATTTAATGTTTCGAAATAGTGATGAACAAAATCTTCAACTACAATCAAGACAAGTAAATGTTTATGATTTTCAACAAGCTAATTTTTTAACTGATGTACGACGTCAAAGTGAAGCAGGAATAATTTACGAACCAAATGAAGAAAATCAAATAGCACGACATGCTCGTCTTACAGAAGCTCGAGCTAGACGTACAGCATTATCTGTATGTGCTATATTTTGTACAGCATGGGGACCTTATGCATTAATGGCTGTTCTATCACAATTTGGCTTTGATCATTTCATAAATCCATATTCAACAGCAATGCTTGGTTTACTTACGAAAACAGCAGCATGTGTTAATCCATTGATATATGCACTTTCGTCATTTACTTTTCGTCAACAAATATGTCGTTTTGTAAAATATATATGTATATGCCGGCAAACACCTATTCCTTTATCATAATATAATCATGATTTTAATTGAAAATAATTTAACAATGAAATTTAATCAAGAAACAATATCAACAGATTGATCTCAACAATAAATCCAAAAAAACAGACAATTTTTCTTTTGCTATTGTCTAAAATTGTGTTCATTAATATATATTATTACATAATAAACAATAAAAGTATCAATAGTTTTGTTTACTTTTTGCTTCTTTTATATATTTATATAACACCGGAAAATGAAAAGATACAAAAAAAACACACGCACACACGCACACACACAGAAAAAGGGTTCAACCAATTTCATAATACTGATGATCATCTTCATGAATTTGAGGTTTTTGAAGTAATTGTTCATTTTGTTCATAGGATAAAATAATTTCATTTGATGGTAATGGATATCGAAATGTACTTAGACGATTTGCTAATAAACCAACTGGTATACTTGGTAAATAAGATGTTTCATTATTTAAACAAAATCGTCGATCATATTGATTATGACATGATATTTGATGAGATATATTATTTGAATGTAAAGTTTTCGTTTGATTAGATAATATTTGTTTATTATTAATATCAAATGAATGTCCTGAACTATAATCACTATTACTTGTATTATCAGGTAAAGAAAAATGTTCAATAGATTTTTCATCTAATAAAAAAAGAAAGAAATTTATGCATTTATTTTTTAAAATATTTTTCTTACGTATTTGATTTCCATTTGAATTTCTTTTTATATAATGATGAAAAAACTAAAAAAAATAAAATAGATCTTTCTTATTTCTGTTGTATTAATTTTTAAAGTGAAATATTTTACTGATGTATGAGTTTTTTTATAAAAATCTAATTTTCTTAATGAATTTTGAACATGTTTTTCTAATAAACAATAAAATATAAATATAAATAAACCATGAAATGAATTAAATATCGTAAATATATATGCAAATAAAATAGATTGATCATAAAGATAAAATAAACCAATTATCCATGTTAAACCAAATAGAATCGATATTGTTGATATATTACGTAAAGAAAATCTTTAAAAAATCAAAAATTATTTAAAAATTATAATTTTCTTTTTTTTTTAAACAAACCTTATTGTATGTGTTTGATCAGTAGAATTTAGGCTTTTACAAATGTAATAAATTGATACAATAAAAAAACAAAAATTAATCTATAATAATAAAATTATTATTCATTTTCGATTTTTTTTCTTATTAACTTACAAGAATTAACAATATAAAAGGTATAGCAAATGTCCAAATAAATGCATTATCATGAGATAACCAACAACTGAAAGAAAAGAAATATATTCAAATAGATTTTAATTATACATGATTTCATAGAATTTGATGCGCTGGTCACTAGTGGCAGATAAACGTTTAGAGCAGCTATATTTTTAATTTAGTTGAAAGAGTTCTCTATTAGGATTGACGCGTTCGAAGACTCTCATCCAAGCAGTTTTGTTTAAGTCTTCAGACTCGGTAATCCTAATAGAGAACCTTTTCAGCTATACAAATATTGTTCTAACTAACTATTGCTATCGAGAATAAAAATATAAAAATATAGCTGTTCTAAACTTTTATGCGCTGTATATAATACCTTTGAACTCAATTACGTTAGTCTTGCACGGAAAAAAGGTCAAGAAAACACACAGATCAACTAAAAATCTTTTTCTTTTTATTATAAAACTCTTTAGTATTTATTATTTATTTATTGTAAATTCACTAAATGTACATCATTTTAGTTTAGCCTGAAAAAAAATTATTTTCTTTAATACAAGATTAATGAGATAAAGCATTGATTCGTAATAAATTGTCTCAAAATATGAGTTTATAGACACTTTTGTAAATCAGTGTAAATATTTTATTAAATAACTAAGAACAAATATGGGGTTGGAAAAGTACTTAGTTTTTCATTCTAGTCGCAAAACAATATTGTATTTACACGAATAATAGGTCGATTGAAAAAAATCGATATGACCATAAAAGACTAAATCAAATCATATATATTTTAGTAGAAACGTTTTTCAATGCAAAACTAGTTTAAGAAAGACTACAGATGATGTTATCGAAAAAGGAAATCATGAGAGAGAGTTGTAAAGATAAGAAGGTACTTAATTTTCTTGACATGAAAATAAAATATAAGAAACTAAATAATTTTGTAGTTCTACATTTGATCTAAAAACCTAGATAGATTTACAAAAGTGCCTCTAAATCCATGGTTTTGAGACTATCTATTATGAATACATGCGTTACTTTATGAACCTTGCATTGACGCAAATAAAGTTCTTTTAGGCTAAACCAATCAATAGATTATTTTATTTTGCGTTTATCTCAAAAACTAGACGAACTAGAATTCTCTCNTTCATTTTTTTTTCTTTTTGTTTGTTAATATGAGGGCTCAATCAACTTTTTTGTGAAGCATCGATAGATACATTTTTTCTTGAGATTTATTCGACGATATGTCGTGCCACACGATGATTGACATAATATTAATATTGAGTTATCGAGCGACTGTACACGTCTTCGCTGGTCATTTTTTTCATAGATGAGTTGTAAAGATGATAGAATCCATTCATTTGTCTTCTAGATGCTTTACAGAGAACTTGTTCAAGTTCCAATGATCTATCTCACAACAAATAGAAACAACAGCTGGTGAACGTTCAAAAATGGCGATAAAAGACTACTGAGTTACTTGATAAAAAAAACCTTCTTGAAAGTAGCTTTTTTTTAATTAGTGAACTACTTTAGATAATAAAATTCTTTATGGTACTTTCACATAGAGTAGGCACGATTATTGACTATGTGTGAACTCCTTTTCATGCATCTACTGTAGATGTAGATTGTGTGGATAAATATGAATACAAGAATGTTATTTATGCAATGAAAGTAACAGCAGGATACTGCCCAGGCTGCAATTCGAGTATTGAAAATGATTCTTATACAAGAAGAAAGCCGTACCAAAACGACAGGAATAAAGCCATTGCGAACTAGATAAGACACCGTTTCCGATAGCGGGAATGATCAGCCTGGGGTAGTTATACCGAATTAAAAATTCTTGGCATTCTTGAACATGTTCGTTTCAGTAATCAGATGTAAGCGAATGTGACGTTTATCCTAAGCAGACTATAGTAATTTCAGTGAAGAATTTATGAGGATGCTAGGGAGGGGAGCATCGTTCTTTTCCAAAAGATGTTTCTCGGTTTTTCCTAAGAGAAAAGGCTTAAAAATGAACTGATACTACCTCTAATGAACTTCAAAACACGTTTTTGCAATCATGATCACCTCTCATCATAAAAATTCTAGATCTGTCAGAGTCATTTGTAACTGGTCATGTACAATACCAGATGCAATGCCAGAGTGTCCGCTATTTGTTCACTTGTGACTCGATGGCCTTCGACGACTAGACTTTCAACAGATTTAGCAGTTGTTTCGTCCACTGTAGTAAGTATTCGATCGATCCCAGGATCCTCATTGATGTTTAATTGTACATCTTTGAAGCAATGGACTTATTCAAATAGTCGGGCACGTAATGAAGTATTGTCACCATACGCTCATAAATATTGGATGGTGACTAACTTTCCAAAACAAGAAACTTTATTATTGAAGAATGTTCAAGTTTTTGAGTGCTTATCAGTATATTTAAGTAGGTCTGAAAAATTCTTTATTAAACTACATAAACGTTTAATCAGTCTATTGGCGCTTTTTTGTTATTTTTAAATCAAAACGTTTTAACATACCTGCGTAAAATAGCATGTATCTCAGAAGCAAAAGATGTTTTATAGTTTTTACTTGTAACACTTGTTAATAGAAACACTGATTGTATGTTTATCAAAATTTTTATTATTACTAATGACAGTTCATTCAACATCGATATCTAGCGTCATCTATGTATCTGATATCACATAAAATTCATTCTATCTTTAAAGAAAATCCTTTAAATAATAGTAATAATAGTAAATAAATGATTTGAAAAACTTTTTTCATATCGATTTCCAAGAATCCTAACATTAGAAATAAGGCAAAATTGATCTCCAATGAGTGAATTTTATTTTATTCAAGTTGTCGAACTGCATCCATATTATTTATTTATTTTTTTCATTATCATACATTTTTTCGACAAAATAATCGATTAAAATAGGTTGATCGATCAGAAATTATCAGAGATCATAATGGTAATCTTTTAATAATTATGCATTATTTCGTACAAAAATACAGGTTTACAATTATATTACTCATGAAAGTGTAATACTTTCAGAGATAATTACACTTCTTCATCGTTTGTTTTATTTAATTGATGAATTTGAACTGTAATAAATTTACTCAATATTCTTCGTAGATTGTATACATTGACTGAAAGAAAATGTAGATTCTTGTTTTTTTTTCATTCTAGTATAGAAAATCATAGATTAACCGTTTTAAAATGTTATCAGTCTAGTGTACTCATTTATTACAGGTTAAATATGAATTTTTAACCATTCATCATGCTATGACTCTGTCTCTCTTGTCACAAAGAAAGGCATTGTATCATTCTGTAATCAATCGTTCAAAAAAAAAAAAGTAACGCCATATGCATATAATTCATAGAAATGATGAATTTAAAAAGCCTATTAATAATAGAATGATTTTCTAATAATTATGCATGCTCAGAGAATTTTTTTCTCAAACAAATCTTTGATTTTTTCTAGATTATAAACATCTTGTTTTTGTTTGATTTCAATAATCATGACTGGACGAAAAGAAAATAAAACAACAACAGCCACAACAAGTCCAACCAAAACCAGCACAACTACTGGCCGCGTAATGAAAAAAGAAAAAACCAAAAATATTATGCGCGATTTACGTATTCGTAAATTATGTTTAAATATTTGTGTCGGTGAATCTGGTGATCGTTTGACACGTGCATCAAAAGTTCTTGAACAATTAACTGGTCAAACACCCGTATTTTCAAAAGCACGTTATACAGTACGATCATTTGGTATACGTCGTAATGAAAAAATTGGCGTTTTCTGTACTGTACGTGGTGAAAAAGCTAAAGAAATATTAGAAAAAGGTCTTAAAGTTAAAGAATATGAATTACACAAAGGAAATTTTAGTGAAATGGGTAACTTTGGTTTCGGTATTCAAGAACATATCGATTTAGGCAAGTATTAATATGTTCTCTATTGATTGAATAATAGCAATGACAAACTTCAGCAGCTCTTCAATAATGAATACCATATGATATGATACATAAATCTATTACTTATTCTATTGATTTTGATATTATTAAGTCAAATTTGCAATTTCATGATGAAATTTGTGCACAGGAATATTTTGAAGACTTAAATTTAACTCAACTTATTTAGATTCTGTACTTCCGAATAGATTGTTGAATTGTTTTACTGGTCAGAATTTTGAATAGTTTAAGCATACTTTCAGAGTATACTGCTCAAAATAGATCGAACTCATTATCTCATGAGATTAAAATTTAATAAAAATATTTTACTAATATATAATTAAATTATAGGTATTAAATATGATCCATCAATTGGTATCTACGGCATGGACTTTTATGTTGTACTTGGTCGAGCTGGTTATGATATTGGTAAACGTAAACATAAAAAATCACGCATAGGTGCTTCACATAGAATAACCAAAGAGGAAGCTATTAAATGGTTTCAACAAACATATGATGGTGTTATTTTACCTGGTATGAAGATACGAAAAAAGAAGCATTTTTTATTTATTCTAATTTTTGTTTAATTTAGGTGGTAAACCGAAGAAATCAGGTGGTCATCACAAACGTGGCAAGAAGAAATAAAACAAACATTGTTTTTTTTTCTTATTGTTTATCGATTTGAGACAAAAGAAAACAGCTAATATGTCGATAAAAGAAATAAAAAATAACTGAACATCTTAAATAACAAGAAGAAAAGAAAATATTCCGCATTTTTTTAGATATGATCTTACAATATTGATCTGTATAATGAGTGGATTTCGAAATCAAAGATGGGATCCATGGTTGATCATTAGTCAGATTATTGCCGTTCAAACATTTTATTATTTTGGATTAGGTTGTTTGATATTTTTCATCACATTTGCTTTTAATCGAGTACCAACACTTGATTATATTTTCTCCTATGATGTAAGATAAAAAAAAAACAATTTTTTTTTTGTAATCATCAATTAAATTTCTTTAAGACATTACAACTATCTAGTTGGAATGGGCGATTTTTTTCTACTGTATTTTTACTTAATGCATTAACAGGGTAAAAAAAAAGAATAGAAAATCCATATTTGATTCATGTTTGTTGTGTTTATATTTTAGTGCTTTTGCTATTTTTTATTTTGTTGGCAGGTATAAACAATGTTTAGATTTTTCCATAACAATTCATTTTTATCATTTTATTGCTTGTTGCATTTATAATTATCAATATCCTAACATAATTTCTTGGTATGTTATACAATTTTTATCGATTATTATTATGACGATACTTTCTGAACGTTTTTCAAAAAAATATGAACTTCAAAATATACCCCTTACATCATCACGTGCTGATCTGTAGAATTTATTGATGTACATCTATTTATATTATATTAATAACAAAAGCATTGTTTTAATTTATGTTTTTGTGTGCGTGTGTGTTTTGTTTTTTTTTCTTAAAAAATTATTTATATATTTCTTGTATGTCGAGTGATTTGTGTGATTGAAAACAAAACTCATATTAGAACTTGGTGGATCACTACTGAATAATGTAAGCTGGAAATAGTCAAACAAAAATTCTTTTTTGTTTTATTTGTTTGAGTATCTTCAAATAAAAACCAAAAGCCTAGTTAACTTGAAGTTCTTTATTTTTAATGTTTAGAGATGTGTATGAAAACAAAAAATTTCAGTTTCAATCCTATTGTAGACTTTATTCTAAGAACAGAATTTTGTTGCATGAAAAATTATTATTTAAAGTTTTATAATAAAAAAAAACGCAAAAAATAATTGTTCATCCTTCGTGAATTTAGAATATTAGTTGTTTCTTAAAAATGAGAATTCGGTCATTGATTAGGATAGTAACAGAATTATTGTCGAGAAGAAAAATATTCGCTATATGTAGAACTGAATTAAAATTAAAGTTAATTGCATAGTTAACCAAGTAGAATACATATATTTAATTACAAAATGGTACGCCCGTGTGGCTCAGTGGCTAGAGCACTGGTCTAGTAAACCAGGGGTCGACAGTTCAATTCTGTCCTCGGGCATAGAAACTCTACATTTTTTTTTCTATGATGCATCACAACTGTTATTACCAATTATGAAAGCGAAACTTTCTACTTTTCTCATTGATAGAACAGAAGTATTAAACTTAATCAAAGACCAAGAAATATTCCGTTTGATTTTTGATTATTTTTTATCTATGAAATACTGTTTAATAAGTAACATAAATATAAATTCTGATTTGATGTAACAGATGATGAAGAAAAAAGAATATGATTCACGTAAGAAAGAACACATGTTTTGATATTGAAAAGATTTAAATGTTTTCTGTGTTATTTGTTTGTTTCTGATGTCACATTCGGGTCACATGGAAGCATTTTTTTTTCAACATGGTCAATCAATATTTCGAGTTAATTTATGTTTCAAAAGCAAATCTAACACATGATTACTAATCTTAATAAATATTATTCTAAATTTGAAATAATTTTAGATAATGTCATCAGTATTATTACATGAGTTTTTATATCAATTATCTGTTTGTTCAGAAAAAGCAGCATGTATCGCACGTCATATTCGTTTTATGCATACTGATTTCAATAGTATGATTGAAAAAAAACAATGTAATATTCATCAAAGCTTTTTTTTTCTGTATTCTTATCTTAAACGATTTATTTAGTGGATGAAAATCATCAACATCTCAATGCTGATTATAAAACTTTAGCGTAAATTAAATTCTTCCAAATGTATTTTTTATAAACGTTTTAATTTTCTTTTAAGTGATGTGATTATTCAAGAAGTCATTAAACGAGATTTACGAAGAATTGTAAGTTAATATTTAATAATGCAATTTTATTTGATTCTAATTCATTTAGTATCCATCATTAACTAATCATATATATGGAGAAGAAGATGGTTCATTAAAATTAAATTCAAGTGATGAAAAAATTATCATAGATGTTACCGGTACTCGAGAAGATATTCTTAATCTTCTAAGTAGGAGCAAAAAAATCAAGAAATAATTTTTGTCAATTTTTTAATTGTATTTTCTTTTTTGAATAGAAAAATTATTTGATAATAAATCTACACAGTCAATTGAAACTTTAGCTGATATAGTTGCATCATCATCAGATATAACACTTTCCGAACAATGTAAACAGTCATTTGAAAAAATTCCAAATAATATTTCTATTGATTTATCAAATATTGGTATATGGATTGATCCTGTTGATGGAACACAACAATATATAAATGGTATTGATGGTCTTGTTGATTTAAATACTGGAATTATTCAAGATGGCCTTCCAACAGCTTTGGTACTTATTGGATGTTTTGATCTTCAGAATGGTCGTGCTCTTCTAGGTGTGATTAATCGAGCTTTTAATGAAAAACTTGATGAATATAGGTGAGTAATAGAATATAAAGAATAATTAATTACTATTATTTCGTATTTATTCAGATGGAAAGGTTTGATTTATTGGGGTACAGCATTATCAAATGCAAAGTTTAATAATTTGGATGATGTTTATAAACGAAACCAGCACAATAATCAACGAGTACTATTACATGGAAGTGTTGATGTAAACACATTTGATAATATTCTAAATGATTGGACAAAAATGGAAGTGGCAGGATGTGGTAAGAATATTTTCTAATTAGTTTTTCAAAATATCTTGAAATCTATTTTTTGTTGTTGTTGTTGTTCATAAGAATGTACTTTTAAAATATTAGTTATAGACAAAAGTTTTTAAGAAAAAAATTTATATTACTTCGATTTTGAGAAAATTTATACAACATTATTAGGTACTGAGTTATTTGCTGTAAAGTTAGAAATTTTAATAGCTAATATACTGACTTCATCGATTATTTTTCAAACTTGATTTTGAATACTGAAACTATTGCTAAATCCTTCTTATTTAAGATGAAATCAATTTTATCGTATTTGCTACAGAGATTTTGTTGAAAGTTTTTATTATGAAACACTTGAAACTATTGAGACTTCGATCATTCCAAGATCTAATCATATCCTATGAAATTTTATCAAACATAACAGTTGGATGGCGGTAAACTTTTCTGTAAAAGCCGAGCCGATTCTTATACAAGAAATCCAAATATTGTTTTCAACAATTGTATAGTAGCGGACATAACTTTAGAGCAGCATTATTTTTGAGCATTCTCCTGAATGGTAATAGCTAGGAAGAACCTGAAGAAACATTTGAGTAGCTGAAACATCTCACTGTTAGGATTGTTGAACCTGAAAGCTTCGATAAAACTGCTTGGATGAGATCATATGAAAGAGGACTCCTGCTAATCTATGATTAACCTGAACAACCCTATATTTTGTCCTTACAATAGCAGAGAGAAAAGCCGTACTAAAATCTGATTGGTCAAGAGCTTTAATCCATTGACTAATCAGATGCAAAAAAGTTGTTTCTTCGCTATTGTAAAGACGTAGAATGATCTAGTTCCGGTCATGTAAGAGAGGGCTCTTGATTGACCCGAACAAGACAATGTTTTGTTCATACAATAGACGAAATAATGCATACTGAAATTTGATTGGTGAGAGGATTCTATCTATCAGCCAGTCAGATTTTAGTAGACATTTTTTCCTCCCTCTATTGTTAGTGTAAAACAGAAACTTGTTTGGGCCAATCCAGAAGCTAGTAGGAGTCCGCTTTCGTATGGTCGCAACGTCACCATTGTGCGTCGGTATGGAAGTGAAGAAAAACTCGAAATTATATGATATTTGTCTATCACAATGACTTATACTTGATTGTAAATGGATGAAGTGCCAAATTTAACATTAAGTGTTAAGTAAGAAAACGCAACTTTGGAGTTATCTTAGATGGTCCACCCGTATTGGCAATTATTAATAAGACTGGCTATCAAAAACTCAACTTTTTCCCGTTTGGCAGAGAGCCGAGATATCTTGTTTTGGTCTATCAAATAATATCATCTTCAAATGAATACCAGACAACTGGTTTTTCGAGTCTTGGTTTTTCAGACACTCTAGTCCAAGTAATTGTATGGGAGTTTCTAGATTTACTCGACTTGATAGAGAACTCCTTCAGCTACTCAAATGTTTTTTCGAATTCTCTCCAGATATTAACATCGAGAAAACTCAAAAATACAACTATTTAATGGCTTCCGAGTTGAGGCTTTGTGCATTATAAAGATACAAATGAACTTTGACTACCCTGAAAGGTGTTCGCGTTCTGAGCTTATTGCTACTGAGATATTACAATTTTAGATTATTTTTAAAATAAATACTATAGTTCAGAAAAAAAAACTGATTTTCAAATTTCGATTTGAAATTTTGAATAGAGACAGATTTTAAAGAAATTAGTTTTAGCTCTTTTGATTTGGTTTTATCCTGAAATAAGAATATCAAATCTGCAGATTTATACGACTAGTGTAAAAGACATGCTATTACCACAGTTGTATCTTAGGATAGGAACAGCAATAAGACTTGAAGCGTTCTCATTCAGACCTATCTCTACGCAACGTTTCAAATCAAATTTCGAAAATCAGTTTTTTTTGGGGCACCGACATTTATTTAAAAAAACCATTAAAGTTGCACCATCTTCGTAAGAACAAACTAAAGGTACGAATTATTTAATCGATATTCATAGCTCATCTGGATCTACATAATGCGCACAGTATCGACTCCAAAGCGATTTATCAGTAGGAGGACTTTCCTTGTCAATGTAACATTGTTCAACCTTATCGCCTAATAATATCCAGCATAAATAAAAAAAATTTTTCGGACGTCACTCAGCTGTAAAGTGATTCGATTTTCAACGTAGCGATCGGTGTTCGTCTTTAATTTTTCAATTATTCAACTTTTTATTTAGTCAGAAATTAATATCATCTGAAATAGGAAAAGATAATTAATTAAAGTATAATCATAATGAACTTCTATAACAATACTTTAGTTTTTTTCTTAGGGAATAAATTATTATCTATTGCATTAAAGCAAGCAAATATATATTTAGTAACAAAATCTGCAGCCTATAATTGGGATTTATGTGCTGCTCATGCAATCATACAATCCATAAATGGTCAAATACTTGATTTACGTCAAGTAATTAATTATTATCAAGAAAATAAAACAAAAGAAAATTTAAATTTATCTCAATTTGAAATTATTTATAATAATATTAAACCAAATAAATTTCAACCAAAAGATTATGCATGTAAACCATTTATTACATATCATAATCAACAAGATCTAATTGATATTCTCCCATTATTTATAGTCAATAATATTCTCATTGAGTAAAAAAATACTTTTTTTTTCAATATAAATGCATTTAGTTTTATCTATCATCATATTTTAATATTTAAATATCATTTTAAATGTTCTTAATTTCGTCGAATATTTTAGATGTTCTTTATTCATGTCGAAATCAATCAGAAGCTAAAGTTAAAGATTGAAATGTTTGATTATATGAAACATTAAGTCATATCACTTCAATTCATCATATTCAGCAAGTAAGATTAATGAATTGATTAAGTATTTTAGTTTTTTAGTTTTTTTTACTATACTCAACAATCAATAAATATTGATTGTTGAGTATAGTATCTGAATGGTAAGTAGGGGCGTTCGGAGGCCACCAAGAATTAGGAGATTAAACTTTTTGACGGGAATATATGCCTCTGACAATAAAATGAAAGTGTTTGAAAATATAAATATTGCATTTTATAGTGCAATTTATGCTTCGCTGATATTTCTTTTTTTTCTTCTTCTGTTCTCGTCTACTATGTCATACAGATGACACCAACAACATACATATATGTATTATTTTTTTCTTTCATGTCCTGTACTTACGTGTATTTTGAAAACGTTTACTTCTTTGATGTCGTTCAGGTATTTTTCCCTCTCCTTCTCTTCTCATCCATCCTTGATTGTTCCTAGCTCGCTCATATATATATATATTGTAACTATTTCGAAAAAAAAAACAGAGTTAGAAATAAATACGTTTGATATCGATTAGTTAGACCGAATTCTTCGTTAATACGAAAAAAAACATTTTTTTAACTGAATAATTGATCTGTTGTTTTACATGTATTTATATTCTTGTTTTCTTATTTAGAATGAAAGTTTACTCAGTACTTATTGAGAAATGATTGAAATTATATAATGGATATTTTTATATAGAACTTATGAAAATTCAAAAGTAGTGAAGAATTATTTTATATAATTAACTTAATGAAAATTTATTGTTCTTGTTTTAGTGTTGGAAAATTGATTACACAAGACATATACTTAGTGGTGCTAATTCACTATTAAATAGTAGTAAATATTTTCCAAGCCGGTAAATAGAATTAATCGATTACGATAGAAACTATTGTATAATATTCTAGAAGAGAATCTAAGAAATTTTGTCAGCCAAGATAAAATATATAGTTTTTCTTTGCTGTTCAAAAAGGACTACATAACTGAACTTTAACTAAAAAAAAAAATCTCATTGTTTAAAATAAAGCTTGAACATTCGAAACCGGATAGAACGAGCAGAAAACAAAATTCTCTATCATGAACAATAATGCGTTGTAGTAGAAATATACAGGATATATAAATGTTTTGATTGCCGTACAAAGACAAAATATTCTTTTTGAATGCGAAGTTCTTAGTTTTGTAAAATTTAAAATTCTCTCTCTTTCGGTACATAAGCTTATATCAGAGAAATATTTCATTCAGGGTGTAGGTGTGGATGTGGCTATCATTTTTCTCTTCACACACCTACCCGCACACCTTTTTATTATTCTTGATAGAGTCCAGAACATGCCCGACAAGCTCTAATTCTTTCACTCAACAACATTACAAAAATCTACATTGTCTTCCATTTGAGAGAGTAAACTGATTGAAAATGCACTATTGGAAAATTTCCAAGTCTCATTCAATATCTGACATTTTTGATATTTTTGCAACTTTACTTTTATAAAAATTTCGCTCATATATACAATACATCTTAATTCAAAAGTTGAAATTCATAGTTGTATAGTTTTATATTCTTTTGTCTAGTATTGTTATTAAGTAAGATAGTATTTCGAACATATTTTCTTAATACCGTCTTCTTATGTTTAGAAAAATATTTATTTTCTTGTTTAAAAACTTCTGCAAATATTAATTTTTCACCTCAATTAAAGAGAAAGGTTTTTTTTTAATTAGCATAGAGAGTAGAATGAACGATATTCTATCAAAAATTGGGTTCATCCTTGGAGTTTTATACCTATCTGTTCACGAGAGAAATTTCTTGGATGAAATACTAAAATTCAATTTTCTTTCATATACAAAATTTCAATCAAAGATGTTTCAGTGGTCAAAATAAGTAGTGTATGTCGCCATATTTATCGTATACTTTCTCGTACTTATAATCATCATCGTACTCTCACTATGATAAATGTGAAGAACGTACACATGTTTGTCATTGTTTTATCGTATTCACTTAACGTTATAATCTCATTTAAAAAAGAATAATAAGATAATTTAATTATTCTTCGAAGAAAAAATTTTAATTCTGATCTTACAACCAGCATAAAATAACAAACATTTCTAAGTAAAATCAATTCATCTCCATGATAAAAAACTCGTATTTGTCTATCTTCATCATCAATTGAAACCCATACTTAATATTCATTCTCAAACAGAATGGATTTTAATTTTCTGTATTGATAAAAATGTATGTTATTTAGTTTCATATTTGTTCTAAAACTTATGCTATGAGACTCGATAGTAAAAGTATTTGCTTAAGAAAAAAACACGACGAAACAGTAAATCGATCGATATATATATATATATCTATACTTGCAATATACAGGAAAAAAACGAAAGAGAGAGAAAAAAATTGGCCAAGATTAATGTGCAAACACAAAAGGACGAAAAAGAAAAAGTTAACCAGCTGTCCGCAATAATTGAAAATAATCTCACACTTATTGTGATGATAAACATTTTTCTAATGCATGTAATTCTAACGCAGTTTCATCGGGTAAATTTTCATTGATATTTTCTCATAGCATTACATTCATTAAGCCAAAAATCGTTCCAAACTTCAAATGATATTGAATTAATATTATCACTATGAATATCATTAAACTTTACTTGGTAAAAAAATATCTATTGGTGCTTGTTGAGTCGAATTACTTATTAAATGACAAAATATTCAATCTATAACTTGAATAATTAGTGTCACCAAATATTGGATTAGTTTGTTTATGCTTAACAAAACCATTTAAACATGATGCTTAGGTCAGTCGAAAAATTCTGATACTTTCAAAAGTTTATTTATAGAAAAGTCTCATCCTTTCAATCTACTTCTGAAAAATCTTTTTTTTTGAATTCATCAGTAGGTATCCAATTAAGCTCATTTAGAAAAGCAAGATTAGATGAGTATGAACTTTAACTTTGAGTTTTTTCTTCTAGGAAATAATGAATCATAACATCTTTTATATGGGGCGTTGTGTTGTCATGATGAAGTTTGATACCATTTGTTTTTAATGACGGCCTATTTTCAATAACTTCTTGAACAATGTATCTAAGTTTTTATCACAATAATAGATACCATCAATAGATACTTCATAAGGCATGAATGTACTTTATTCTTCTGTTATCTATGCTTTCGATCGTTGTTTTAAACTACTATCGGAAGTTGATAGTTCCAAGTCTCATCGCCAGTGATAATATCACGTAGGCCCTATGAATCATTTTCGAACTTTTCTAAGTTTTTAGTCTAAATGTTCAAGTGTGTTTGTCGTTGGTTTTGTATCAGTTCATGAGGTATCCATTTTGATGATATATTCCTGAGTTGCAGATGTTATTTTAGGATGGCATACACACTATCGTAAGATGTATCCAAGATATTGGTTATTAGATCAATACTTAATATGTGGATCTTTCATAGG
This sequence comes from Rotaria sp. Silwood2, assembly GCA_905329745.1. Classification (NCBI taxonomy): domain Eukaryota; kingdom Metazoa; phylum Rotifera; class Eurotatoria; order Philodinida; family Philodinidae; genus Rotaria; species Rotaria sp. Silwood2. The sequence goes on from CAJNSZ010000012.1 coordinate 1,011,607, forward strand.
GTCAATGTTTTCTAGACTGACAGTGGTTATTGGATAGATAAATAATCTTAGTCATAAGCAGCAACTGATGCATGATGGATTTGAGTAGCAGTTGAGTCCAGCAACAAGCGAGTTTTTATATAATAGCGTGTACTCTAATTATTCGTCTGAAAATGCTTACGAAGAAAAAATTGCCTAATAATCGGAGATAGTAAGGATTTGTTAAGACTGATATTGACAGTTTAGTGCATAACTGTTGTGACTAATAGACATACTTCGCATTAAAAATATAAATAATTAACATCACGTTTGCGCCTAGCGTTACGAAAAACTTGTCAACTACTCACAGTAAATTTTTGATAAATGAATTCCTTCTTTCTGTTCAAAAAAATAAACCAATGTGAAAGATATTGTTCAAAATTATAGTCGAAGACAAGATCTCATTGCAAATATATCATATGTTATTTATTTTTCTAAAGAAAATAACAAATAAATCGATTATCTTTTTGATTTTTTTATCTTTAAATTCAGCTGTAGCTTTTGATATCATAGGTTCACTAATAAAAACCTCATGTTGCCAATTGAATGATCCATTAACTTAATGGTACACCTTCAGGATTATTCCATCCAGGATCGAATATTGCACATTGTTTAATTGCTGTATACACAAGTAAATTTTAATAAAAGATTTTATTTTTTGTATTTTTTCAATTGTTATAAGAAAGAGCCATTTTTTTCAATTTATTGCGCTTATAAACGACCTTCTTCATCAAAATGTATCTAAGTAATATCATCATCTGAAAAAATATTCCCCGATTTAATATTAAACGTGTTTTTCTTCATTAGTATGTTTTTGCTTACCAACAGATTCTACAATGTAATCGGAAAGATCACTTTGGACGAAGAATAGCTAGATTTCTTTTTCCACAAGTACTTAAAATAGATTATGTTAATGTGATTAGAAAAATAGAATACTATTGCTTTTATACTCTTCACAGTTCGTTAATGAACTACTTCCTAATTGCATTTCTGAAGAATTTAGTAAATAGATGCTGAAGAAATATATTCCAGGATAGGTAATAAAGACATTTAATTTAGTATATTATTTATAGTTTTTGTACAAATAACTGTATATAATTTGATACGAACTACATCACGAGGATCATTTGTAGTAATATCACTAAAGTATGAAATAAGATTCTTTTCAACTATTTTGAATTGCCATAAAACTTATCAATAGTTGTATTTTTTTAGACTTCGAATAATGACATAAATGAATTTTTTCTTCTATATACTGATGAATTTTAAATGGTAAAGTATCAAGTGAATTATTTGTATTAGCAAAAAAATACATATTAATGAATTGTTCAATAGAATAAATTACAGAGAAGATAATGTTAATATTTTATTTTTCTTTATTTTAGATTGTTTGTGGATTTTCGAATTTTTTCTCTTTCATAGATTTTTTTTTGTGTATCTGGGATATTAATAACTTAATTATGGCACCACCATCAGCAGTACTTAAGAAAAAAACTACATCGAAAAATCCACCTATTTTTAGTCAAGAATATTTTATTCAAAATCATGGTAAGTATCAACTAGGAAAAGGCATATTTCTGTATTTCTACATCTGCGCATCTTCTTCTATATAGTTTTACATATTTAGTTTGCTCTACAGATAATAAGTAGTTGATCTGTGTGAGCAGTTCTTTTGATAGAACGTAATCTCCGGAAACAATTCTCAAAACTAAGTTGTTTGATATATTATTGCTCTGTTTGAAAAAATAAAATTTTTTCAGACAACTCATTTCCAAGAACCATTTTCAAACATTAGTTTCTCGTACGAGATAATTATCCGAATTGATACTCGCTGTTCGAACTCATATTGGGTCCACGAGGAGGCTTTGCTAGAACTAAGAAAATTCTGAAAGAATTTGTGTCCATGGCTCTCTGGAGCGAAGTTATGCTTGTTTTACTAAATTTTCGATCTAAAATTGTGCCTATAAACGGATCGAGTAGAATATCCTGAAAGTTTTAGTCGAAAAGAATGTTCCTTAGTCACTATATTGAATTTCCCAAAATTGGTCGTTTGCTACAAAAAATCAAGTGTACTTAAAAATTCAATATCTGAATAAAGGAACATTTTTTTTCGGTTAAAAGTCTCAGCATATTCTGATAGTCATTCGATCTGTTTATGGACCGAATTTCAGATAGAAAATCCAGTAAAATGGTTAAAACTCTGCTCCAGCGATCTCTATGACCACGAATCTTTTTAAGCTTTTCCTAGTTGTACTGAGGCTTTCTTGTGGACCTAATATGGGCTGAAACATTGGGTATCAGGTCGGGTAGTTCCCTCGTTAGAGGAATCACATCGACAGATAATCAATCTTTCTGCAGAGCATGTATCTTTTTCATTAAACAGGCCTAATAAAATCTAGAGCTCATTATGTACAAAACTTTCGGACTCATATCTGATCGAATCCGAAATCAACTTATTTCTTTTGATCCGATTGACATGCAGAAAACGAAAGATAACATATGACGAAAGGAGATCTAGTCTCGATACTCCGGAAGTGCAGAAATATGTCTAATTCTCCGTTGATAAATATTCATAAAGAAGAAACATTGAATTCAAAGAAAAACTATTCTATATTATTCAGGTGATATTGCATCTTGTATTTTAATGGTTCTAACCCTTGGTACAATAGTTAAGGCAACATCATCTTATTGTGCGGCATTTTTTGGTCCTCGTCATAACGTAACAAATTTTGATTCATTTAATATGATACCATCTGCACTTTTTAATTATGGTTATAAAGATTTATTGATGCTTTTTTCTTATACTCTGATATGTATAACACTTCATGCTATTTGGCAAGAATATATCTTAGATAAATTAAATAAAAAATTACACTTATCAAAATCTAAAAATGCAAAATTTTTTGAATCAGGTCAACTTATTTTATTCTATATTATAAGTGTTATATTGGCATTAATGATATTTAAGGATGAATCTTATTTTCAATCTGGTTTAAACTATCTATGGCGTGATTATCCTTATACAGGTATGACAATATGGACAAAAATTTTTTTTATTATACAAATTTCTTATTGGTTACATAATTTTCCTGAATTATATTTACAAAAAGTTCGAAAAGAAGATATGCCATCTCGTATTATTTATACAAGTTTATATTTAATAACAATAATTTCTGGTTATTTAACACGTTTTTGGCGTATATCATTAGTTCTATTAACCATACATTATTTTATTGAAATTTTTTATCATACATCACGTTTAGCTTATTTTTATGCTACAACTAAAATACATTCAACAAAGGCTAAATCAATTTCAACATATTTATTTAAAATATGGAATTATGTATTTATAGTTGGTCGTTTAGTATCGATTGTTTTAACATGGTTAACATTTTGGTTTGGTTTAAAAAGTTCATCTGTTAATAAAATATCACTTACATCGATTTCTCTTGCAAATTCAAATGATATATCGGATGAATCAATTATGGTTTCTAATTTTAATACACCACTTGTACGTTTATTTACACTTGTCACAATTGGTAGTCTTCAATTTTGGCTGGTTTGGAATTTTATTCAAGTAAAAAGAAAAAATTATAAATAGGACGAATAATAAGATTCAATAGATTTTGTATTCAAATTCTATTAAAAGAACATGTTCTAACAGGTGGTCGAAAACTAATTTGAAAAACAAATTGAGTTAGAATCAGAATTTTATGTTATTTCCGAATATGGATTCCAAGATTTTGTGGGGCTTCTCGTTTAGAACTTATGAGTCAAACTTTTAGAGATCCGTAAAATAAATTTAGTCGAATTTCAACGTACCAAAAGAAAAACAAACGTAGAGACGAAAATTATTTCAAATAATAAAAGAGTAAATATTTCTCTATAAAATAATATACTAATGATTAATTTACTCTAAGTCATTTGTCAATAGTGAGTATTTTGGGTAAGAAATATTTTTTCGATTATCTCGATTTCTATGGAAAACAAATTCGTAAAGTAAGTTACTTTAGTTCTATGCTTAAATATGAACAATATAACATATGCAGTAAAAGAAGACTATTGCTACAAAAGATGCGAATTTTCTTCGACCAAACTGCATTTTTGGATCTTTGAAAGTTCGACTCGTAACTCCTAGACTCAGAGAAATTTCGAATCTATATTAGGAAATCATGCAAAATTTTGATTCTAACTTAGTTTTTTTTTTCAAATTACTTTTCGATTATCCATTAGCAAAAATTCATAAATAAAAAGCAGACAAGATTTATTTCTAACTAATATTGTTCAATCCGGCGTAAGGATTGAGGGATCAGTGCCTTTTCAAAAACTCGAGATTCGCCATCCCAAAGTTTTAAATCGCCCCTCTGGAAGACAAAACCTCGATAAAACACTGCTAAATGATTAATAAAGAAAGATCTATATATATTCTTAATCAAGTAGGTTTATGAATTGAACAGAAAATATGGTAGAAGAAAACAATTGAGGACAATATTTGAATGTACTCGATTATAACGTGAATAACTCGAGAATAGAATCTAATAATGATCTATCATATTAGAATGATAGGCCCAGAATCAAAAAAAGATTAATTCATATAAGTTTTCGTATCCTTCGATAATTGACAAAGTAATTAAGATAAAACAATCGATAAAAGTGCTTATACTATCTAGATTGGTTGATGCTTTTTTTTTAATTATTGTATGTTTCGACAACTGTATCAGTTATTGAATACAGGAAAATTTTATTTGAATTAACATTTCTCTCTTAAATCGAAGAAAGTAGAACGTGTTTGTCACTGTTATTGTTTATAATCGAATACTTTCAAATGTGTTGATAAAATTAGTATAGATAATTTAAGTATAACATTAAGTCTTCTAAAAAAAATCATGTTTATTTAGTTTCATATGAGACGTCGAAGTGAACAACGCAGTGCACAATCAACAGCAACAACTTTAACAAAAGTTTCAAATAAACTTAAACAAAAACAACAAGATTTAAAAACTGGTAAATCAGACAATGATGAAACAGATGAACATCGTGTTACAGCTGTTATTGGTTCTGGTAATAAAAAAAGCAACTAAATTAACAAGAATAAGAATAAGAATGAACTTTCATCTATTCAAGTATACATCTAATATTGTCTTTCTAACTGTCAACTTGGTCTTGCACTGTTCCGTTTGTTTTTGTTTCTTATTCTTATTCTTATTGTTTTCTTTTTAAGTTGTCATTTCCAATTGAAAACAAAATCTTGTTTTAAGTTACATTGTTTGTATGACTTTGTTTTATGGTGTAGAAAAGTGAAAAGAATATATAGACTCAATAAAACAAATTACATTAGGGGATAGATTAAAGAATATATAACATAATTGTTGATTACGAAGTCATATCTTCACTCATTTGATCTTATTTCATAACTAACAAGAGAACTTCTCAAAGTATTAAATCGCTTTTCGACCAAGACAATGCTCATTTGATGAGTCATAGAAAAGTCTAGAACGGTTCTGTTTTCGGGGTCTTCACATTTAGTTGTTTAATTCAAACTTCGAACGAACAAAGTTCTCCATGAGATCAGTTCATTGAACGATTTATAACTTTTCTAGTATCTCCTATCCTGAGATATAGAATATTCAAAATTCTCTCATATAAGAGCTTTGTTTGTGCAAAGTTTGAAATCGAAACGTGAAAGTCGAATTTCAAAGCATAGTCAAAGATCTTTTACATTATAAGAAAATTATTCGAATGATCTTTGCATTCATTTGCATATATGCTTAAATGAACATATCGATTCTGCTTCATTGAAAAGACTTTAAGTCCATTTTTTTGTTGTTGCTTGATTGCTTAGTGTTCTATGGAAAAACCAGTTGAAGGTTAAAACTAAAGACTTTCGAAATACAATGACGTCATATTTTTTCTTTCAGTATTTTTTTTCTACTTCACTGGCTTCATCAATGTTTTTGTACTGTAGAGCGATGTTTTTAATGCAAACATTTGAATAGAATATTTCGCTGTACATCTATGAATCATATGAGCACTTGATTAAACAACATTACCAATATTAAGATTTTTTTCACTTATTTATTCAGAAAAAATATTTTTATATATGTAACATGCCGTTAAATACATATCTACAGTCATAACTGCAGTATTAAGTATTCACAGAATAGATAGAAATGAGTAGATTGTTATTTATTAATTTCAATACTACTAAAGGTTTCTTGTACCTTTTTTATCCAACTCAAAATATTTAGAATCTGAAATAAAAATAGATAAAAATGAAAATTTGTTCGTTTTTATTTTTGATATGACGGAGCAAAAAAAAGGAATAACATTCCAAGTGGAAGAAAGCAACGCCATAAACAATATAAAACGGTAAAATTAGTAGGAGAAATGATGACTGATTACCAGCGAAAAAAAAACAGCTGACGGATTATGACGAAATATAATAAAAATTAATGCAGTACTACGCCATTTTCGACGGTCGGAACAATTGCCGTGAAATTTCATTATTTAAATCTCATTTTTCAACTTTATGTTGTATTGTAATAAGTAAACTTTATAATTTCATCAATGTATTTTCAATGTTTATTGGTTGTATAGGAAAGATTTTCTAGGTTTCACCATGAGTGAAATACAATAAATTGCTGAATAATCAAAAATAAATTATTTTATTATACTGATGATAGATAAACTATCTAATTGTTTCTTTTGTGTTAGCAACACAACAAAGATATCTATTGGGGCACTACCAATACCACTACATTAGCAATGCAGTAGCGGCACTGTTTTTGAAGAATTTCTCAAGAGCCACTACAGCAGTGTTAGGACTTCGAGCCGCAATGGAATCTCTGTAATACAACTAATGATTATAAATGACAGAATATACATATTTATTTTTAACACTTGTACGGTTACCAGAATATGACCTAAAAGGTAAAACAACAAGTCGCTTACACGCATTTTTGTCCTTGTAGAATATTAATAACTGATAATATTTGTTCACCATGAATAAGAAAAATATTTAAATGATTTACTTCACTTGATAACTAATTAAGTATAATAAACTGATTATGAATAAATGATGAATACGATCTAGAGAATAAAATATTACCATACTAAAAAGATTGAATAAATTCTTGAGATTATATCACTATCATGAATAACATGTATTATATTAATAAAAAGCTGAGTAGCAAAAATGAAATACATAAATCAATATACCAAGGGGTCGTGTACAATAAAGGTGTCCACAAAGTAATTTTTTTCGTATACTGACCTACTCGGTTCACTGAGGCAAGGCAGGACAGGGTACTGTGCTGGTCTGACACACTCTCTTGATTATAATTTCTAATTGAGTTCCAAAGTAAAAAATTTGTCCTCATGATATCATAAACGATTTTTTTATTTTAATTCATTTTACAATAATAGTAATTCATAGTTCAACTAATAAAATGCATGAGTATTAACAGAAAAAGTAAATTAAATAATATAGCTACATAACTTAGATTCATAAGCTTTACTATAGAACTTAATTTGAAAAAATATTCAAGAAAAAGAAAAAAAAAATGTAAGATAACACTCATGAGTAAGAAACAAACTAACTTAAAAAAAAGATATAATTTTTTTTTTATAGAAATGTTTTTCTATTAATCATACTAATAAAACGTTTTTTAATTTATCTTATTGAAAATGTCCCCATGTTTCATTTAAAATCCAACCGGCAATAGAAAATCGGCTTTCTATGTTAGCTGTCGTTGCTGGAATAGATCGAGCATATTTTGAAAGAAACGAAAAATTATTCTGATGATTCTTTCAAAATTGTAAAGTTTCAATTATTTGTTTATTCTTATCGAATTCAAACAATAAATATCGCTCAAGTTCATTGTCTTTTCTTAAATCATATTTAAATTGTGTTAAGGTTTTTTTTTCGGTACCTACGATTCGATTGCGTCGAACATGTAAACTAAATATGAAATTTTATTGTTTTATGAAAGTCATTGTTTCAATTCATAAAAAGATCATACTTCGACAACTGTTTTTATTTTACTAATATTTGCTCCTAAGTTTTTATTTAAGAAAAAAAAAAACTCTTGCACCTCTTCAGCCAAAGGAAATGTTTTGCTTGAAGTCCAAATGTTATATAAGAACACGAAAAATCATTATGATTATGTCTACTTCAAGAATGCTGACGGGTTTTAGTCTTAGTTTTTATCAGTTAATATTAAATATTGCTTAGCAAATTAGGAAATTCAAGTCCTGAACATAAATAATTCTGCTAAGATTGTTGAATAAAAGTAAAACAAATTTCACAATTGCTTCTTGAAAAAGTTTTACATAATCAAAATTAGATTCAGCAATCGAAACTGATTTTGTGACAAGATTGCTTGTACTGAAGTACTCAAAATTATTATTTAGATGTATTTTTTTTGTCTTCGAGTGGTTGAAATGCACCCGAGGAGTCAGTATGATTCTTTCAATAGGTTACCTTTCGCCGAGTATTAGAAACTTCGATGAGTGCCAAAGGACCAAAAATGAGTACCCGATAAAATACAATTTTCGAGTGTTCGGAATCCAATGTCTGTCGAGAAATTCAAAACTACAACAGAACGAACAACAAAAAAACCTATACTTCAAATTTTTAACCGTTCGTTATGCCCATCGTGTGTATCTAAAACGTGCAAAAGTGTAAATTGATAGTTACTTGTCGAGATAGAATCAAATATTTTGTTCTAATTATTTTATTTCACATAAGTTCTTAAGTAACATTAAATATTATGTCACTTAGTTCATGAAGTCATGTAATTCTATTAAGTGTTTTTTATGTTATTGAATTCGTGTCATCAATAACATCTGAAACAAACTCTGATCATGACTTTATATTGTCATGCATTTTCATTCTTTTTTAAAACCATTAACAATATGCAATATGATTCTCATTCACAGACGAAAAAGTATACGAATTATGTTTTTTCTTTCAATTTTATCACATATCGAATCTATACAATCAGTGGTAGATTCAGAGGGATGCATTGGAAACGATCGGCTCCTTGTTTCGAATCATTTTTCAAATTTTTTTCAGTAGGCAATACCCCAAAAAATGAACCGATACGATCTCTAATTTGACTTCAACACTTGTTTTGTGACCATAATCGTTCTCCTATTCTGTTGAAGTGCCTCCATTTACCAAACTTCTACCTCCACCACTATAAAAAACTATAACTATTAACATACAGATTCGTTTTAAATTCAAATAATTCATCCGTTTTTAATACAGACAATTTGATCCATTCTAGTTTGGTCGAATAATTTTAATTTACGAAAATTAACACACGATTATTTGTCAAACTTAAAATGATTCAGAAGAATTGCGAAAGAATAAAGAAAACTCGAACTTACTATGATTAAAAAAACAATTTTCAAATTTCCAATTCATGAAGTGTTTTAGTTATCCCTTTTCAATCATATCTTCATGACAAAACAATTATTAATATTACTATCCTGTCATCAAACATGAATAACTATCATATATATTATTTTTATTTATTCTGGATTTATACGTCAATGAATAATACCTACCGTTGGCAAGCAAATATTTCAAAGTAAATTCAAAATATGCTCATTCATGGCGCATGGCTTCATGACCTTTTTTTAAAGTGCCAATGACGAAAGTAACTAAAAGCAGTTAGTGCGTCAGTTTGACTAAAAAGAAAAAAAATTAAAAGGGAAAAAAAACATTTTTAGTAGAAGAATACAGTCATATAAAGAATGATTAGTTGAAATATATAAATATTCGGAGACCATTACTATACAACACAACACAAACGATATACAAGTCAATATTTTTAACCAATCCGATACTTTGAAAATCTTGATATTGTTACATTCATCTATCAAGTAATAACATATAGTTTTAATACAAATATGAACTTATTTCTTCGTTCTTCAATACTATTACTATTACTACTTGCAATAGTATTATCTCGACCAGTAATGCAAAGGATTATGGTTAATAATCACATATGGGAAGTACCAGATGAACCTGGATGGGAAGAAGTGATTATGGATGCGACAAGAATTCAAGAGCTTTTACAAGGATGTGCAACAGCGGCTGAATGTCATCGAGTTGTCAACCAATTGCATGCTGTCTTTAACTCTTATCCAGTTTCTAGAAAGTATCTTGAGACAAACCCGAGCGGTGCGTATGATATAATGTCATCGATATTCAAATGGGGCTAAATGTACATATACAAACTCATTGATTAGACAATCATTCTATACAAATGATTGAAATGTGGAAGATAAATTATTTATAAAACTAAAGTTTTGATAAATATTTTTATCGTTTTTGAGATTTTGATTGTTGATTTTTTTTCGATTTCGATTTTGAACGTTGTAATGTATTCGATTTCATTTTTCTTGAAATTGATTTTGATTTAATTTTTTTCTTCGATGTTTGAATTGATTTTTCATTGTTACGTTGTTTGTTGATATTCTTGTCATGGGATGTCAATTGATTCATATTCCATGAATACGGTGGATATGAATATCGTTCGACAATGAAACCATCTGTAAAATCAGATCCATATTTTTTTTCATTAGAAATTCCTTGTTTTAAACATTGTTCGTAAGATTTTAATATATTCGATTTTGTTGTTGATTTTTGTGTTCTAGTCTTTGATGACATGATAACATTAAACAAGAAAGTCGAACAAATAAATTTTACATTCAAAATTTCCCGCACATTCGAATTGTTAAGTTCGAAAATAAATATCATAATTGATAAGACATTTATTTGTTAACCATTGACATCATATCGGAAAAACAATTTTATTTTTCTTATCTCGCTTCATAATTTCACTTATTTTTTTGTAAAATGCACCCTGAGTATCTGATTCATACATATTTATAAAAGACTGATGAAAAATAAAAAGTTAATTATCTCTTCATTGATATGTAGACTAGAAAGCCAAGCGATGAATAGTCAAACGCGATTTCTTATATGTTGTAACAAAACGTGCTCAATTCTGATTTTCTCTCATAACTTTCTTCAAGGAGTTAATTGTTATTGATACTTTCACTTGAAATGTTTTCGTGAGAAAAAACGAAGGACGACGTGTATTGTTTGTTTTCATCTTCTTGCACAATTTGTTATCACGTAAAACAAAAGTAAATATAATAATTTGCAAGTCAATCGTAGTTAAATATAATATTTGAAAGAAATATCTTCTATGACACAGTCGTGCACTGTCAATGGTTCGTTCGAACTTATGTGCGCTAAGATTCGTGATCGTCGAACAAATTGTATCTTTATTTTTGAACAAATGATGTACAATAATATGAATGCAAATCGTCCACAGTGATCAATTGATTTTTCCTATGAAGAATGTGATAGTGGGTGTAGGCAAAGAGAAGATTCATTAGAGCTCGTCGAATCCTAAATTTTCAAATCTGATCGGACCGTACTTTGATGCTCTCAATGAAATTTTCTAGTCGGAATTGGATTGTCGCCCAGAAAATACAAAAGACTTTTTTGTGGTGTTTTCTGTATTCGATGTCTAATGCATCCTACACATTTTCCAAACGACCAGACCCTATTGGGTCCAAAATTTTCAAAGCCTGACTCGATTAAATGCGGAGCTAATCCAACGGGTCCTAAGATCCATACACCTATACCCAAACATTCTCTACATAAGTCTAGCAGTTAATCATTCAAACAGAAAGAAAAACAGTCTTTCAACAAAGATCAGTTAAAGTATATCGAACGTTTGTTATCTCTGTAGATTCTCTTTCTATCACCTATTTGTCTATTGTTGTTCAATGTTGCTGTTTTTTATTGATCTGTTTAAATTTATCTTCCGAAATAACTAAATCATATCCTCAAATTACTTTTTTTTGCCTTTTCTGTTAAATTTTTTCAGCAAGGATCTATCCTAGGGCGGATACATTCGTCCTACGTTGTCGGATTGCTAGTGTTTTATCCAGAGTGAAGGTCAAGGGAACGGTGTTTCTTTGAAGGTCATATAGACCCTTCGAAATTGGTTGTTATTATAACATTTATTATCTGTCTTTGGTTCCAAAATAATTGCTTGCCTTCCCGAAGTTTTACATCGCTCTTTCGAAAAGAGGAAAATCTGGATTAGACACTATCAACTACCTTTTATAATCATACGAACGAAATGTTAATCATTAGAGTATGTTTTCAAATGAGTTTATCTTGAACAGAACTTGATAAAGATAATCATTCAATTTGAGAAAAGTCCTTCGTGCTCTATTGATATCATTTTGCTTTTTCATATAATTTTTAAGGATGCCTATTGTAAAAGTGATATTATAAACTAATGAATAAACAAAATTCATTTGTTTTCGATTTTCAATCTTAATAATGATAGAAAAACAAACATTCCAAACTTAACAGTTACAATTATACATTATATAAAAAGATGTTTCCTTTTCGCTTGTTCATCACAAAAAAAAACGTTATACAATAGTTTTTTAATAAACTATTGAAAATAAGATTTCATTTATTTTATTTCAGCTGGTAAATGAACATTATCTGCATATTGATTTGGAATATTACCAGGAGGATCAAATATAACAACACCATACCACCAATTTCCATCATCAGATCGAGCTCGTCCAGCCCCAATTTCTTGTGATGCTCGCCAAACTAATTGTGTAAAATTTTCTGTATCTTTACGTCCATCATAACCAAACATATATCGTTTTCCTTCTTTCATCCATTTTCTAACCATTTTTTCTCCTACGAAAAATAAAATTCAAATAATTTTCTTTGACAAAGAAACAAAACATAAGACTGGAACCTGTTAATTCAGCTTGAAATGATGCAGCATAAGTTTCTCCAAGTGTTTGTCGCCCTAAATTACGCCACTCAGGTGGACTATGTTGTAATTTACCAGTACTGGCCATTTGTTCTGCCCAACGTTGAGCTATTTCAGATAATTGATCATTAAGGTCTAATGGTGGAGCTTCATATCGACGACGAAAACCATTTATTGCTTGAAGTGTTGCTTGAGCAAATACCTCATTAGGATTTGTCAAACTAGTATCGGTTGCTAAAAGAAATGAATATTAAATTCTGTTCGATACATAGAAAATAAATACATGATGCAGCGGAAGTAACACGTGTGTCATATTTTCCAATGACACCTGTTCCAGTTGTACTACTACCATATGAATCGTCAAGTATATTTATATCAGTTGGACTGAAAGGTTGTTCTGCACGAGATTTAGTGCTGGGTGCCCGCGCATTAGCATTTGGCTTATTCTTTTTAAATTTTTTCATAAAGAATGCAGCAATGCCTTATGTAACATACAAGATATTTTTTTTTTTTTTTTTTTTAAATTAGTCTAACTCTTCTTACCAATACCAATACCAGTGAATAACAATCCTGTAATAGAATTGGTCAACCTAAAAATGTTTAAAAATTACAATGGAAATATTTTGTTCGATTTTATCTTCTACTGACCACATATACCAATAAGATTGAAGACATACACTCAGTTGAACAGCTGAAAGTCCCATTCTTTCACCTTAAACAATGTCTGTTGTTTTGTGCAAATGCACACAAAAAAAATCTATGTCTTCTTTTTAAATGAAGTAAAAAAGGTTTGCTTTTGTGAAAGATAAAAAGTACGAAGTGAAAATGAAAGCAAACAAGTCTCATGAAAATGTACAAAATATGCATTTTTACTTAAACGTATTGTTTCATCCCATCATTAAAAAGAAAAGCATTATGTCAATTTATTATAATGCCATTAGCATGTTTTGTTTTTTTGCAGGCGTTGCCGTATTTCTCTTTGTGATCAAATTCAAAAAAAAAACAGCAATTATGTTGGGCGTTTGATCTATGGAAAAAAAAACAGAGTATTTTCTTTTCGCTTGTTTTTGTGTCATTAAACCTGTAATGCATGAATTAAACCGGCAAAAATTGAAAAAAACCTAGTTGACGTTGTTATTTCTTTAGTAAAATAAGAAATAGTTTTATGAAATTGTTCATGTGTTATTTGATAATATTGAATTATTACATTTAATGTTTCTTGACAATTAGAAAGAAATTTCTGTAATAATTCAATTATTTAATTTCTTTTTATATTCAGAAGAATTTTATGATTTTTTACTTGAATTTCTATGTTTTCTTCGAATCTATTTTTCCATAATTGAATTTGCTAAAAGACAAACGAAAAAAAAATTAATCAAATCTGTTGTTTTTTTCTGTATTTTATACTTCAAATTGTTGTTTCATTTCTTCGATTTCAGATTTAATTGCAATTAAATCAACTAAAGCAGAAACGAAATTTAAAAAATAAATAAAAACTTATCAATTAAAAGCATTCAACTTTTGCTTGCAGATAAAATTAATTTATAATTTTGTTTAAGATCAAATATTTCCGAATGATGATCAATACATATCTTTGAAACAATATTCATAATTGGTATACGTGTCTGTGATGTTTTTAAATCAAGTATCTAAGCATGAAAGATAATGTTCAGTAAAAGAGAAAAAAAAAACAAGACAAATAGAAAATTATTTTCAAACTTTTGATAAATCATCAAGTGTAAGAACTCGATGTGTTACTGTTGGATTTAAATGATTAACAACAGAAAGTATTATCTAAATCGAAGTTTTTATATTAAAAAAAATGAAGAAAAAAATATACAAGAACTGACTTCAAGTAATTTTTTAATATTGTTTGATTGATATAAACAACTACAAGATTCATTTATGATATGCATTTGATCGTTTAATAAACGACAATTTTCATCAAAGATTAATTTAAATTTTATTGTATTTAATCGTTCCATATAAAATGGTATTTGAATAATCTAGAAGTCAAATATTTTATGTCTTAGAATTCATTAATGATTTTAACCGACCTCATACATAAGTCGATCGGTTGGCGATAATTGTTCTTTATCAATAGATAAATGATGAAAAGCATCGATCTATTTTAATAATAAAAAATTTTAGACATTTAACTTCAATTTATATAAAATATAGAAATAATTTTCATGTGTAAATCTTAAATAGTTACTTTATTTTCTTCTACGCCTCGAAATCCACATGAATGAATATATATTATGATATACTTTATGCTCTATATTATTGATTGGTTATCTAATTCATATATAGAATAAATTCGTTTATTATAAGCTCTTATTTTTATGATAATTGTTATCCAAGTAGTTGCTTTGTTTTTTTATGAATGCTCGGATTGTTTAATTGAAAAAACATGATTTTATGAAATTTCCAATTCAATAGAATATTGCGCACTTATTTATTCTTTGAGTTACTTAGCCAAACAAAAACAGAGCAAGTCAATAGTTTTGTGCATAAGCAAGAACCATATTTTTTTTATGAGAAAAAAACAACAAGCTGATCAAATTCAATATTGTCTAACTGGCTTTTTTTTGTCGTCGAGAAAGAAAAACAATTCGTTTTGGAGGATTAAAAGAATGTTCTTTTTTCACACATCGAAACGTTGTTTTTTTCTTTCGTTTTTTGTCTGCTTAAGCAGTACTGTCAAATACTAATAATAGGTAATGATGACAAAAATTTCTTTTTTCATGCTAAACAATAACGACAAAAATAAAAAAGAGCGAATTAAACATCGAGAAACAATAAAAACAAAATCTGTGTAAAGTCTGTTTTAATATAATCCTAATCCCTATATTAAGGGTGACATACAATATAAAACTAAACTTTTTGTTTTTTAAAAACGTTTTTTGATAGGTTTCTATTTTTGCTTGAATATAAAATCAAATCCATGGATATATTTATTTTGTCTTTAATAGACTTACCTCAATATCATTAGGTATATACTGAATTAAATGTTGAACAAGTTCTATTGAAATTAATTGCAAATCAAAGTATTTTATTGCTTCAGCTATTTCAATAGGACTACGTTTATTAAATGCCAATATAATACCTAGAAACAAAGAAAGTTTATCACGAAATAAACTAATAATGATTCACAGCTTAATTCTCTCTTTCAAAGTTCTTAAAGACAATCATTCACCTTAGGCTTCTTTTCTTTTTTTGTCGAGATAAAACAAAATCCGCAAATCTCATTGATATTCCATCTCTATATAAATGCACATAAAATATGTGCAATACTGTATCTATTGTATATACACAAAAAAAGTCACCGACTTCAAAACGGACCTGCCGTAATAAAAAAAGACACAAAAAGAAAACAAAGACAAAGATGTTCATTTGATCAAATCAAAAGAAAATTGTTTGGCTAACGAAAAATAGCAATCGACGTTTATTAATAAGCTGTCATCAATTTGTCTCAGAAATTTGATCCAGAGCCAAATTGAAATGTAAAACGTCCTGGACTTGGACGTATTATTCCACTGCTATAATAGTAACGGATAGCTCGAGCTAACTTCTCATAGGTCATTACTAAAATAAAAAAATGAAGAGATTTATAATTAATCATAAACAATAATAAAATGAATTTACCTGAATCTGAATTTCGACCCTTTACGCGCTGCCACAATTCAGCGGCAGTATTTTTTTCATAAAATTTAAAAGTGCCTTTATTTCTATCAACATATGAAGCAATATAAGAATAATTTGGATTATCAAGCAAGTGTCGAAGAAACTCGTATAAGTACGGTTTACGTAATTTGCCAGTGCCATCATCCATGACATTCCATTCACGCGCATTTGTATGTGGTAAATTTGATGGTACTCGACGTTGCTTTTTTTTCCGGTTTTTTTTCATAGATGGTGATGATGGTAATCGATCAGAATCATATGGAAGATTTGATGGAGTAATAGGCATCTCATTTGCTATTTCAACAAGTCCGAAGTCAATATTAAAATCCAGAATTTTATCACACAATAGTTCGCATTCGCTGTGCAAATGTGAGTTTAAATTTTGATCCCCATGAAGCATTGTTGTACTGATAAAATCATCAACGTCTGGATCAAATAGGGGTAATTCTGTTGAACGGCCGGACGTCAATAATGCCATCGAGTCTGACGAATCGTTACAAAACATCATCACAGGATCGTTTTGTCCATTTTGCAATAATTGTGCATGTTGGTATAGCCAAGCTACGAAATCATCTGCATTTTCAAAGTGCTTTCCTTTATAGGAACTTGATTGACCGAGGTATTGGTCAAATATATTGCGCGAAGGAGGACGCTGCGATGATGGATTCATATGAGAAAACAAAATGAAGTTTTGGTATATTTAAGTGAGAACGAAAGCATGGATTGTTTCTATATATATATATATGAAGGGTTTTTTTGCATTCTGTGATTATTTTTCTTTTTTCGATAAAAAAAATAAAGAGCTTGAAATGTCAGCATTTCTTCATTTTCTTTTTTTCCAACCGACGAAAATATGATGTATAAAAAATTGTCTCTTTTGCGCTTCATTTGTTCATGACAAACAGTATCAACATATGAGCATGTGATCTATATGTGCTATTTTTATGCTTTTTCTTGTCAAAATTAGGCAATGATAAAGGTTTTTTATTTCTTCATATGAGATTACGTTTGTTGCATATTTATCGACGAAATGAAGCATTTTGGGCCTCGCCCTCTTGAATGATAAAGTTCGTTTTTTTTCCTCACTATCCAACGAGTAAATATCAGTATTTTTCGTTTCTTCTGAATCTTATTTTATTTTGTTCTTCATGAGTCATTCACAAAAGGTAAAATATATCTTGACGACAATCTCACTTAATGTGAAACTGTTATTTTTCTTTCAAATCATGCTTTGATATTCTAGTAATAAAATAAAAAGAACGTTCGTATTTGCTTGACGAAGACTTTTTCTTTTCTAGTGTTATGTTGTATGTCGTCTTGACAGAAAAAGAAACATTAATTATGACGCATGTTTCTATATTAAAATACACGCAATTGATTATTCGCCGAAATAAGAAACAAAAAACCATTAACTACGCTGAAAAAGGTATACAAACCAAGGTTATATGATTTACGATTGTCAAGAATCGTTTTGCTCTTTGATTCATTCATTTTATTTGGATTTTCTTAAGAAAAGAAAAATAGATTTTGTTGAAAAAAGTTTTTTGAAGAATTTACTTTCACTTATTGGGTTAATTAATGAATTAAAATAACCAGCAACGTCATAATTTTCTGCCTGAAAAAAAAATCGATTGCATGTGAGAATAAAGAACAGAAAAACTTTTATGACTCAGTGTCAGATGTGTAATTTAATGATTCAAATCAATAGCATTTAACTTATCTTGGAAAGCGTCATGTCAATATCGTTGGTAAATACTCGAAGTAATTTCTTAATAGCGAAGCTAAAAATAAATGTCTTACTTTTGACCATAAGGTTTCTTGGTCGGGTGAAATAGCTACTGTTTTAAATGATTTTGATTGTGATTTAATAGCTAAATCGAACGAATTTGGTAATGGTGGTGCTTGAGGAATAAGAATTGTTGTGTCTATTTTAGCTTCAATCAATGATGATGATTGTGTACTTGTCTTAGATTTAACAATTGGTATTGATAGTTTAGGATTTTCATTTTTGGTAATTTCTATTGATATATGCCTTGTAGTATTTTTTGATGGAAATGAAATAGAATTGTCTAATAAAGAAAGTTGATCAATATCAGTGACACGATTTGCTTCTTTTCTTTTATATATTTTTTCAAATTTTTGAGTTTTATATGTTGCTGAACGACATAAATGATCCATAATTGATTTATCTTTTGATGCATGAATTATAGAATCTGAATCACAACCAAGAAAATAAACTTGAAGTTGAATATCTGGTTTACTTGATGATGGTAGCATGATAATCTAAAAATTTTCAACAGTTCTTGTAAAAGATAAGTAACATGAAATTCTCATTCAAAAGTCAAAAAGTTCGATTATTAAAAACAAATTTAGTTATGTATCGAAATTTTCTTTTTTTTCTTGTAATTACACAACGTCGGGTTCAAATATGTACAAAGTCTGGACCAAATCAACGGATCATACGCGTAAAGTCACAGTTAATTGTAACTTGATAATTATTAGATCATTATCAAGATTGTTTGAGAGATATGTAGAGTGTGTTACGAACATAATATAAATAATCAATAAAAAGTATTCCATATTTTTGAAGTTCCTTGAGAACTTGCGAGGAAAAGTTTCAATGTGTCGAATCGCTTTTGAGTCATGACTAAGTGCATCAAGTTAGTTCTAATGAGTTATGAGTACTTTAAACACAGTTCGGGCTAATAACTTCTTGCTGTCAAAATACAGTATTTTTTAGCCTAATACTGTGGTACTCCTCAGGAACATCAGAAAAATTGAGTTTTGAATTTCGATTTGAAACTTTCCCTAGAAACAGGTCTTGACGAGAATAACTTATGATGAAAGTTTTAGATTTTTCGATAGCGCCTATTTTAAAATAAGAACATTGAAATTTGCTGTTGTATATGAGCCTACGTCAAAAGCATACTTTTACCATAGTTGTATTTTAGAATAGAATGATTCAAAAGATCTGAAACTTTCACAATAAACTATTCTCATTAAGACCTGTCTCTATGCAGTTTCAAGTTGAAATTCGAAACTTTGTTTTACTAACACTTCTAATCAGGACTACGACACTGCTAAAAATACAGTATCTCGGTAGTAATAAGCTATTAACTTGAACTTTTTTCATGATATTCATAGTTCATTAGAATCGGCATAATGTATATAGTTCCGACTCAAAATCAATTTGACACTTAGAAACGTTTCCTCGTCAGACTAAAGCATTTCATCGAAATTAGGAGTACGGTTCTGGTCCGGGTCTAGACCTGAAATTTGTTTAATAAATAAAGTTCAAACATTTTGAAGTCAATAGACTCTAATAACAGCCAATTCAAGACATTCAATATCATAAGGCAATGTTTATAACAAATCTGTTGAACTGTGCATAAAATTTTAATTAATACTAAATTGAAAGTCGTACATAACTTTTCTAACGGATAGTGCAAAAGTTCTGCATTAATTTTGTTTTCATTAAAGCATGGTAGCAGCTCGTCGTAGAGAGTTGATAGTTTTCTTGTTAGAAAGAGTAAGTCTCTAGTACAAAGTTGTGTAAAAAATACTTCGTTCGAAATACTTATCGAAAATTAAAAATTTTTACGAAAATATTTGATTGGAAAAGTACCTTTTATCGATTATGTATTTCATTCAGCTTTCAAAATTTTTAGACATGTTATGTGTGAGTGTGGATGGTGCCATACGAGCTTCCTAGTGGTATCAAAATATTCGAGTTACAAAATCAGAGATTTCATAGAAAACAATTTTATTAAAAAACTTGATTTCTCATCTACAATGTTCAATGAAGTTTTTCTCACTGTATCTAATATTCTGTTTTATATAATGTGCTCTTGAGAATGACTCACTAAACTCTAATTGAACATAAAATATCGGGTTTTAATAACTTCGATCTTATTTTTCGAAATCACACTTTTGAGTCGTGAAGAGATTTCGCCATGAAAGCTGTTAGAAAAATATCAATTTCGAACTTAACCAATAACTAGAAAACTATATTTTTTCCTCTTTACCAATGATCTATCGTAATGTTAAAAAGCTCGATAAAAGACGGATAATAAGAGTAATTTTCTCACTGCATGGAGATTTTCTTCTGAATTACAGAAGTGTACAGAGAACTTTTCAGCCTTCAATAATTATTTTGAAAAAAAAAAAATTTACGCAGCTTTGCAGCACATGCTTTGTTCTTTCTAACAAGAAAACTATTAAGTCATTATGACGAGTTGTTGTCACGCAATAATCAGTTCATATTCAAATGGAATATGACATGTTATTTTTTTCAAACGAGAAAAATACTCAAATTTTGTTTATCTGTATACAATCGAAAGTCTTATTATTAATACTTGACTATAACTGCAAACAAAAAGTTGGTATGATGCTTAAATACGAACTATATAAATCTTCTTCATAATCTGTTAAGTGTTAATCAATGACCTACATCAGAATGAGATATATATAAGAACAACCATAATAGTTATTATTCATAACAAATATTCGAAAGTTCAAATTTCGCGTAAAATAGTATGTCGAAGTAAAATGATAATAATTATTGTTTTCTATTTGTATATCTATTGTGAAAGATTAGTATTTTCTTAATGTGCTTAACTTACTTATCAATACTAAATAGCATTTTATATTTCGATAAAGGTCTAATAATTTGTATGATAAGAAAATATCTTCGACCTTTATTCCTTTCAAAAGACATTCAACATCTTTTCTGTTTTCATTTTACAAACACATATGATGGCAAAATTTACCATTTTAATAAATATAAACATATCAATATTTATATTCTTAGCCCATTTATCTTCTGTAGTGAGTATTACTGATAAATGCGATGATCAAGTATTTATTGTAATTTCAACAAAATATATTTTTCTATTCAATTTTGATTCTCAACAAAATCATTCATCAAGTATTATCTATGAAACAAAAGCAAATACAACGATTGAAAATGGTTTATTTAATAAACGAACAAATACAATTATTTTATTAATTAATCAATTAAATGAAGCATATTCTATAGTTGCGTTAAATGTTTATGATACTATATATAATTATTGGAAAGAAAAATCAAATAATATTAAATATTCAACATATATTTATATATCAGTTAGTCAACGGTATTTATATGTATTAAATAATCAAACAATGTTATTACAAATATTTGCTTTACCATTAACATTAACACCATATAAACAAAATTATTTAATAGACCTGCCAAAAAATCAGACAATATTAAATTATGTTATTGATGAAAAATTGAATTTTTTATATATTTTATTTGAAAATTTTCAATATCAATTATATGTATGTCGATTAAAAACTTATCATTGTAATTTATATATGAATTCAATTAATTCATATAAACCAGTACAATTATATATTAATTGGATATATCAAAAATTATATATTAATTCAAAAGATTCTTTAATTATATTTGATTATAATCAAAATCATACGGATTATATAATTCACGATTTAAATTCTACAAAAGATAATGAAAATCAATTTTTAACAATATGTGAAAAAACTAATTTTATTGAATATATATCAATTGATTATACTAATAAACAACAAGTATGTTTTAAAACATGTCAGTATTTACCATTAATATTAAATGATACAGATCGTATACATACAATACAAAGAATTTCAATATTATCGAATATTTTTTATTGTTCAAGACAACGACAAATTGCTAAAATAATTATAATGATTTTAATTTTAATTGATATTCTAACAATATTAGGAGTTATTATTTGGTTAGCATATAAATATTTTTATCAATCAACATTAAATAATGATAAGAAACAAATGAGTAGTGGAACTATATGGACAAATGAAACAAATTCTGTAACATATTTTTAAATATAAACGAAATATCATTGAATAATCTCACAAGTTAAATATATATTAGATCAAGAAGAAAAATAATTCAAGATTGTTCAGCAAAATAAAAATATGTTGACTAATATTCATTGAAATAGTTGTTTTATTTATTATTATTATTATTCGATCTTTTATGTATTCCTAAGATGAAAATGGAAATGAAAAATTTCGGCTAAAAATTATTTCTGTCAATTTATCATTGTTTGATAAAAAAAATATACTGTAGAAAAAATAGCTATATGAACGAATTGAACAAAACTTATGAGAGAAGCATCTGAACTATACATATAGTGTAGATCCGAATGAGTTATGAATATTCTACATTTCTATAGTATGTTGTAAGTCAATATCGTGCTCCATCTCAGAAACACAAAGAAAACTTATTGTCGTATTTTAACTTAGAACTTTGCATAGAGATCTAATGGGAAAAGTGTATTGTGAAATTTTCAAGTCTTTTGATTCCATTCTTTGCTGGAATAAGAATATCAAATCTGCTAGTGTTTGTGTACAGTGTAAAATACAAACTTTTATTATACTACTTGCATCTTAGGATAGGAATAACGGCACGATCTGAAGCGTTCACAGTGTACTGTTCTCATTAAGTTCTGTATCTATGAAAAGTTTCAAGTAAAAATTCGAAAATGAGTTATTCCAGTATTCCTGAGGGGAAGCCCGACATTCACCTAAAAATACCGTAAACGTACAATAACTTGCCAGCAATATGTTAAGTACTTGAGTTCTTCTTAGGATATTCATAGTTCATTAGAGTCGACATGATGTACATCATCGTGACTCAAAAGTGATTTATTAATGGAAGATCTTCTCTCATTAGTCTATTTGCATAGCTCTGTGACGTGAGAGACGCTCAAAATTTGCCATTTAGCTTGGTGGAAAGCTGCTCTCAACCATTTGGCAGAGTTTAACAGGCAACAACTCAATATTTTCACAGGAAGGAAGGAAAAGGGAATAATATCCCTGTCTGTCAACTACCTTACGGTATAAAATGCTGCCTGCTGCTAACAGTAAATTTAATAACTCGGTATCTTCTCTACAATTCTGACTATCGGTAGTTCTGAACCGAAGGTCAATCTGATACAGAGTGCTTGCGCTCAATTGCTTAAGTTTTCCATACACATTAATGGACTTGTTCACAATCATTCCATGGTTAGCTATACTGGGTTTTTGGACACAATGCAATGTAGATACGTGTCGAACAACATAACTACTCAACCATGACGGCCATACTTTTACAGGTACGACGTCAAAAGTGTAGGAGGGTCTAGACTTCCTGTGATCAAAAGATATATCTCCTAAAGTAATCAATAAAAGATTTTTATATGTCGGAGATATCTATCGCGATCAAAAACCAACTCTACCGCTCCGCAATGAATTATAAAAGTGTTTCGAGTTTCACTGGTGTGATTGTATTTAACTACGTAGAATTGTTCTTACTACTCCATGATATTCATCAAGTTTCAGAGTATTACATTTGCGAACAATGAAATACATGCAGTTTTGCAATTTCCTTGAAAAAGACATCTGCTAGCATCGCTACGGCAGCAGCGGTGCCGCGATAAATATCTCCGATCTATGTTAAATAATGTTCGAATTTCATAGCTCAAACGATATTTTTTAGCCTCACACGATACACTTTCTTTTAGAATTTATATTGTTTAATACTTACAACATGGTACCGTATTTGTTATTACAGTTATTACATTTTCAACATCGTTATATACAATAATCTTTTCATTCTTTCGATATTATCTTCATTTTTTCGGTAGAGTCAATGTGCCTAAAGCGAACGGGCATTTCATAGGCCTTCATTGTGACTGTGATATCTCTATCATTTTTCATCATAAAATAATTATTTTTATATCACGGGAAAGAAAACAAAATTCTACANGGCAAGATTTATGTTTAGAAGTATATTCAGAAATTTATTTATTTATTTATCTTAGTTTTTTCATTCTTTTCTATTAAAGTTACGTGATGCTGCTAGAAAATTATTAGAAAAAGAACTTGATCATTTACATAATAATAATGATGCATGGCATATATTTATTTCTAAATGGTCTAATTTATTTAATCAATCATATAATAAAGAAACTGATGGAGCTTTATATGATCAAGATATTCGAGATATATTTCTTGAGGATGCAACTTGTAAGAAATTTTGACAATAAGAAAATTTCTTTGATTTATTTTGTTTCTTTTTTTGAAGACAATAATGAAACAACAACGACGACAACGACGGCTAAAGAACAATATAAAGCACAACAATTACTATCGATTGTTCTTATTGGTATTGTTGGGGCAAGATATGGAGAAGAAGTTGAACAAACAAAACAACCATCTGTTGCAATTAAAGGATTTACAGTTGATAGTCCAGAAATGATTTTAAAATTGAGTAAGAAACTCTCCAACAGAATAGTATAGAATATTTTATTCGTATTTTGAATGCAGTATCATTAGGTCCATATCCGGATTTAACTAGGCTGAAACAAAAAAAACGAGTCAGTCTATAGTTTATTCTTTAAGAATTATTTTTAGGCTAACCGAAAGCATGTATGACGAAAGACAATTCATGAAAGGGCTTTTATAAACTTTGATGCAATAACCAATACTATATTGAAACGTCATATTTCAGTACTCAATAAAAAAAAATAAAAGTGACTATTGCATTACGAAGAAATACGAAATTAAGCGATCAACAATTGTTACTAGACGCATGTTAGATTATTCTGATCCAATTATCACTGATTTTAGGTCGTATTCTAACAAGTCTTTTATCTCCGTCTAATTTTGATCACATTCCATTGCACAGTGCTATTCGTCGAACAGCAATTGATCTCATTGGTCGTGGTTATACTGTATGGGAACCATATTTAGATATTGGACAAGTACTACTAACATTACTTGATTTATGTGCTATTAGTGATAGTTCAACAGTAACAAGCAAGTAAGTATTTTATACTCTAATAATGAGGCTTTGAGTGAAAATGATGATTTCAGGCGGCCTAATGTTTATACGAGCAGGTAGTATTAATACCGAGGGTGCTGGGATTGCTTGCTTTGTTTTCCTCTAGAGAATATGATCTAACAATTCAACGAAATGCAACAAGGTGTGTTGGTTAAAACAACATGCATGTTCTTTTTTTAATGTTGTCTGTATTTTGTTTCGATACCCATTTCTAGTTTTATTATTTTTTTTTGCTTATTTTTGTATAGAAAAAAAAATATAATCTTCTTTTTAGTGTGCTTAGTGGAATATTAACACCAAAAACTGATACTTGTTTAACAGCACGAACAGCCCTTAATTTAATTGCAACATCTCGTTCAAATGTAGTTATAATAACACTTGCACGTGAAATTGCTAAATATGTTCTTGCACAATCTGGAACAACATCATCAACAACTGCACGTACAACAACACCATCACAAACATCAATAACAATTAAAAATGAACAAAAAACTGAAATACTTCGTCTTATTAGAATTCTTATTGAAAAATGTCCACATGATGTTGCAGAATTAATTCTTGAAGTAAATTAGAACAAATAAATAAAAACAAATTATTGGATTTCTTTTCGTTATTTTTTTTTTCTACTTATAGGTTACTGATATTACTTTAAATTGTATTGATTTAAGTACTCTTCGACATAAAGGTGCTCAAGCTGTATCAGAAACATTTGGATTATTATTAAGGTATGATAAAATTAGATCTATTGTTGTATGTAAAACTTTTAAATCTAACAACAAATATGAAGACGATTTGTATTCGTTATTAACCTGCAACTCATATATAATTGCACTCTTAGTCTTTTCAAAATTTCCCTATGTGATTCAAACCCGACAAAAAACCATCGATATATCGGTAATCAACCGGTGATAATTTGGGTGTCGGGGTGAGTATGAGGTAATATTCTAAGCGAATAGGTTTCTTATTAGATTTCATTCATTGATTCTGCCTATATAAGATGATCATCTAAACATTGAATCGTTAGGTTCCTTTTAGTTTCTCTTGGAACAACACTGTTCATTGAAAGATTCTGTTAAGCTTAATAAATTTTGTCTATTTTAGATATCCAATAGTAACCTATTGTCCTGAATCACCCAAATTATGTGTTGGTACAAAAACTGGTATTCTTGCTTTATATGATTTAAAAACACCAAAATATCAAGTAAGAATTTCGTAATATGTTCGTCATCAAATTTAAATGTGTTTTCTTTTCATTTAGCCATTTCAAGCTCATCCAAAAAATGAAGTAATTACATGTGTAGAATTTTCACCCGATGGAAAATATCTTGCTTCATATTCAGCTTATGAAGGAATATTATATTTTTGGCAAGTAAGTTTTTTTTTATTAATTTTTTTCTGTCCTAAGTCTATTTTCTTTTATATAGACATCATCGAATACATTTTTTGGTTCCTCAAATACAATTCATCTTGTTTCAAGGCATGCTGCTCAACGACTTGATCGTTCAATACCATCACCAATGAAAAAAGTTGATCTTAATTGGATGGATCGTACTAGTGTTCGAATGTATTGGCATGTTGATAAAAGTGAAAAGAAATTTACAGTATAAACAAGAACAAATAAAAAACAGTGACTTTCGTTTTTCCTTCTCTTTTTGTATTATACTTGTCAATGTTGTGCAATAGAATCTAAATTTTAAACGAAAAAATACATATTAACTTATCAATTGCAAAAAATCATCTTTTTTATTCATTTGAAACAAAAGAAAGTACTTGTCGTCGCGTATTTTCTTTTTTGTGCTTCTTCTTTAGCTAAAGTATCACTTTCAGTGAGTTACTGAATTTATATTACGACGATTTGATTTACAAAGAAATTATTCAAAAACCTATTGGCGAATTTTTGATAGTATGCGTAAATTAGCATCCTATTTGACCTTTTCTTATCTGTATTCGTTTCATGATTTGTGTTACTTGCAGAATTTCATTCTCTATCGCATGATATTAATTGGAACATGAGCCATCGGACGAAAAATTTGCGGATGTATCTTCGTCACTATTGCTATGAAATGCAAGTTAATGCCTCGAGTTTAGCAATTCTTTGTATCTTAAAATGTGTTTAGAGTTCCGAAATACGATCCAGTTGAATAATTCCACTTGCTAATCTTGAAAATAGCATCTTAATACACATACAATTTGTGATATGGAATTTACTGCATCTGACTTTCAAATTTTGTTGGAGTTTTCAGTTTATTATTGATATATTTAATGCTTCTGTATGTGATCAGATTGGTACCAAGTTTCGTGAAGCTGAACATTCCAAATTTCTCTAAGATTTCAGAACAAAATAATAACATGGAGCAGTCTTACTCATATTGACCAATGCATGATGGATCAGGTTATCCCGCCATTAGCGGCTCGTCTACACATGCTTTAACTGTTGCATATATATGGCATGCGACGCTTCACATGACACATACATCACTTCCTAAATTCATATATCTGAAATAAAAGTATGGAAAATATAAGAGATATTGCTTGATGATTTTACTAAATAGATTCCAAGAATGTTCATAACAATAGGTATGGAAAATTTATAATGATATAGAAAAGATTTGAAACATCCATGTTATCTTTACAAGAAATTTGCTTCTTAGAAGACCTTGACGAGTCGATCATTTAAATAATTAATATGATTTCTTTAGTAATCTTATGAATTAAAAAACAAACACAGGGATTCATCTTCATCCGCCGTTGTTGCACACTTTGCTTTACATATCTTTGCTTTCAAAAAGCTATTATTTCATAAAGTTACACATTTTTGGCCATGAAGATATTTATCATCGAATTTCAAGCTTTACCTTAGTCACGTTTGATCTGGTCAAACAACTTGCCCTACTATTAATTGTATCGATACTTGAATGTTGATGTGTACGTTTCGGACACACAATACATGTACATCCGAAATTGATATCGAATTCTTGAATAGGCTTAACGAAATCGAAGACAATTTTGGTTAATGTATTTTGTAAATCGTCTTCTCCGTCATTAATTTTCACAATGAGCAGCTCACGCAGGGAATTTTTTGTGATAGAGAACGATTGAGGATGTATGTGTACCAGTGCTTGTGTATGTTCATTCAACACATACCCATGCCCCTATCCTCATATACAATTCGTCACGAGGACACATAAATAGATCCAACATGTTTGATCGCTTTGATATTATCTGTAAAAAAAGCATGATGTCTATGTGGATGGATTGGGTGTGATCTGCGGTGATGAGTGTGGGTGTACGTGTTGTCTGGAGCTACAGTACACACACATTCATTCACACTCCAAAATTGCAATCAGAGATGGAACACAATAGTCATAATAAAGAAATTCTAAAACAACATATTTCATTTGTTTTGATACCCATAGAAACAAACATTGACCTATTTGAAATTATTTTATGTCCGGATCTGTCTCTTCTTCTGGCTGTAAAAGTGCTGATGCGCGTCATATTGATTATATTCACCAAGTGTTAAAAATATAAATATTAATTTTTGATATTCATCATTTCAGATGAGATCTAATTTGAACTGCTTCGTGAAGGGAATTTCTCTCTGCTGATATGGTCTAAAATTTTAGAAATTTCTTGAATTTGACATTAAAAAGTTGTCATAACGCTTACTATTTAGTATTGATAAGTCTCATTTTCGGCGCGCTTTAATTTTGTGTAAGATTTGTTATTGATGTTTCATATGGCATGTACAGGCGTTGAGAATAAACAATGAAACTACCGTGCTTGGAAAAATGTCCACATTTCAGGGTTGTACTCCGCTTAAAGATATATCAGAGCACTATGTAGGCTGTCCCAATAAGTTGTTTCTCACGAGAAATTAAAGCAATAAAAAGTGTACTAAAATTTTTTCCTCTATTTTACAGAGTAATCATTTCGAATTGACTATAGTCTGTTTCACAATAAGCTCGCTAAAATCATATCACCAAAAGGTGAATCGTTCAGATTTGCTGAAAACAGCTCTAGAAATGTAATTGTTTCAGATTAAGTCATATGCAGAGTGTGGAAAACTATTTTTCCAGGAGAGTCATGCCACGATTTCAAATACTATCTATAACAAATTTTATAGCAAATTAAAGCGTGCCGAAAATGAGATTTATCGATGCTAAACGATAAAGGGTATGGCAACTCTGCAGTGTCGAATTCAGAAAATTCCTAGAATTTTACATCACATTGACATAGAAAAATTACTTTCATGAGACTGTTTAAACAAGATTTCATTTAAAACGATGAATCACCCGAAGTACTCGACACTTGGTTCAGAAACATTGGAACAATTACCAAAGATGAAAGTGAAGCAAAATGGAATCGGAGACGGAACACAATCTTCACGATGAAGAAAATCTGAACAACGTTTTTTAGATGTTCTGACAAAAACGGAAACAAAAATTGAGTCTTTTTGAAACTATTTCATGTTCGTATACGTCTCATCTTCGTGCTGTAAAGAAAGCTTATGGTCGTTATACTGATTATTGCTCATATTCATCAAACCTTAAGAGACCAATACTAATTTGTGATATTCATCATTTTAAATGAAACCTGGTCTGAACTACCTCATGAAGGTAATTTTTCTATGTCAATGTGATGTAAAATTCTACGAATTTTCTGAATTCGATACTGTAAAGTTACCATAACTTTTACTATTAATAATCAATAAATTCCATTTTTTCCACGTGCTTTGTGTGTGAGTGTGAGTGAAGAAAAAACCCACCCACACCCACATTCTCACCAGTCACAACATATCCTGAAAGTTTCATACAATTTAGATGTTGCTGTCTTGAGATCGATTTTTGACGGAGCCTTAAAAATTGAAACATCTTCAGTAGTATATCATTGCGCCATATTTAATCCGTTCTCGTTCAGCTTATTCAATGAGTGAGCTCATTAACTTAGAAATCATTGCAAAATCAATACGAAACTCAATAATCTTTAATAAATGAGTCATATAACGACTGTTCAAAGGAAAAATATCAGGAGGTCATATAAAGTTTTCTTCATTTGCTTTGTTGATCCTAGCTACAAAATAAGGGATTGCGACCGAATGAAAATCATGCTTCTTCGACCAAATAATTTACATGCATGAATAAAACCAACAATAATTGTTTTAATTTCATCCACTTTTATTATTTCTAATAAAAATATGAAAGAAGATATGTATTGAGGAAATTACTTTGTATCTAGGAGTCATTGCACGAGAACTGCGACCAATTCTAATATAAGTTGCTCAATGACTTTCTCCGATTTTGATTTTGATTAAAGCAATAGATAGTACTACTAAAGTTAGGTATATGGTAAAATTTTCAACGTTCAATATCTTTCCATTGCTGAAAAATGAGGACTTCATTTCTACCACCCAGCGATAGGAACCACTGTAGACGTTATTCTTTTAAATCATGATTTAAAAAAATAACGTCTACAGTGATTCCTATCGCTGGGTGGTAGAAATGAAGTTCTCATTTTTCAGCAATGGAAAGATATTGAACGTTGAAAATTGTACCATATACCTGACTTTAGTAGTACTATCTATTGCTTTAATCAAAATCAAAATCGAAGAAAGTCATTGAGCAACGTAGGTCGTGGTTCTCGTGCAATGACTCCTAGTCAAATGAATATTTCTGCATTTTTCTCATTGTCTGTATTTTATTTTTACAGATTGTTCTTGTGTTGTAGAATAATATATTTTTTTATAAATGGATGTTAGTGTTTGCTTGTATGAATGATTTGTTGTCTAAGGGTTTTCTGTTATTTCGAACAAATTACAGAGTAATACTTTATCAATAGAAATAAGATATTTATATGTAGTTTGTTTCAAGTTTCAATTGAATAGATGCAACGCGGGACGTGCACGATGACGATACTAAACCCTTGTCTTATTTACGTCCTTAAAGATTGATCATACAACAGTAAGACCTTGTTTCACTGAGTAAATGCTGTTGTAGTCTAGAGATTCAATATTTTGATATTTTATCTACATATGGTTATGAAATAAACTGAAAAATTTAGATGTCAGTAAAGCGAACTAGTATTATCTTAATCGTTGGTAGACAAATTTTTTATTGGATTCATTCCGAGTTCTATGTTAATTCGATAAATCATTCAATAATTTACTCAAAAGACAATAATCTCAGTCAATCATGTATTTGCTCTTTGGTGATAGAATCATTTACTTGCTTTTATTCATTGGAAAAACACTTCAATTCAGAAAAAAATAACAAAAAGAAATTAATAATTAAATGTTGTTTCAAAAAAGTTCATATATATACGTATGTACCCTAGAGAATGTACGGAGGTCAGGGTACCCATTTACTGGAAAAGTTCCACCAGGGTACCCGATATGGGTACTTTGTAAATTCCTATTAGGTTTACTGCCTAAGGTACTTTTTTAAGTACCCGTATCAGTATATGCACTGAAAGGGTACTTGTATGAGTACATGAAGAGATCAAATTACTGAAAAATCTACAGCAGTATCCTAATTTTTTATATTATTGGTCCAAGGCACTCTACATAGAGAAAACACATTAATGCACTATGGAAAACATTGATTCGTTGAGATTCATAATCATTTTCAAGAATTTTGGCAGCGTTGTTGTGAAATTTTTTTAATTTTAATCTAGCATTATACTAATCAAGGTAACATTTCATATAATGGTGACTGCAATTATCTTTTCAGTCACAGAATTTCATCCTTATCTATCGAGAGAATAGTAACTAAATGGAGTCATTTATTTTTTGGTATAAAAAAAAAAACTTTAATGAATTCATGGGTAGAAATTATCTCAGCTATTGTCAGAGAGGAAACAATTTAACTTGCCAAATTTTCAACATCGATGATATTTTCGTGTAATTATAGTTATTTCAACAAAAACTAAATGGCCATACCGCGAAGAAATGATATCGAAGATGTGAAGTTGACGTGTTTCTTGCTTAATTATTTTACTAATTTCATCTGTAATCAGTGGCTCTTGTGTCCGAATACATCAATCTCCTCAATATTATAAAAATTCTTGTGTTTTTAAATATATCTTTATATTCTTTAGAATAGTTATTGAAAATGATTTTGATGATATATACATCAACGAAATGAGGGTTTTTATGATTCTTATTATGTTCAGATATAATTTGAATTCTACATATATCATTCCATCTACAGTTCAAAAATATAATATTTCTTCCATATCATGATTTGTTTTCTATGAACCCGATAAATAATCGAGAATTAATGATAGTCTTAATGCGATGAAAATTTTAATCACAAGTCTAAAATTTTATATTTTCGAGATGTAATACAGAGAAAAAGTGAAATATTATGAAAATCTAGAAGGCATGGCCGATTCCAAATATACTGTAATGTCTTAACAGGGTACCTAAAGTTACTATAAGATGGTACCCAAAAGAGTACCAAACCAATACTTTCAAGTACTGATTTACTAGATAATTTTGCAGCAATGTACCTAAAGTAGTACCATACAAGTATCTCAAAGCACTTAAAGTACTTCAGTACCCTTCAGATCCTAGGACATACTAGTAGGCGGGTACTTTTTCGGGTACCTTGTGCTCAATACAGGCATTAAGGATATATGTTAATTTGTCGCGTCTCGGCAGTAATTTCTATGTTCTACATGATGAATCTGTTGGGAGAGTAGAACATTAAAATAATATTGTTGATATTGAATGAATGGTTTAATATAAAGTCATCTAAGATAAAATATAAATAGTTCTGTTTCGATGATATTCTCATTGTTAATATATAAGATAATAATCAATAAATATGATCGAAATGATATTGATAGATAAATTTTTGAAAACTCTTATCAACAAAGAAAAGCTAAAGTCATTTAAATAAATTGATCGTGATGAGGCAAGAAAATATTTTCAAAGGATTTATAATGTGACTTTCGTTCAATTTTATGTTAGTTTAATCTGTGAAATGTTTGATTTAGATAGAAAGACAATTTTTATCTAATCTGATCTTATGTAAAACCATGTCGTCGTTCCTCATTAAAAAACGATTTACTATTTCCATGGAAATTTATTTTTAATAATAAATTTAAATCTGACGAAAATATTTTAATAACTTTCTTTTCGTGTTTTTTTAAATAAACAAATTCATTTAGCTAATTATTGGCTCGATTTATATAGTGAAATATTTTCTCTCATGTAAAACTAAAACTTAACCTGAACGATTGCAATGACTTATTAATAAACAAAGGAATAAAATATATATATATAGTTGTCAATGATGAAATTTATTAAATAAATAAGCAAAAAAAAAGAAAACCATGTTTAAACTCTAGAGAAACTTCGCCCGTTTTAGGATGCTAATCTAAGTTGTCGGTCATCATCCAAAAACGCCGCAAATGAAAAAAATATAGAGGTAGAAAATATTTCACGGTAACCGATATTTATCTTGATATAACGTCTTAGTTTTTTGGATATACTCTGGCACAAAAAATGCAGTTATCGATTTGTCTGTTTCTTCGATGTTTATGATTGATAGTTGGCGACCGCAATTCTCATTGGAATACAGCTAAGAACCTAAAGCGTGAAAACGATGACTGTTCAGCATGCACCAAATTTCTAAGATTTTCACTATGCTACGTCTACGCACATTCTCATTACTAATTCATGGATGTTTCTAACTTACCAGTGAGTACGGCGCTTACCATGCAAAGATATTTTTATTTTGTTAGCGTGTAAATGTTTGAGATGCGAAACCTTCAATCAGTTTTTTGCTAAAACTACTTAACCTTGTCCTCATAGATGTTTTGCGCTGATCTGTTCATCAGAAAGATCAGCTATTGTTCATAATATTATTTCCTTCAAAATTTGTTCATGTGAGAAATTGAAATACCAGAACGATCACACATTGACAGAACAGAACGTAGTTTACGGCCTCCCACAATTGAACTTTCTTCAAACTTATCATATGATGCGTTTTGAGAGTTTCCGCGGAAACACAATTAAACATCGAGGAAGAAGATATAGGATATATGGATATATAGAGATATTGGAGATATAGAGATATTGGAGATATAGAGATATTGGAGATATTCATTATAATAATTGTAAATTTCTCATAATTGATATTTATTTCACATATAATTTTTTTTGCTTTTCGTCATTTATCGAATGTAAATTAAAATAAATTATCATATTTCTGTATGGTAATTTACATAAGAAATATCCTAGTCTTAACATTATATTTATGAATAATTTATTTGTTGTACTATCTTTTCATTCAATTAATAGTTCTTAATTTGAGAAAAGATTTCACCATTTATTTTGATGAGTTTTTTAAAGAAGAGTCAAATCAGATTTTATGGACTAGGAAAATAGAAAACGCCGCAACGTGCCAATGAAGAGCTTAAAGCATTTTTCGCGAACTAAACACCTTTTCGAAATTACATATTATTTTTGATCAAATGTAGTCAGGACTTTTCGATGCAAAAGTAGTTTTTCTTTCTACATGGCTAAGTTTTATTCCAATCTAATTAAGTGACGATTTAATTTTAAGTTTCGAACATTTTCCATATACAATAAATATTCATTAGGTTTTCCGAAATAGTTTTTTTGATGTGTATGAGAAATATTTTAAGACATACCATGTTTATTCATGTGTTGTTTATGAACTACTTTTGATAAACAGTTTCTTCAGATATATATGATACGGAGAGGAAAAACCTCATAGGCACAGAAACTCTTAAATAATAATGCAAAGTGTTTTAGTGTTTTATTTGTCTCATTGAAGATGTTATTTTACTTCGACTGACATGAGAAGTATTTAAGTTCTTATTTCTATCTAGTAATTATTTCTATAATTGGATATTGAAACGAAGACCTTTGACTTGTATCACACAACACACTTTTCTAAACCTAAAAGAAGACTAATCGAATCCATCTTTTATAGTTATTTAAATTTGCCTCGATTGAAGAAACTTGAAAACATGCACTTGTTATTATGACTTTGTCAACAATAGACTTAAGATGCTGTTTAAAAAAGGGATTTGTTAAACTGTAATGATCATATAGGTTATGAAATTGATTTCTTTTTATTCAAATCTGTAGCAATGACAGTTTCCAATATGCCAAGAACGATCAGGCTTAGAGAGCAGTATTTGTGATCCTTTATAACAGCAATAAGAAGCGAACATTTTACGATAGCAATCAAAAATGAATACTATAAAGTTTCTTCTATCTTAAGAAACTGAAACTATGATATAGAAAAATTTCTTTGGTTATAATAAGACTAGAAAAGTTTAATATTGGATGGCAGTTATAAATCATCATTTTAAGATCCTATTGTACAGGCTGTTATGAAACCATTACGGCCCACTCTACAACTTAAAGTATAAATGATATCGTAAAGTTGTTTATACTAAATTAATGCTCATCAAAAACTGAACTTATGAGTGTAATTAGAGCAATTATGATCTATGAAATTATTGAAATTGCTTAAATTGCATGGCAAAAGGAGCTCGTACTTTACGATTTTCATTCTCCCTGTAGATGTTTCCAAAAAAATTATTGTAGATTTGTGATCCCCATCAAAAAGTAAATCTGTAGACATATCATTTGTATACTATTGACGAAAAAAAACTTTTTGAAAAAATCCTTGAAGCTATGCCTCGCTAGTTCTTTTATAGACCTAATATTATAAGATCAATGATAGTTTTTTGTCCAAATGAGCTCGTATATTTCAATAATTGCTTTTTTCTTACATTTATCAACAGAAACGCTTTCAAATTCGTGATCTCCGTCAAATAGTGCGTCCACTGATATATAAATCGAGATTTTTCAGTTCAAAAAGTAATTGTTTCGCAAAAAAATATATATGATATGTTTATAGATTTACTTTTCTATGCGGATCACAATCTACTGTAATTGTTTTGGAAACATCTACAGGAAGAATGAAAATAGTAAAGTACGAGTTCCTTTTGACATGTAATTTAAGCAATTTCAATAATTTCATAGATCATAATTGCTCTAATTATACTCATAAATTCAGTTTTTGATGAGCATTAATTTCGTATAAAATACTTTATTATATCATTCATATTGTAAGTTGTAGAGGACTGTGGAATGGTTTTGTAACATCCTGTTCATATAATTTGAAGGTCAGCGAAATTGCACCTATCAGTACTTTCATTGCAGAAACTGTATTAGTAACGAGAATTTGGTGGTACGTATCAGAGATGAGCAGGGTGGGATGGTCGCAGTATACCGCCAGAATATCGTAGTTTCCCCGTGCATTAAAACTACTAAATTTATTTTAGAGAGTACTGCGACATATCCCGAAATTTGGGGAATTGTTTACTTTTCCCGCGTGAGACAGCAGTGGCCAAAGACAATTGGTTGCCTCATAGTCACACGACTCATGAAAGTCGTGGTAATGCTTTTTTTAAAACAATCTATGCACGTAATTATCTCTTTCACAGTTTTTTCCGGTGAAAGTAAGTATCAGAGCAAAAAGTATGGTGAATATTCTGCATTCTCAGCTTTAATATTCACTAAACTGCAGGGGAACTGATGAGGAATTACTGTTTCTCAATCCTTGGACAGCCTTCCCGCATTCACATCCACACTCATGCTCCTTATTTATATGCACTGGAATTATTTAATGTCATATCATGAAATAAAAATAGTATTTATGAGGGGTGACTACAAAACCATGGTCCCTAAAAATACGTTGTTGGCAGGTAGTGCGGTGCAAAGCTGCACGATAGCGGGGCAGATAATAATCTAGTAGGCTGTGGCTGAGTGCTTTTTTAGTCGCTCCACTCGTCTCTGGTGCATATTGCTGATTTCGCAAGAAAATATACATAAGATAGAAAATTCATATCATAGAAGTTTATCAACAGTGCATATCTTCTTCACCAATATATATGTTTTCCATTTTAACAATAAAATCAAATACACTGGTAATATTTATACAATTCATTAGTGGTAACATCCTTCAAAAAATAAAGTAATCAATCAGCACCTTCTATCTGCGTCAGACAAAAAATATTTCCCTAGTCGTCAAACATACAGTTGAAGGTATAAAATAAAAAAGACCTGTCAAAGAACTCGAATGGTTTTTTTCAATAAATATATTTTAATATGTTGATATTAGTTTCGTAATAAATTTTGCATTGTTTTATGAAAAGGCGATGCTTTTCTGTTATTTTCGCCATAGGTAAATGAATAAAATTTCAAAATCATGTCACGGTAAAGTATTGCTTATGACCTATCATTTCAGAGATGAGGCATTTCAAGTAACCGTTTATAGATAAGCATATCAGCAAAATAAAGTGTTCAAGTTATTTTTTTGCAAACAATTGTCTGTCGCATGTTAAGAGATAGCAGGGAATATTCCAATATGTAACGTTACACAGTTGGAAAAATCCAAAAGATATTACATGAAAGCAAAAAAGACGGTAGAGAAATATCTGAGAGCACGAAAGAAAATATTCAATATCTGTATACAAAGAAAGAGAACAGACATGCAAGGATAATATGTCTATGACTCATTAGTGTTATGGGACGTCTTACGCTAGTGCCATAGCACATATTATTCTCTATGGAAAGAGAGCATATGCTGTAAATGTCCAACTTACAAGAGAACGAGAAAAAAAAACAAGGAAAAATTTGATAAGATAATGTATAAAATCCCTTGAAATCTATAGCATTCATGTGTAAATCAAGAAAAAACATACTTTAATCATTCTTCAGTGTTAATTTGAATACGCCATGGCCGAAAGAAAAATATTTGATTTATTCAAAACTGTTCCAGTTGTTGGTCAAGCGTATGGTGTAGTTCGAGGCATTGCTTATGGTATGAAAGGTGATGAAGATGAAACGAAACATTCACTCGAGTTTGATTTAACAAGTTTAAATCCACTACGAATGATCAAAAGTGTTGGTATGGGCATCGTGAATATGACCAATGATCTCGACAAGGGCATTTGGATAGGAAGACGAAGTCTTGGCGATCAACCGTTGAGTTTTTCATTACTCCCCGGGACTGATGCTTTCCATTGGAGTATTCAAATCAATGGAACCATCTATCAATTACTTAAAACAAATCAACATGATTATATTGAAATTGATATAAGTTCACAAAACGAACAATGTTCGGCGTATGAAAAGGGCTGCAAAAGATTTTCATGGCAATGTGTGCATCTTAGATCCAGTATCGATGAAACAACCCTTAGAAATTATGCAAAATCATTTGAATCCTACAAATATAAAGCGATATTACCGGATATTAACGAAACGATGAATTGTCAGTTCTTTGTCAAACTAATGTTTGCAAAAGCTGCTGGAATATCACAAAAAGAAGCAGCCACTGTGATTCTTCTCAGCATGCCCAATTTCATATACTGATGAAAAACAATCTATTCTTTACTTTATTTTCAACATAAATCTTTATCAACTGATCAACTATTTACAATACACAAAAATTGTTCATCATTGCAATTGTTGTGTTTTTTTAGTTGTAATAAAATTTTTCCAACACATGATATCTTTCTATCATTCAGTGTTGATAAATATGTAAACATCAAAATATTCTCAAAAAAAAAAAGATGAAACAAATAAATACAGAAACGTTTAGAGTATATCAAAAGTAGTTATCTTAAGTCAGATTCAATATATGTTGTGTATATATCATGTTTATTCATAATGTTTTTGAATCAGATTTGATCAGTTTCAGATCTTATTAGATTAGATTTAGATCGACAGATAGTTCATGGATTTTATTATAGTGAGATTTCACTTTTAGTTAAAAACATCAAATATACAAAATTACATGTATAAGAAGAAGAGTGGAATATAACAAGTAGATAATATATCATACTTGGAAAAATAGATGAAAATGCTACATGAAGGCAAAGAAGATAATAAACGAAAAAATGAAAGAACACACGATAGCTATAGTTCATAACATGTGTATGTATATAGAAAGAAAGAGAACAGACATGCATATGTATAATCCCTGTAACACATTTGTCTTATGTACGTGCCATGAAGGACGCTTCTATTTTTCTGAGCTCTTACATTACTCTTCAATTAGTATCATATTAATGAAATCTTTATAAGAGGTATTTGTTATTATATAGGACAATGACATCAAAGTGTAGGGAGTGAGGATGTACGTGTGGGTGATTGAAAAATTCATAATCATAACCACACTCACAGTTAAGAGAGCATCGAGTATCATGCGTATATACAAAGCATTTGATACAAAAAAAAGTTTTAATATTTTTTGCTCATTCAGCACATCAATGTTCGAAACTACCAACTCCAAAATTTTAACTCCTAATACCCTTCCTTTAGAAAGTTAGTCAAGATCAACTTTTAGCACTATCAGGACTTCAATAAAAATAAAAATAAAATAGAGAATTAAAAACTAAACAAAAGAAGCTATTTGTATATAATATAATGTTTAGTAACTCAAGTTTGATAATAGCAACATGAGTCAAAAACATCTATTTTTTTCGGTCTAACCCGTCCGCTTTATGACTATATATCTTGTACCATGTTTCAGAATCAGAGAATTCCAAGCTGAATTTTATATATATTATGCAACTTTTATTCTCTACAAAACGGTATAATCGGGTTGAAATGAGTTTCGCATTCTCCTAATTCTTGATGGTTTTTCAATGAAAAGGAATATTGTGAACGGTTTTCATTGTCATGACACAGTTCTAAAGCAAACGACATACGGTATTCGGAATCAGCGTCAAAACTCGATAGAATCACATGTATTTTACTGAATTTTTTTTCTTCTCCAAAACTGACCTGTACAGGACCAGGACCAGCGAGAAAAATTTCCATAAAATGTATGTGATCCCATCTAGTTTTTTAATGGTGATTTCGCGTATCATATTTATTCTGTTTTTGAATTGCGTCATAGTAATGAGAATCGCTAAAAATACTCCTTTTTCTATTGAAAAATGATCAAAAATGAGGAAAATGTGAGAGTGTGGATGCAGTTTTTCTTTAGCCTGCACCCACACGTATAATGTAGTGCAATACTCAATTATTTATTCAATAATTTCGTATTAGCCTTTCTGATGGTTTTAAAACATTTCCTAGTTGTTATCACTCAAAGAATGAACTTTTTCTTTGCAAACAGATAAATCTTTACAATTTGAAGTTTTATTAAACTTTAAATATTCTGTTTGAATTAGAAAAATGAATTTCACTGTAAATATTATTCAGTGGATAAGTCTATTGTATACGGGTCGTATTAATTGAATATGAATTGCAATTTGATGACTAAAAAAATTTTTTTTAAATGAGAAACAGAATAATGATTGATGTTGTTTTTGTTCTTATTAAGTTTGATATTATCTTTCTTTTGTTAATCCCATTTGAGAAACACGAGAGAATCAGAGATCGAATAGAGTCAAGTCAATCTAATTTTTTGTTGAATAGTTTCCAGATAGTTTTAATTTAATTATTGATCTGTTGCTGTTTACTTCAACATTGATTAATTAAAATTAGCTTTCGAAGAAAATAAATATTTCAGGGTGTGGGTGTGGGGTGTGGGTGAGTATGAATGTACCAAATATTGACACCCATACCCACACCTATCCACACCCACACCCACCCACACCCACACCACCCACACCCTCACACCCTTCTTGCACCATGCACAAATAAGAAGTGTTCGATCTTCACAACTATTAATTGAGCAAAAGAGATCATAGTACTTGAAACAAATATTCCGTGGCTCTTTTATTTCTTCAATGGTTTCATGAATTATTCCAGCATTTATAAATTTCGATTGGATTAGATTTTTGAATGCGGAAGCAAATAATTGATTGTTAGTAATAGACTACATATTTATAAAATATTGACAATTACTGATATTGATTTCTGCTCTATTGATGTGAGTGTAATGTTCAATTTTTTTATAAATATATTCCCTCAAAGGACTTAAGGATGAGTCTTGTGGTCGAATATGACTACTTGATCCTTCAGGAAAAATTGATAACAATTTTTTTTGATCTGGAAATACTACCCTGAACGTATCTATATCAGTTTGAGTTTTCCAAGAATCAAGGAAAAGAAGAAATTTTGTGTGTACAACAGGCGACCACACTTTCTTCAAGAATATACGATACTTTTCGTCGCTGCTTTTTCCAGAGGTAGAAGCTCGTACAACCACGTATGATGGTACGGTTAAATCCTTCTGCAGTTTGGCACCAAAATCATTTTGTTTCTCGTGAAGAATCAGAAAAAAATTATTTAACAAGTTACCGGCAGTTGACCTAACTGGTTGAACTGTATATGAGTGAGTAATATTGCATTTTTTAAACAGCTACTTTTGTTGTTTGCTCAGCGGTAAATGAAAGAGTTTTTGGAGAAACATATTCTTGTCGAAAAGAACGATGATCACTGTTTAGAATTGCATGTGGAGCATATTCTGAAATCAATGATCGTTTACTTTCAATCCACTACTGGGTATGTAAATTAC
Organism: Rotaria sp. Silwood2; assembly: GCA_905329745.1. NCBI lineage: Eukaryota > Metazoa > Rotifera > Eurotatoria > Philodinida > Philodinidae > Rotaria > Rotaria sp. Silwood2. The sequence goes on from CAJNSZ010000012.1 coordinate 1,053,558, forward strand.
ATTGCATTCAGACTAGTATTATAGTGTGAATAAGGTTAATACATGCCATTTAAAGTACAGAGTTTTTTTTGGTGATACTGCTCTTGTAATAAGCTTATTGCATGATCTGGACGAAACTCGGTTTTCTTATTTGAATGTGTTAATAAATAATTCACTTGCTTTAAAGGTAGTCCAGCCTACATCTCTAGCTTTTTGTATTGCGAAAAGTTGTAGACCAATATCGTGAACTACTTCTTTTTTCAATGACTCTTTTTATATAAAATTCGCTCAGCATAAATTATTTGATTTTGTTTATCTCGTTACGTTTTGAACCGTTGTAATTCATATATTTTCTAAATCTTTTGATATAAGTCATGGATTTAGTTTTTCGAAATACATTTGAAATGCTAGCAATTGTATAATGCACATGTTGATCAATCCAATCAACAATATCTTCTAACGCTTCCAAAGTGAAACGGTTTCTAATATCTTGATCTTCGTTTTCTTCAAAATCGTCCGACTCATCACTGTTCTCTAGATCACCAATAATAGCATCGTATTTATCATCAAATTCAAGAGAATGATAAGTATGTAGTTCACTGAAGTAATGGTGTTTGAAAGCTTTGAGTATTTCGAATAACTTCTATGAAGCAAATATTTCATTACTTGTTGTTGTTGTTGTTGTTTTAGCTTTAGAACCGAATTGAGCTTTAGTTAAATCAAGAAGATATTCTACGATATTTACCAAATTCATACTTCTGTCGAATTAATGTAAGCTTTTTATAGTAATAATTAGTGTGGGTGATCAGGAAGAACGCTTTTACCAACTTATATGACGTGGTTGAAATAATACAAAACTAAGCTTAAACAGACTATCGATTTATCCAGTATTCAATCCTCAATGCACTTAGTCCATACACCTTATATATAACTCATTTGTCTTACAATAAATCTATTTTTTCCCATTCACATACTAGCAAACCTTCAGAAAACGTCCAAACTAGCACAGCAATGCTTAAAAGATAGTTAATAGTGCAAAAGAATGCTGAATTTGAAAAACTCTATTTTTCTTATGTACCTAAAATATCAATACCTTAAAATTTGAATAACTCGATCCACGCTACCTATCAACAGCTCATATTTTCACTTTGTTAGTTTCTCATTGAGGGCAATAAATTGACCCGAATATGGTCAAGTAAATCAACTGAGATGCCAAACAGTTCCATTCTGAGAGAAAGGGTGAGTCTGTTCTTGCAAGAAATAAAAATAGGATATTGAAGATTTTATAATAGAAAGTACTGATGCATGGAAATGTGTACGTTCAAATACATGTCTTTTCTGAAAGCCATTGATAAAAACGTTGACTAATCGCGAAACGAAATTGAGAACAAAGCCACTTGGCTGAAGAAAAATTGATACTCTTTTCGAAGAAAAATAATCAAAGAGAAGACAAGCCGTTGTTGAATGAAGATATAGAGGGAGAGTTCAGGAAAATAGTGCTTTGCTTTAGTTACTATATTTTTTAGCCCAATTCCCAAACCCATACCTCTGTCTAATCAGATTTTTAACGCAACTATCCTTATAGAAAAAAAGTTCTAAGAAAACAATAATTACATATTCTAATCGAGCTTAAAATTTTTCTATCATTTTGCATATTCATGTTTTGTCTTGGGTTTGTTCGTAGAAAAACACAATTTTGTAAATCCAATACACTTCATTGGCGAAACACCGAAAGTTGCTATATTTTGTGAAACTCACACATATTTTCAAAGAAAACAGTGAGTGTAAGTCTTTAATTCAAGTTTTCGTTGCTCCCCTCTTCTCCCATTCCCCGTTACAGAGAGTTACCAACTTACGAGGGAAGTACCAGAACTGTTTAGAAGCTTTTGACTCCATCTTTTGACTATAAGCAAGTTTCAGTGAGACTAAGAAAACTCTAAAAGGATTCGTGCCCATGGCCCATTAATCAAGAGTTATGACCGATTTACTGAATTTCCAGCCCATTTCGTGAGTGTTCATTGGAAACTCAAATTACAAGATTTCGATATGAAATTTTGTCTATAGATAGATCTGCTGATTTTTAGAACATCCTAAAAATTTCAGTCAAAACAAATGCTTCTTTCTTGAGATACTGAGTATTCACATAAATCGGATTTTTGCGACAAGTTAGCGACTGGTGACTGGTTTTTGAAAATTCAATATCTCAAGAAAGAAGCATTTGTTTTGACTGAAATTTTTAGGATGTTCTAAAAATCAGCAGATCTATCCATAGACAAAATTTCATATCGAAATCTTGTAATTTGAGTTTCCAATGAACACTCACGAAATAGGCCGGAAATTCAGTAAATCGGTCATAACTCTTGATTAATGGGCCATGGGCACGAATCCTTTTAGGGTTTTCTTAGTCTCACTGAAACTTGCTTATAGCCAAAAGATGGAGTCAAAAGCTTTTACACATTTCGGGTACTTCCCTCGTTAAATCCTACTAGAGACACCTTTCCACCATTTTAGACCATGGTAACTTGATCAAAAAGAAATATTTCTATTCGAAGTATAGAAAAAAAGACAGCATTTGCTAACAATCGATTATCATTAGAAAAGAGCTATTATATTTTAGGGACTTTAAACATTGGGTATTTTTTCATTCGTATAATGAAACTAATAAAGATATATGGGTTCCAAGTTTTAGCCCGAAAGGGGTTGTGCTAACAAAGTCTTGTGCTTAATATTTGACTTAACTTGTGAAGTTTTCAGTCCTAGAAAAAGAAAACCTTACCACCATTACTATGAATTCTGGCAGAGTGCGATTACCCTATCAACTTACATTTACATACTACGTAGACTTTTGTCGCTGTATTAGACGGGAAAAAATCAGGAAATCAGGAGATAGCGTTGGTTGTAGTGACCTTCGATGCGATGTATATGTATATAATGTCACTTTATCTGGTACATAAGTTCTGATTATTATTGCGGATATTACGTACGTACTCTTAACGAAAATCTCTAAAAACTTCTAAAGTAGAACAATTGCTTAGTTTTTTTATTTTCGAACTCTACTATCATAGAGATGTCCTAACTCTACTGATATATTCAGTTACATGCCTGAAAGTTCATTGAATAAAAATAGTTAAGTTGAGATAAAAATGAAAATCATCGCAGAAAAAGCATTTATGAAAACTTTCTCAATAAGTTGCCTAAATTACAGTGCGTCTCGAAATTCTAAGACCTCTCCCTTAACTTTTGAGAAAAATAAAGATTTCTTCAAATAAACAAGGTCTCATTTCCAATCTAATCTCACACAAGTGAACATATAGCTGCAGTCTATCATGTGCCATAAACGTTTGAATTCTATCAATTAGTACCAATGAATAGATTCCAAATTTGTGAGTCTCCACTGTTTGATAACTACAAGAGCCTCCTCCCCTTCTAAATATAACAATTTTGAATTGATGCTAACTTTATCAACTCCAATGATCCTTTAGAGGAGCGATTCGAAAGAGAAGAAACTTGGAAGGAGAAATTCCTAACTTTCACATCGCTTTTGAGTCAAATGTATGCGCATCACGTAGATCCTAATGATCTAGGAATATTCTAAAAAAAGTTCGTGTCTCTAGCTTTTTACTACGGAGATGTTGCATTTTTACTGCATGCTTAAGAGAACAAGCCGTGGTACCCCTCAGGAACACGGGGAAAGCTGAGTTTCAAATTTCGGCTTGAAACTTTGAATAGCGACAGGCCTTAATGACAATTGTTTATTGTGAAAATTTCAGATCTTTTGATTCCTCCTAGTCTGAAATAAGAATATTAGAATCTGCAAGTATCTATAGGCGACTTTTCCATACTTATATCTTAGCATAGGAACAACGCAAAATTATGAAACTTTCACAAGAAACTATTCTAATTGATACCTGACTCTATGCAAACTTTGAGGACGAGATTCGAAAGTCAGTTTTCCTAGTGTATCTGAAGTAGGGGTGTCATTTACCGTTTAATTTGAAATAAATAAAAATTATGAGAAATTTATATTTAACTAGTGCAGATAATCTTTGTATAGTATTTGACTTTGAATAGCGATCCATTCAAATATATTGATTCAACTTGCCGACCCTTACTCGAAAAAATTAATCATAAAAAATAAATCACTGTTTACTATGTCTCTTACATCTCTGTACCTCCTATATCTCATATGCTAGCATTTAATGCAGTGTCCGGGGATACTCTCCGAACGCATTTAATCAAACTTATTTAAGATATATTTCAATTCCATTGTCATTCTCTATAGATTATTTTCTGTAGCAATATTGTTTCTTCTAACTCTTTCATTACAAACTTTAAATTTAACTTCTGGTTTATCTTATAAGGTCAGAAATAGTCTACTGTCAATTTGACTTGTTTTGATATTGTCTTTTACCTTGCAACGTCAAACGCTAGATAAAAAAGAATTACAATAGACTATTTCAGAACTAAGAAGAAGAAATCAAATAGCATCATCCTAACAAACAGACAATGTTAACAGAAGATTTTCACAAATATACACTTGCAAGAAAAATAAAATAAAGAAAAGATTTTTTTTCACAAAAATAAATTTAAAAAAAGAAGAAACTAAAATCACCTATATATTGTTTACGTATAGGGGAATTAAATTCTATTTGAGATAAAGTTGTTCAATAAAATAGTGACAATCGTAAGACATTGGATTTAATGATAAAAATAAACATAATTTGTCAAAATATTTTGTCATTGATAATAAATCGATTTGTTGATTTTGATTTGATCGATTAAATTCTTGTAAATATTCAAATGATATCTATCTTATTTTGAATGAATCTTTCGAACATAATGATAATCGTTTTAAAGTTGATTGAGTTAAATTAACAAAATTTTTATTTACTTTTGTAAGATAAGTTTTGTTTGAAAAAATATCATTTTCCAAATCCATTTTCTTCTGTTTGAAACATACTCATCTTAAGATATTTTATATTTATAAACTAAATTATTTCTTTGTTATTGTGCAATGCCTATTATATGTTTTTTTTTTTCTTTCTATAAATAAATAAATCATAAAAAACGTCAAATATTTCTCAGATGTAAAAAAGCAAATTTTCTCCAAAATGACGAATGAATAATTGACGATAGATGGATAGTCAAGACAATAATTGTTCATCGCGTCAATCATTTTCATTGTGCATATTTTATTTTACTTGCAATAAAGGCTTCATTTAATAAGAATGATCGGAGATTTTTCGATTGATTTTATGTTGTAAATAAAGAGCGCTCTTCGTCTGCTTTTCGATCACTTCTTTATGCACAACATATCGCATAGAAAAAAAGACGACGAAATATAATGGTGCTGGTGTGATTGTGGGTGGGGATAAAATGAAAATGAAAATATTGTAATGAAAATGAAGTGGAACTAATGGAAGTCATATTATGCATCTAGTTTCTCAAAACAATTAGAATCATGTAATGAATGTGATGATAAAAAACTAAATTAATGACATAATTTTAGTTTTCCGGAAAAATCAAAAGCATGTAATGAAAGTGATGTCACAGTAACGAAAATAATAGTTTTTTTAATTTTTTTTGAAATAACTGAATTTATGAAATGAAAAAGATGCAAAAATGATCAAACTAATGGAATGCTTTCGATATTCGTAAAATAACTAAAAACACAAAATTTCTTGCATGAAAATTTCGAAAGTAACAATTTTAATGATATTTTTTTATGAAAGTTTAAAAATGACCATTTAATTGAAATTGTTTTGATTTTTTAAACAATTGGGCACACCCCACACCCAACTCAATCAATATTAAACCGTTTGTCATTATGAAAATAGGAAAGTCATTTGTATGACAACGGTATGTCATCATAATACATTATAATAAACCAATAAATGAATACATCGAGGAGTAACGCCAAATCAATGTTCTTTCAATAACAGTAAACTCTATAGAGAAAAAAAATTTGATAGGATTGATTGAATAATCAAGTCAGTTCCGTGATGAACAAAATATATCATTAAGTAGAAAAGCACATGAAATGAACGTGAATGTAAAAGTGGCAAGAAGGAGAAGAAATATTTGGAAAGAGAAAATAGACATGATGGTAAGTAGATATTTGACATATTGTTTGAGAGGTCTATTGAAAGAAAATGTATAGAAAACAAAAAAGAGTAAGAAGTTAAAATAGAAGAAGTATCCAAACTTTACTATAATTCATTGCTATTGGCATTATAGATTTAAAGTGTATCATTGTTTTATTGTCATTTACATTGTACTCCATAGTTTTCAATAACATTTATATTATGATAGAAACACATGCTATGTTAGATGTAATACTTTTTGTATCATATAAAATGGAATAACATTCCTTCATAAAATATTATTTTAATTATTCATTGACATTGTTTTAATATTTCAATGCTTTTGATATACGAGATATTTTAAACAGAATAAAAGAATTCTCCTAGTCTTGAAAAGGTTTTTTCTATTGTATATCTGTAATGGATAAGAATAATTATAAATCTAGAAAACGTATTGTAAAAGATGGCATGCTATCAATGAAATTCAATTGTTTTTATCGATAAAATAAAAACAATGAAAACAGTAAATCGTATTTTTTAAAATTTCATATAACCTTGAAATAATATAAATGTTAATGATGCTCATTATTAATGTTTTAATCATTGACATACTTCAACATTCTTTTAACCAGCAAGATTAGTAAATAGTCTTTTTTTACGATATCATACTATGTGATAAAAATTTTCAACTCTTTGTAATATTTATTAAAAATAAAAAAATTTAGCAATATATACACACTAAAAGATCAGTATAACAGCATAGAATTAGAATGAAAAGAATTGCATTTTGATATGTATATATCAACATCAATGGGACGGCTTTGCTCAACTACTTAGAGAGAAATCATACATCTGAAAAATTGTCGTGAATAGTGTAAATCATAATAGGAAATATTTCTCCGTAAAATTGCATTTGATTAGTTATACAAAGAAGTAATTAGATTCAAACTGACGTCAGAGTGCATGTTTACGTATAATGAAAGTCAACTTTACTAAATTACATGTCATTTGATTTCAGTTCAAATAGATTTTATCACGTTTTTCATATTCTACTCGCAAGTAAGTTCCAATGAACAAATAAAACCAGATATTTCTTTACTTTTAACATATATCAAAACACCAAATATGTATTTTATCAAATTGAAGTTTTTTATTCTGATACTGTCGAATTCTCTTTTTTTTTACAGTAGAACACCGTAACATACACTTTTACAACGATTGCGTAACCTAGTTCTTCAATCTTTAGTATGTATGATCCAGTTGAATGCACTCCATTCATTCAAGTATTGAAAATTGTTACTTCAATCACTCACTTGAAGATGATGATGATGTCGCGATGTAGATTTGACAAGGATAACATACAGTTTTCATTTCACTATTCATTTTTTAGAATTATTATATTCATATTACGTTTATCTAACAAAAAGAAAAACCTTTTGAACATAAATTAACATCAAATAGTTCAAAAGAGTTATTTTCTTTCCTTTATTCCATTGGTATTTTATTTTTATAATATCAAATGCATTTTATTAAAAAGACAAAATATACTACAAGATGCAACATGAAAAGTTCTTCAAACCACAATACAAAGCTTATTTTATATATACACCTTTAGTTTTCTAAATAGACAAATTTGAATATGAGTAATTTTGGACGAAGATCGTTTTTTTGGTACATGATGGGTTCATTTTTTTATTTCTTCGATTAAAGAGTAATATCAAAGACCATAATCAGTAGCTGATTTTAGACCCATTGAGATGTGTAATGACTTTAAGTCTCCAATTAGCAAGACAACACAATATTACATACACATAAGGAATCTCTGGCATGGTGCCACGAAAATTTCATAAGCAATCACAAATGACCATCAAACAATCTCGATCTCAATATTGTGTGAGATCCTATTGCAAATCATATACAATGAAATAAAGATGAGAACTCGGATTCATTGATTGATCAAATAAGAAAAGAAATTTATCGTATATCAAACAAAAATGATCTTGTTCGCAGCGTCCCAAATCAGTCACACAGAATTTTGTCTATTTTGAAAAGTAAATGTGTATATATATAGTTAGATTTATATTGTAGAATGTAAAGATTTTCACGCTGCATTCTGTTGTATATTTTGCTTTTCGTACCTACTATTAATTTAGTATTCAAGCACAAAATACAAAATCATATCTATCTCAAATTAACTCATCTATCTATATTCTAATCGTATCTCATAATCATGAATATATATTTTTTTTTCCAATATTTTTTACATGAAAAATAAACATTAATTTTAATTAAACATAAAGTTTATTCGAGCATAGATAAAATACATCATGACAATGATTGATTTATTGTATATTCTTCGAAACATCTGTTTTACATACATTCCTCGAGAAAAAAATCGATTGATTGATTGATAAATATAGAACATTCTTGAATATATGATCATCATTCTATTGAACGAAAAAAAGAAAAAAGAAAAGCACAAGTATGAAATCAGTCACAGTTTGAACAAAGTCTTTTTCTTTTTTCTTCGTTTCATATATGTAATCTCTTACACATGTGTGTTTCTATACAAAAGAAATGATGCTCAACTGATTTCCCTATATAGGCAGACGGGCCCTAGAGATGAAGAAGGATTGCAATTAGATGCATATTCATGCAAGCATGTTCGATAGATTGAGGGCAAGGCAAAATGTGTTTTCTTTTTTCTTTTCTCATCGTCGGACAGTATCTTTCTATGTGCTAGAAAAAATAAATCATCATCTTCAACATTACATTGATGGTCATCATAATAGGAAGAGAACGAAGGAAATAGCATCCCATATCACATAGATATCTCACATATATATTTATATATAGTTCAGATAGTGGTCATATTGACCTTTTTCTTTTTCTATTAGTTGCAAGATGATGCTGTTAACCATCATAACTACTACTCTTTTGGCAACTATAAGAATTGCTTATACAGGTAAATTATTATTTGAAAAATATTAATTTTTTTATTAAATATAAATACAGATGGTATTAAAACAACTTTACCTGTGTCGATTATTTTGGATGGATTTACATTACAAACAGTAAGATTTGGATTTTTGGTTTTTTCTTGTTAGAATTGTTTCTTTCGAATAGTGGATGGAACAATCATTATGGAATGGAACCCGAACATCAATTGTTCATCATTTAAATGAATTTTGTAAAAAAGATTATCATTGTGATGCTGAGTAAGTTTTTTTCTTGTTTGAAATCTAATTTTATTTCACATAACAAAAAAGATATGGCATTGGTAATGTTCATTTAATAAATGTTGTTCCATATGGTTCATCATCGATTCGTTTAAATGTAACTGCTGATGAACCTGTTTTACCTGCTAATATGAAAACTGGCAATGTACCATTATTATATAATTATACTGCACTTTTGACAGGTTTCCATCAATATACAAATATTTTTAAGTATATTGATTATTTTGTTTAGGTGCACTTTTTCAAGCTAAAATTGATATTGAACGTTTAAATGATGATCAATCATTATATTTATCGACTGATTTCAATCAAAGTTTGATTGTTAATCGAACAAGTCGATTATTATTTGTTCTCCTAGGAATTATTCTTGTTGGTATTATATTTGGTTTGACTGTTTGTTTCTTTCAACGAATGTATGTATATATGTATATTATAGAATAAATTTTTAGTTGATTTTATGTTTTAATTTTAGTCGTCGTCATAATTATTCAAAACTACTTAAAAATGCACGAATATGTCAACCAATACAGGACGAGCCATTAACCAATACACCATCGATGTCTGTCTTACATCAATAGAAGAAAACTGCTTTTTTTTTGTATATAAATATATATATATATATTCCCCATATAATAAAAAAAGACATTTTGATACACAGATTAACCATAAACAAAAAAAACAAAAATTTTTATTTATTATTTTGAAGAATAATTCATATGAGCTTTTGTTTTATTTGAATAAATTCATGCACCTTTTGAATGAAATAATGGAGTCATCTGATAATAAATAGCCTTTTAAGATATCTCTACAGATGTATTGAAGAACACAAATGATTTGTTTCTGTATAGAATTTGCATTTTGAAAAGCAAATCTGAGTCAAAGTTACTAGGTTGGAAATGTTTAATACTCTTCATTAAAAAGTCAGTAGTATGGTCAAAACTGACACGAATGAGTTATGGACTAGTTTCAGTTCTGATTGAATACACAAATTCTAAAGTAAAAACATCAAATTTGATGATTTATATGTGTGGTGCAAAAGCCACACAGTTCAAAGTAGTCATAGCTCCTTTGGATCTACATAATGCACATAGTATCGACCCAAAAGCAATTGATCAGTTGAAGGACTTCTCTGGTAAAATCTTATAGTTTAAATCATAATGATCTAATGTAGGCAGCTTCGAAACATTGCCTTTGTCATAGAATTGTCTGATTTTTATCAAAAACTCGACAGTACATGACTCCTTTTCTTTCTTGTTAAATAAAGTCCGTCAATTGAGGAATCTTTTAATGATGTAAATTTTTGCTGAATCAAAATCATCTAAAAGTATAAATATTTTTTTAGTTAAATATAATGCACATATTATTTAGCTTCAGTCGATACTTTTCCTATCTTGATCCTCTTATATTAAGTTTTTATTTTTAAAAATCTAAAGTTTGTTTATCCTTTCTAGTGCTTCATTTTCTTCAGTGATACATGTTTCAAAGTATTGAAAAATAAACGTTATTCATTTCCATTGATATCTTTGAATCTGAATAGTTTTGATTGGAATAGAACCTATAGCACAATACAAAGTTTCGTTATATTATTTTATATTATTTTTTTTTCTTATACAAATCGTACTGTAACTGTCACAGGCTAGTATACATTTTCTCAATTCAACCTTAACTATTGTTCTTGACGATACGCAAGGTATTGATAGCATATGCTTATGTAAGATAATTATCCTTATCTGTAGGCCATATATATTCATATCATTTTTCTTTCTTGTAGCATAATCATCGCTTCAAAACTGTATTAACAACAAATTAACTAGTGGCATAACCAGAAAATCAATTGTACGGAGGGTTCAACCCTGTCTGGTTGCGTCGTTAATCTTCAAGGTCAATCTGTAAATCATACCCTCAATGTTCTTGACTCAATTTCAGAAATCATAAAATAAGCTTCATAGTTCAATTATCAGTTACTATTAAATAAAAGCTATTTTATAATTAAAAAATTCGATAAGAACTTTTTTTTTTTATTTGTTACAAATTATGCTTAATATTATTTCTTCACAGCAGCTGTAATTTTGTAAATTACTATTTTTCATTTCATAGCACTTCATTGAAGTTTTTGATCAAGATTCTCAAGTGGGCGTTGACAAGATATAAATCCTTTATTTATCACTTTTTTTTAACATGTTTCAATATTCAAAATAGATTCGTTTCTCTATTTGTTCTTTGTTAACATAATGTCATCATCAATGACAAAATATAAAACAAAAGATAGAGATTAACACAATATCAAGAAGGAAGGTAAACAATGATGATTAGACTTAGTTTATCAAATGGATTATACACGTATACAAAAAAAAACAGTGTTGGAAGAAAGACAAAAAAAAAAAGCTTATTTTATATTCGTTCATATTACACAAAAAAAAAAGAAGAAAGAATATATGAGTAAGCAGATATCACACTTAAATAAAACACAAAACTCTTCACCGGATCATCGTTCCTTCTTAACGTTAATAATAATTAATGCATACATTCGATCTCAAGTATCTCATTATCATTTGCACTTTTTGTCTTCGTCCACAGTTGTTTGAATTGTTAGATATTCATCAAGCATACGTTTTCGAGTCATTTCAGTTAATCGATGAAGATCATTTTCAAGTGTCATACCTGTTGTATCGATTGGTTCAAGACATTTGATAGTTACACAACCGGGACGCCAATAATAACTATTATTCGATTTGTTTGCATTATATATCGATTTGTAAGACGAAAAAACAATCGGTGCAATTGGTACTTGTGCTTGAATAGCCAAACGAAAAGCACCAAGTTTAAATGGAAGAAATGTTTCATTCATATTTCGTGTTCCTAATGTTAGAAAAGGAAAAAGATCGAATTAAATGCTAATGAATTTAATATATATATTATACCTTCAGGAAAAATCCATAATCGAAGAGATTTATTTTGAATTTTTTTCATTATATAAAACATTGTTTCACTTGCTTGTTGACGATTTTTTCTGTCAATAAATTCTACACCAGCTAACCATGATGATATACCAAATGGTACAACCCAAAGCAATTCTTTCTTTGCTAAAATTGTACAATATCGAATATGTTCTTGCCAAATATGCATCATGCCAATAAAATCTATAGATGATTGATGATTGGCAACAATAATACAAGGTTTATCTTTATCTAATACTTGAGCATTTTCCACATGATATTTTAAACCTAATAAACGAAATATTGGATTCAATACTATAGAGGCTAGACGTATGTTAAGTGCATTGCATGGTCGTAGAAAGAATATAGGTTGTAATATAATGGCACATAACATGACAATAGTAACATAAAAGGCATATTTAAGCTTAAATAATTGTCGTTCATTGAGAACATATTGAGTAAGTAAATAGATGATTATAATCATTACAATCACATCGATTATGAATAGACTAAACATTGACATGATTTTGTCTTTATCTAAAATAATTAAAGATCTTTGATTTATTTATTTTTTATTATGATTATACTAATTCACTATACCCAATTAAATATTCCCATAACAATAACTATAAATAAGGAATGTGTTTATGTTTAACAAAGAATAGATGACAATGTTTTAAATATTAAACTAAAACAACAGATTTATTCATGCATATACGAAAAAAAACATCTTTTTTTGTTATAAAGTCGGATGAAAATGAGAATGATGTTCAGATGCAATCATAGAATGACATTGAGGAAAACGTTGTCGCCAATCATCGGATACAAAACAAACAGACCACATTCCAACAGGCACCAACGTAAGAAATAATCCGCATGAAATAATAACAAATGATAAACGATAATTAAAATGTATTAAACGATTTAATAATATTAAGAATAGCCAACCACTAGCTAAAGCTAATCCACTTAATTCTCGTCCTTCTTCGTCATGTAAAAAATGATTTCTCATACTATTGATATTGTTTTCATATTGATATTTGAAAAGAAAATGACAACCGAATGCAAGAAGTATGCAAAAAACAAAAGCATTCATATAAATAATAACAATCGATAATGATCGATAATTAAACAATTCAATAGCAAGAAAAATAGATGTACACATATAAATTGTTACCCATAAATGCCAATCGTGATCATTTAAATTAACGAAAGCAGCAAAGAGAAAAAATAAACATCCAATCCCATTTATAATACGCCAAATAAGTTTACTTGATGATTGCTTACACTCATCATTGTTGTCAAACATCTTCAATACAGAAAAATAATACAAAGTTTTTTTTTCTTTCTTTCATTCTTATCAATAATAAATTTTTTTCATTTCGAACAAATCTAACAAGAGCAAAAAAATACAGATTACCAAAAAAAGAAAAATAGGCCAAATTTTTACAGAGATAGACAAGCAATAGGACTAGAGATCATGTTTGAGAACAAAAAAAGAAATGTATACAATCTTGTTACTATTTCGTAAGATCGAGAGAAAGAACAAAAAAGGCGAGAGACATAGCAAGAAAAAAAATTTTATTCATCTTATTATTATTATTGGTTGATAAGCAATATAAGAGAACAACGTGTTGATTGGTGAACATGTCACAGTGTATTATGGCTACTTATGAAAAAAGAAAAACGAGCATAATTGAAATCGAATCTAGATGATACTGGAATAATGACGAAGCATATTAGAACCAACTAATTTTGGTTGTTGTTTCATTGTAAGTGAACCTCCACGTACTGGTGATGCAAATGATTGATTCATATTTATTGTTGATGCTGTTATTGAGTATGCTGGTGTATTTGATGTATTAATTAATAGCTTTCTTGAATTATCATTTGGCGTTGACGCATATTGATGTTGTGGAACAATTGTAGATTGTGTTGGAGAAACAAACAATGGTTGACATTGAATACTTGTATTATTTGTATCATTAATACTTGTTGGTAATGTTTGAAGATCGGATGAATTTGTTAAAAGATAATGACTAAGTAATTTTTTATTTAACATTAAATTCTTGAGACGCTCACGTTTTAAACTATGTCTAAATGATGAAAATAAGGTAATACTATTTTCGTAACAATCAATAAAACCTACCGCAGTGATTCACGACTAGTCGGCAACGATGGACTGGCAATAGGATTAAGTAAAAGCTAAAAAAAATTTTAAACATTCGAAAATCTATAATAAATAGGTAATGAGCTATGGGATCAAGCAGTAGTTCGTTGTCAGTATTCAAAACTCAATACAATTCCAAGTGACCATGAATGGAATCAAGTCTTTCTCCAAACATATCATAGGTTCAAACAAGAGTCCTATTAAACTTATTTTTCGTATTTAGTACGATGATTCTGAATAAAGAAACAACATTATATTTAAAAGAATGATTTATCAAATATACAGAGACTCATGTTCATACAAATTTTTACAACTACAATCAATTAAAATTTTATCTAAAACAAGAGTCACCGTTTAGAAAAGCCATTGGTGACATCTTACGAGGGAACCTCTTCAGCTGTCCTCTTTCAATTTCAATCATTTGTTTTTACCTATAGACACTACATAGTATTCTAATAAAACCTCTAAAATGATTTCGATTTGACTAAGCTATCAAAGTTCAATAGTGCATAGAACATAGATTTTTTGAAGGCTTCATATCTCAAAGAGACTTGTGAGTTTTTCTAAGGACGTCAGTCTAGTTGAGTTCTCTACATGCACAAAGATTCAGACCAGAATTCGATAGCTTAGTCAAATGTCAACAGGAACCCAAACCCTTTTAGAATCTCAGTTAGAGTAGAAGATCCTAGAAATTTCAGATCAGAATCAGTAGAATATGTTCTCTCATATCATGCATCGATTTTAAAACTTACTTCATAAGCTGATGGTCGTTGATTCGGATCGACATTACACATACGTCCAAGTATAAGTTCATTAAATTGACTTGTACAATGTGAAATTGAATGAAGATAATGATTAATATTTAATCTTAATTGTTGCCATTCATTACCTTGTTTAGGCATTTCACGATTTGTTGCACAAACATATAATGTTAAACCTAATGAAAAAATATCACATTTACCTAAATTAATTTGTTTTGAATTTGATTTTTGTAATGCTTCTAATGCTAAATAACGACTATCACCATCTTCTTCAATTGATGATAAACTTATTTGACTAACATGTCCTAAATCAGTTAATTTATAAATTATATTATTTACATTTACGTCATCATCATTATTATTATTGTCATCATTGTCTTTATTAAAATTAATATTTATTGAACGTTGACATAACATAATATTAGCTGGTTTTATATCTAAATGTGCTAAATCTTGTGCATGCATAAATGCTAAAGCATCACTTATTTGATGAAGAATTTGTTTTAATTGTTGTTCATTTGTAAACATATGATTACGTCGATTTTTTTCTAATATATCACCTAATGAACCACCATTACAATATTCTAATTGAACAAAAAATCTACCATCGGGTTCAATCCATGCTGAATGATATCGTACTAAGTTTTCATGTGATATAAGTATAGCATGTGCACATGTTTCACGCCATGCCATTTGTTCATAACTTGTACCAAGCACTGGTTGTTTAGATGCTTTAATAGCATACGTTATACCATCGAGACGATTTTTACATAAATAAACATGTGAAAATTCTCCTTGACCAAGTAAAAATTCTTGATGAAATTCTTCATCAAATCGTCGAATTGTTAATTCACGTAATGCTGGTGAACTAGCTGGAACATTACGTAATGATTGTCGACGTTCTGATGGTACATGAACAATTGTTTGTTGATCACGTTTAGCAACAAGGCGTGTACGATAACGTGGTGTTGTTGTTGTGGTTTTTGTATTTTGTGGTACAGATGGTGAATCAAGTTTAGCACGTTTTGTTTGTGAAATATCTAATTGTGGACTAAATGGATTCGTATTAACTAAATCACCTAATAAAAAAAAGAATAAATTTTAAATATAGAAATAAGGTTGTAGCAAAATTCTACCTTTTGATTTTGACATTGATTGTTCATGATGATTTGAACTATTCGATGTTGTTAAATTAATTGAATCATCATGATGACGACTACGACGTTGAACTTTTGGTGAACGAAATGTAGTTTCTTGTACATAATCAAGATTTTTTCGTCGTGTACATGGCGATTGATCAGGTGTTTTAAGTGATATACCATCAATAGATGTGTTTGATCGTGTTTTTGTTTCACGATTTCTTGTTGTACTTCGTTTACGTTTATTATTCGTAGTAGTATTATTATTTGTATTTTTTGTTGCATATTTAACTGTATAACTTGTGGTTTTTTTTGTAGCAACAGTACCCGATGATGGTGTAAAACGAAGATGACAAGGTGATTTAAATTCATTCGATTTTGTTATATGTGAAGATAAAGGTGATGATTGATAAGATATTTCGGATGGAGTTTGAGATAATGTTGTTAAACGTGATAGGGCTGATTCGATATTAATTGAGTCATTAAGAATAAAATCTTGTGATGATTGTTGACTATGATTACGTGAATCATCTTGTAATGGTTGACTACAACTACCACATGTTGAATCATCAAAAAGTATTGATGATGGTGGTAAAACTTGACTACAACTACTATTTATAGTTAATTTTGGTGAAAATGATAGACGAGTACGACGATTAAATTGTGATGCTAAATAACTACTGTCTGTTGATTGTTGACTGGCTACATCCGATTCATCCGAGTCAAAAACAGGCGGAGGAATGGGACTTGCAAACGATGACATCGTTATACGATCTAAAAATCAAACATATGAATAGAGATATGCAATTAACAATGAATGAATATTGCTTCGACGGACGGATAGCCGTCCATAGAGAGACAAAGAGGTGCTAACCAATTAACCAATAATAACAGATGGCGTAATGAAGCGCCATCTGTACTTAATGAGTGAAACAGTTGAGTTATTATTTCGTTTGATTAAAGAAACAGATTGTGTTCAAAGACTTTTTACAGAAAACAAAACAACGTCTGTTAATGATTATAATCTGAGTAATACTTTGGATTTATCTCTACTTATTGAATTCGATTAAATTATATTCATCTTCGTTTTTTAATTCATAATCAATAACAAGTTATATGCTTGTTCTTTTCAAGTATATATAAATATGAAATAATGTTTACTATCAAGAAAAATAAAAAATAAAAAATAAAAAAAAAGAGATAACTATCTTTGTTTACAACTTGATCTCTTCATCATGCTACTCTTTATTCTTTTTCTTTTCGTTCGCTATCACTACCCTATCTTACTTGTTTCACCCTGCTGTTACATCTTTTCGTTTGCTTCTTGATGTATGTATGTATATATATATATATATTATCTATTCTTCATTTTGTTCTTTGGCTTTAGTCAAAAAGTGACAACATAAGATACCAAAAAACAACATAAAATCATGTATCCATCTAATAACAATGACGAACAACATAATGATGAATTAAATGCAATTCAATCACAAATTAATCAAAAAACAAATGAATCAGTGGAATCAACACGTCGTATGGTTGGTTTAGTTGCTGAATCTCAAGAAATCGGTACGAATACAATGATCATGCTTGATGAACAAGGTGAAAAACTCAATCGAATTGATGTAAGAGTTTTTTTTTCAACTTTTTCTTCACTTTAATTACATTTTGTAAACATAAATTAGGCTGGTCTTGATAATATTCATGCCGGAATGAGTGAAGCTGAAAAAAATTTAACTAATTTACAAAAATGTTGCGGTTTATGTGTTCTACCATGGCAACGTTTTCGTGGAACATATCGAACATATGCAAATAGTAGTACAGCATTTAATAGTGAAACATCATCACCTACAATAACAGAACCTAAACTACGTATGGCTGGTGATGAAGGAATACCTAATGGTGGTTATGTAACTCGTATTACAAATGATGATCGTGAAACAGAAATGGATGATAATTTACAATTAGTCAGTAGTTATTTGGGTAATCTTAAAAATATGGCACTTGATATGGGTGATACAATACAAAATCAAAATAAAACAATTGATCGCATTGCAGAAAAATCTGAAGCTGGAATACAACGCGTAGATGATGCTAATAAACGAACAAAATATTTGATTCGTAATGCTTAATTTTGTTCTTAGAATGTTCTATATTATTTTCTGTTGTGTTTATGTGCGTGTCTAAGTATATTTATGTGTTGTTGTTGCCATAATATGAAAAGAATATTGAAAATTATTCATCGAATAAAATTGAGTATGAGTAAGAAAAAAGTCTATTGACAAAGCACCTGTAAAATCAATACAAAAAAACACTATTTGATCTTTAGTAATCATTGAATAAAAATTAATATGCTTTGCTGTTATCAGCATGACAAGGCATTGCTGATACCAATTCACATGACGTGGTTTTCGTATGCTAATGTATATATAAATACGTACAATTGACATGCACTCAAAGCATTACTTTAGCGACGTATATTGTTGACAAGGTAAAATCGAACATAAAATACGTATAGTCAATAAATATATACTTTCAATTCAAGATTTCATTTTTCGTTATAAAAAATGAGTGGTGATTTAACTTATGTACAAGATCAAATGGTACATGATGAATTTATTAATAATCTAAAATCTTTATCTGTGTCACAATCGCCAAGTACTTACGCTGATGCTATTAAAGAATTAAATATTCTATTGAAACGTTCAATACAGAATGGTTGTTTAAGTAATAACAAACCATTTGCTTTTAGAATTATTGATAATTTTTATCGAATAGTTCCATTATTTGATAAAATATTATCAAATTATGATAGAGATGGTTATAATAATTTTGTTGAAACAAGAACTTTTTTGGAAACATTAGCAAACGCTTTTGATGGTGTATGTCTTTTTGAAATATTTACTGTACTTAAAGATATATCACCAGTTCAACTTTTATTTCAAAATTATATTGTTCTACTTAAAGAAACTTATTTTACTGACAATAAAAAATATGATGATCTTGCTGTTTGTATATTGCCAATTTTAGCATATTCAAGTGTATTAACACCAGTAACTGAAGATAAAATTCCAGAAAATCTTCTTACATATTTATTAACATTTACTAAACGTCATTGGTTATCTCAACATCGAGAAATGATTATTAAAAGTATTCTAGGTTTAGTAAAAGCTTTTTCAAAAAATCCTTTACTTGTACCAATGATTATTCGTAATAAATGGCCTCATGCATGTGTTCAATGGTTAGTTAATAGTGATGTAAACAATAGTGTAAGACCATCATATATAATTGATTATTCTATATGTCTTATTATTCAAAAACTTGCTCGACATACACTTGGTGTTCAAATTCTCAATCAATTAAATTGCCTAAAACGAATTGATGAATGTCAAGAAGTAATGAAAAAATATCATACAGAAATTCAATACAATTGTTTACATGTTCTTCAATATATGATCTATGCACTTTTAATTGAAGAAGATGAAATAAAACAAATATCATTATTAAATGATAATCGTATGTGTCTTGTTATTAATGAACTTGTTTTATACACAATTGAAGCATCACATGCTGAGTATTTCTTTTATAAATGTTTTCATATATCAGAAATGTTAAGTGTACTTAGTAAATTATTTGTTAATGATGATGTTCTTTTAAAATTTGTTAATGAAAATAATCAATTATTTGATTGTTTATGTCAATTAATGATTCATTTTTCTAATCTAACTTTTGATACAAGTCGAACTCATCATCCAACAAATGATGAAACATTAGTTTTATTAACAAATCTTTTTTGGAGTATATCATTTCATAAATGTTATCATGAAAAATTTCAAACAAATTCCATACTGATGAATATAATATCAAATTTAGCTACATCATCATATAGATGTGCACAAATAAAATCAATTTCACGTGATATGTGTTCACTGAAAAAAGCAGCTGAAGGAATTCTATGGAATTTAAAACCATCATCACCATCAACATCAAGTCAAATATCAAATGAAAAATTTGAACAACAACCACTTGCTATGATTAGTTATTCACATAGTGATACCGTATTTTGTCGAGAACTTGTTGAACATATATCTGCTTATGTTCCTATTTGGGTTGATTATAAACAAGCAAAAGATACAATTGCTCATTCAGATGATCTTTGGGAAGAAATTGCTTGTGCTATGGAAGCGGCTACTGTCATTGTTTTAATTGTTTCAAAAGATTATTATAATTCCAAATCATGCCGACAAGAACTTTCATATGCAAGTGATGCTCTTAAAAAACGTATTATACCTATTTATCCTCCTAATCAACAATATCGAGCTAGTGGTTGGCTTGGTATTCGAATAGCTGGACAAAAATATATTCATTTTGGACGAAAATCATTTATAGATGCTATTAAAGAACTTTCATCTACAATTCTTACTGATCATAAATCTACTATTGAACCATCAAAAGAACCAGTTGCATGTTCATCATGTGAAACAATTCCAAAACAAATGATCGATAAAGAAAATAAATTATTATTAATATTACAAAATTGGACCAAACAAGATATTCGAAAATGGTTTGACGATAATCATATACATAATGATTTAATAACACTTTATATTGAACAATTTCATACTGGTACAGCTCTCATTGTTTATGCACGTCATTTAAAATTATTTTATCGTAATGAATATATTCGAATATATAAAAAATATTCGAAAATATTTCATGGAAAAAAACTTAATACACTTGATTTTATTACATTTGTTGATGCCCTTTATCGATTACGTACTGAATATGATCCAAATTCTACAATAGAGGATAGTTATGAAAAATTTAGTGAACAACAATTATCATATAGAGTAAAAACTTCCGAAGAAGCAGCAACTCAGCTATAAAACAAAGACAGTTTTTATTTTTACTCTTACTTTATAATAGTTTTTTTTATTTAAATTCTGTTTCATTGAATTTAAAAACGAAAAACAACTTTTTTTCTCTTGTGATATACTTCGATCTCAATGAAATTAAATTACGAGGCGAAAAACAATCTAATGACTAAAACGCAAATATTTGAATAAATTTCGTATGTAATATATTAAATATTCGCAATTTCTATACAAATCAAATAAAAGCACGTTATTTAGTTATATATTATTATCTAAAGTCAATATGTAATCTTATATTAATGATTGACGTCAAATTTAATGACACATTAATAAATGAAAGGCAATTATTCATTCAACCATAAACACTCCTATATTTTATATATATCTTTTTTTGTTTTCAACAACAAAAAAAGATATATATAAAAATCATCAGAACAAAGATAACAAGTCAAAAATTTTCATGTTTTTTCCTTCGTTCACGCACAAAATTATAACTCTACAATTTTTCAAGAAAATAAACAAACAATGACAAAATAACATCGATTGATAGCACATCACGCTGCAATTCGATCGAGAGACAGTTCATAATAGCAAAAAAAAAAATTCACACACATACACAATAGTATAGTATCTAATTTTTCTAGATAAAAAAACGAGGAAAGAAAAAGCACACTGTATAAAAGCGGGCATAAAAAGCGAAAAATTCAATAGACACGCAACTCTTTTTTTCTATCGAACGTGTTATAATATTTGTTCTTTTCTTGTTACTGGTTGATGGTCAGCAAGTGGTTTTGATCCATGTCTATTCACCCAACATTGTTTACAATATGATCGAAGACAATGAAAGTTTCGACAAAACAAATCAGCAAACAATGGACAAAATGCACATGGTTCATTTTCTCGTAAAAATGGATCAATATCAAGCTAAATATTTTTTATTCAATAATCTTTTGAAAACAAAAAGATTTAAACAACTCACTAATTNGATTTGAAATGTGAACATGCCTCTATCCTTGGTAAAAAAATGAGCCCGTTTGGTCGAGTTGTAATGAAGATATTCAACTTTTTCTTTGTGGAGTTACTTACTGGACACCCTATATATCACTATTTAATATTCAGTTGCGTTTTCACCCTTTTCCCATCATTTTCTTTGTATGTACGAAAACCGTAAGAATTTTTGAAAAACACACTAAGCCTGTTTTGTACATCATTTTTTCAGCTGTGTGAAGAAAAGATAAAATGAAGTACGTTTCTTAATATAGCAAGGTGTGCTCTATAATGTGACGTTATTAGCTTCTGAAAATATGCAGCTTCTACTTTAATCACTCTGATTCACCGTTAGCCGGACAAGCCGTGATATATATAGGAAAGTTTCTTTTGCATTTTGCTCAAAATCAATTTTTGAACAAAAAATACGAAGTTTTCCTCCTCTGTTTTCTCCCACACAGTACATTCAATTGGACTGAAGTTATTTTATGAGCACATGGGTCGAATTGGAGTGCGTTCGGTAGTCTTTAAAAATTAGTAACATTGAAAAAAACACGTTCTCTTTGACGGTGCTTCCAATATTTTGCTTCTGCTCAGCTCCAAGAACAGTATTGTAGTTTTTATGATCTTCATTCCTTCCTGAGAAAATTTGTAGGAATTTCGAGTCTACGGCAACTTTTGCTCTACTTATTGAAATCTATTTCCCTTAAAAGTTTTATAATTTTTTGGTCGAATCATTGCTGAGAACTCTTGAAAAACTCAGGTTTTTCATTGAAACGTATCCCGGTGCGTTACTATCTCGCATCAAAGTTTATCGGATCCGGCTGAAGAGTTTTCGAAAATCTGGCTTTCCGATTTTTTATTACAGAAATACGTAAAAAGTTCGAAGCCAAAACAGAAGTGTTGACTTTCAGAACTCTATAAATTCGGATAGGAAAGTCAAAAGCGAAAACGACCAATTTTACCTTTCGAGAATATTTTCAAGGATCTGTGTATTGAAAATTTCAGCTCGATCAGACAAAGTTAGAGGTAGATCGTAAGCAACTATGATAAAGAAAAACAGGTGTTTTGTGTTACACTAAGTAAAAGAAATGAATTTCAATATGATTACTATGAAAAGAATTCCTGAAGTCAGTAAAAATATAACAGTGAGCTATTTAAAGTTCAATGATGTCTCTATTTGCATATGGTACTTGAGACTATCATACTTTATGTCCAGCTAGACATTGAGTTTTTCTTCAAAAAACCAGAGAGAAAGCGTACTCTTAAATCGAAAAAAAGTATCTTTTTCTTCTCTCTATTGATAATTATTTTAATGTTAAAATTCTAAGATTCAGTTATTGACATAACATTTATCGAATAGTTTTTCTCAAATTAATTGAAAATCATTTTCAAACCTTGTAATTCAATAAAGTTAAAAATAAGTATTGAAGCTGCAATAACAATCGATTGACCAACTTCAAGTCCATTAACACCAGCTAGAATATTAATTGCATTTGTACAAAATACAGCTACCATACTCATATAGACATAATATAGAATGCCTATATCAATATCGACAAAGATTATGCCTTTGACAAATATTCTATCCTACCAAGATTCCATTGATGACCTAAAAATGGTCTTACTGGCTTTGGTAGAATAATAGTTGTTGAATGATAATTAGCAAAATAAACTAGTAACAGTGGTAAAGATGCAATTAAAGGTAACAATAATTTCACACTCCAACGTAAATCAAGTACATCATCTACAAAGCCAAGTAGAACCATACAACATATTGAAAGTAAAGCAGCCAAATATTCAATAAACTTTAAAAAACGAAAGAAAAAGCAAAATAATTTAATATTCTTGAAGAAAAAAAAAACTATTTACTTTATTATGTGGAAAATCACTTTTTGGATGTAGATGTTCAGAAAATACAATAGCAATCATAATAAACATTAAAATAAGAAAAATACCAGCTGCTATAACACCCTGGGATTCTGCACTAGAAAAATTAACACATAGATTTTCTTTTTATTTTCTATAATTTAACTTACATTTTTATTTCTCTTGAATTTCTTTTATTCAAATCATATCCCCATAATTGAGCACGAATAAATTTATCTTTTAATATTGGTACTAAACGATTAACAATTAGACCACCAACAATCGAAATTAATATATCAAATACAATTGTAAATAGATCAAAATGATCTATAATTGATACTGATGTATCAACTTGTCTCATTCTAGAAATCAAATTAAGAGAAAAGAAAGAATAACTAATTGTTTTTTCCATACTGATGCACGGAGATAAATGTGTTTATACAAAAAAGAAAAAGGTAGGAAGGAAAATACAAGTCGTAATATATAGTCTAACAAGGGAAAAACAAACGGACAGGATGATGTTTAAGTTTATTATGTCTATCGAATTTCCATTGGCATGGGAATGCTCTTGATATATTCCTTTGTTTTACGTTCATAATCACGTTCAGTTCCCCATCCTTTAAGATCCACTTCAGGATGACGACGCATCCATATCATAAGATGTTTTTGTTTCATATAAGCATCAACACAACTATGTGGTACACCCATTTCACCATATTTTTGATACCAATTAGCATGTGATTCAAATAAAGCATCTTTTTCTTTAGCACATTTATCTAATGCATCAATACGACCTTCATATGCAATGCAACGTGTTAAACGATCATGAAGAATTTCTACGATCATTGTATCAATACGTTTTTCACGTAAATAAGCCATTTCAGCTTCATAAAAACATATTTGATCTTGAATTTCACATTGATCGATTGTTTTAACAGTACCAAATTTACGATGATAATATGGATAAGATGAACCACGAAGACGTTCGACTACATTTCGATGAAACCATCGTACAGGTCGTAAATAAAGCATATCAATTGTGGAATAACCAAGATCAGACCATTTATTGAATCCGTAAACATGTTCTGGTGATGATGGTTCTGGCATTTTGAATCTATCAAATAATAAAAGAAAACAATTTTCCTGACACCTCAGATTCTTAGTCGATTTTTTTTCGCAAGCAAAAAAAACAGATCGACATGTTTAGTTTATGTGGCTATACTAGCGCTAGTTTGTTCTGATTGGATGTAGCGCTGAATATTGATTATAATAAAAAGAAAAATTTAGAAAAAAAAAATATTTAATTTGCAAAGAAAAAAAAACAGTTTTATTTTTGAATCTAAAAAAATTTCTTTTTAATAAAAACCTTTTATTAGATTATCATTAGTCAATATAATGGGCCATTCAGAATAAATATAGCACGAAGTGCACTGTTTCCAATGGCAGGTTTATCAAGTAGAAGTAAAATGTATAGAACATCTGCTACTTTTGACATATACAGTATTTTACATTTCTTGCAGAATAGTACACTTTACTAAACTAAATAAAACTTTATTTCTAAAATGATTATATGAATTTATTTAATGGAAAAATCTAAGATTTAACTTATTTTCTGTTTTTGTTTAGAAGAAATAGCTTTTTTCTTTTATCCTCCAATCTATCTTTGATTATATCATGAAGAAAATAACCAAAATCTATTATTCATTTAATTCTTGTTTTGCGAGCTGCAGCCAGAACATCAAAAAGTTCGTTCTGAAAGACGGTCATTTCATTGCATTTTTGACAACAATAAAAACTTCTATAAATATGAGGGACGATGTCAAATATTATGGTAATACTATTTTGTATAAAAATCATTTACAATAATCATGTTAACAAACTTTTATCAAATGCTGTTCAGCAAAAATGAAATGAAACAAAAAATCTTGATATTTATAAGACGAACAAAAGAAGTAGAGAACAAATAAAAAAGTACAAAAATTCACAATGTAATCAATATAAATAGATCGCAACGATAAAGGATAAGTTTTTTTTTATTGCTTGTTTTTGAATTTCTCGCATGAGCCAATGAGCAATATCTTATTAATTTGACTTAATAAAAAACGTGTTTGTCTTTGAGTAAGTGTCAATTCAGCTACGCTCAATAATCTTTCTACCAAAGTACTGGTAGCTAGTATGTCATGTACTCTTCTGACTACTATTGATAATAATGGAAAACAATCACAAGTTTCATTACAAGGTCAGAACTTCATTGAATCAAGATCGATAAGATGACTGGATGTTTTTCTGTGCATTTTGATACACAATTAGACGCAGTATAGAAGAATGAGCAAATCGTCGAAACTATAATGTATGAGAAAAAAAATTCAAATCGAAAAAAAAAATCGTTTATTTGAACACACACAGAAGCTAACAAATATTTTGACAAAAAAAAAATGTCTTTTAAAATAAACAATGTGAATACAAATTTCTATTTACAACTCCTCGAATTATTGAAAAAGATTTTGTTCAACTCTCAATCTTCTAAATCATCGAAAATCTCTCCAATTAATTGTTAGCTTGAAACTGATAACTGAAATAAATGATTAAATAAGGATTTCGTATCTTGATTTATAGAAGATTTTTCTAAAAATCGTTTGTTCTATGATAACTAGGATAATATCTTGTTAAATTACTGATTGTTCTCCCACATACAATAAACTTCGGTATGATATCAATGAATTCTATTTCGTTTAATGGAAATTAAAAGAATTCTATTAAAATATTTCCATCAATTCTATTCGAAATTTTGATATTTTTTATTCTCTCTATAAATCTTGAAATATTACAAAAACAGTTTTAATTATATTCAATAAAGTTTTCTTTTTTATTATTAAATCTTCCCAAGTAATCAAGAATATTCTGATCTTATTATTAGAAAAGATTTTCTGGAATAATAATATCAATTGTAAAAGGTCAAAAGCTTCTCATTTTAACTTCTGTCGGGGAATCATTTAATCATATATATATTTGTTTTTCTTTAATTGTTCATAAAATAAAAGTTAAGCTTTGTAACAAAATTTCATTTAATATCTTTAACTGTCGAAGTAATTTGATGAAGTTAATACAAAGATATTTTCAATCATAGTAAAGAGAAGAGTATTTGTTTAGGTTTTTTATTTAATAAATAAGAGTGTGTGATAGTGTTTGTGGGTATGAGTCAGAATGTGAGTGAAACAAAGATCCAGACCTAAGTTGCACACCCACACTCTGTCGGATAATATCTGCTAGTCGGCATTCGATCAGATACCAACTGTTGGAAACCATCGATTTCCTATGCTTTTGCACTATCGGATTCCGTCAATTAGCTCCAATGATATCTGTCATTGTAGGAATCTATCGAATCCTATGAAACCCGATGGTGTGAAAGTATCAAGTTTTGAATTATATTTTCAATATTTTTTATGGTAAAACGAAGCTGTGTTCATGTAAGATAAATAAAATGTATCTAAGCTGACACAATGACAAAACTTTTGTCAAAGTAGATTAACACGTGATTAAAATAATGTGATAATATGAACATTGTACCGATATTGATGTCACACTCCACTGATCTTCTTTTCCTATTTCCTCTCTCTATTGTTCTTTCCTGTGTTCATCACTCTCTCCTATATAAGTGTATGTTGTATGTGAAGTAGCTAATAAACACCATTTCCGAGAGTGCCGGCAAGCTACTCAATCCAGTTTGTCATTACAAACCTGTTTTCGAACTATTCGAGTTAGACAAAATGTTATTTAACACAAAAAAGGCTCTCATTTTGCTCATTTTTAGTTTATTTTTGGTTATTTGAATTTGTCTTTCAAGAACAAAATATAATATTAAAATAAAGCACACTGTACGCAAAGTGGAGGCAAATAATATCTAGTGCCTATATATAAAGCCAAAGCAGGACTGCCAAGTTTCCTGATTTAGCCAAGAGATTCCTGGCTTTTAGATTTTTCTCCTGGTAAAAAAATCTCCTGGAACCAGAAGCTGGTTTTTTAGATTCTCTCCTGGTTTTTAAGAATTTCATTACTCTTAGTTTTCGTGACATGTTGAATTCAATAAAACAAAGAAAAATATCTATCACACTATTTCATAGATACAACAACCGATAAGAAAACACATTGTTTCTGCTTGAGTTCTACAAAATTAAGATGATCAATTTCATAAACAAATCCTATAGCAAAGACTTAGGCAACTGTGAATAAAAAGAAAGAACCGACTGTATATTTATCGAATACATACGTTGCAAGAAGATGAGAACACTGAAGTCTGAGAATTATTAGAGGAAATTTTTGTGACAAACTTTACCAAATCAAGTAAAAATACTGATTCTTTTTCACTGGAAAAAATTCAAATCGAAAACTGCTTCATGATCATGCATGAAAGTGACTAAACTTTATTTGTGAACATTAAAAACGAATATTTATCGAATTCGTTAGATCGTTTATTTTTGGAAAAATGCATAAATTATCTTTCTTTCTCTTCGTTATGCATCACTTAGAGCATAGCCTTGTCAATAGTAACTTAACAGTAGAAAGAAACAGATAGTTATATGAACGAAAACTTCAGTTTCTTTCGAGACAAGCCAGTCAAATAGTTACTTCAGTTCCATAAAGATCTACTGGTTTTCTCTCCTGGTTTTTCGGTAAAATCTCTTGGTCAACTACTGGTCTTTTACTGAGATACTCCTGATTTTTTAGATTTGGATTTGACAGCCCTGATTCAAAGTGAGCCCATCAAATCCTAAGTGGATTCGACTGTTTCCAACAGAATCCTATTGAAAAATTCTCGAATTCCTGTCGGAAGTTATCGAGCTATTTCAGATATTCTATAGGATCTGACGGAATCTGAGTTTGGAGTTCTTCTACTTCAGCTTGCACTTTTTCTGCTGGAGCCATTGCTCTTTCAAAAATCAGAAGAAAAATATAAAAGTTTATTTATTTGAAGAAATACCTTGCGAATACACGTTTCAGATTGTAGAATTTTAGGTATTCTCTTCCTATCCCAATTTCTTCATCAGCTAAAAAGGAAAAATAAGAATCAACTTGAATTACTTTCAACAATTTAAAAAAGTCATTTACATCACATTTTTCATTGTTCTACATTTTTTACTCATATTCTTTATATCATTTTTTGTTAGTGTTTCACTATAGGAAATAAAGATATAATCAAAATCAATAAAATAACAATCTATTAATTGTCTTTCTGTTCTGTGGCAAATATTTATTTATCAACATGAAAATCATAACTACGTTGCTTTTACATTATTAATATCAATTACAACTTCTGGAATAAGCAATTAATGAGACTTGTCTCTTCAGTTTTTTTCAAATAATAGTTGAATATTTTCAATAAATTACCTTGGAATATATTGTTTTTAAAATTCACATCGATTCTTTTCGTCATGATAACATTAAGATGCTTTTCAAGTCATCTTATGTACGATTATGTTCTTTTATAATTCGTGTTATGTTATGTCAAAGCCTAAAGGTAGAACATGATTACTCATTGTTTTTGATTTAAACAATCGATGAAGAACTGCATACATTTCAAACATCATTTATTTATTTTTCTCCATGTGAATTTCACTTTTACCCATTAACATAATTACTCAATGCAATGTTAAGAGAATGCAGTTGATCGGCAAAATAACAAGCTGTTCAATCAAATAGCTATATATTAAAGTATTATATCCAGATTTTATAACATGCGACCACGACAGATGGCCAGCAATATAAGTAGGCAACAATGAATCAAAAAACGAGAAAATGTACACTCGGTCGTAGCTGGCGATAAGCCACATACACTTTAATGTAGATACATTTTTTCACCACTGTATTAAAATTACAGTCAATCTCTGATAGAAAAGAGGGCGTTGAACACTAGTGTATACGTGTAAAGAAATTTTTCGATTCTTTTAACGTCGATTTGATGGCATTCAAGTCATATTGAAATTATAAAATATCAGGAATGGCACATTTATGCATAGTATCTTGTAAGAAAGCTGTTTATCAAAATATATTATTAACAAAATAATAATAGAGACGCTGTGATATAGAGGAATAAGCAAAAAATTATATCATTTAAATCTGTCATCAAAATTACAAACAAGTATATAGAGACTAACTCAAAATTCAAATCAATTTCTCTAACAAAAATCTATGTCTTAAATTAAATCAATATCAAGATATATTTCTCTTTTTATTTGTCTCGATTATTTAAGATCTGTCATATCGTATATGTCTTAGTTTATGTAAGCAAAGCACAATGAGGGTTATTCCTAATTCGCTTATAAGTCTCCAGCCAATAAAAACAGGGATGAGCATATATTGTTCGTTACTAAGAGCGGCTTCTCTTCTTTAAATTGTTTCCTTTGTACTGTCTGTTCATTTCGCTTTCATGGAGGAGACACGAACAGCTAGTGCAAAGAAAAAAATTCAAAGAAGAGAAGCCGCTCTTAGCAACGAACAATATATGCTCATCCTTATTTTTATTGGCTGGAGGCTTATAAGCGAATTCGGAATAGCCCTCATTGTTTTTCTCAAATATCAAAAAATAATTGACAATAATCATAATTTGTAGAGGTTTTGTTGTATGCAAAAATAAACTCAATTATTCAAAAAATCTTGTAAGAAAAAGAATTGAAAGGTTGCTTTCCATAAAAATGTTTACAAGTGCCATCGTCCCAGGTCGAACAAGCACGGTCGTAAACGGCCGTATACGGAGAAATACGATGGTATACGGAGGAAAAAAAGGTCGTTTACGGTCCTCGTATACGAAGTTCGTATATGATCTCTGTTTTGCTCCGTACTTCTCCGTATACGGTCGTTTACAGTCGTATACGAAGTCCGTAATCATCGACCTGGGGTTACAACTTGCAACGTTAGTTAGTTGCTATCTATACAAAATTTGAACGATCCATCAACGTGGTTTATGTAAACTATATAGATATTCATGACCCATTAACGTCTTAGGCTTTAGACAACTATCATTCTTTGCCCTTTTTTTGCGAAATATCTAATAAACTGATTAGGGCAAGATAAAAATGAAGCTCTTTCTAGTTCTTCGAGTTTGATGCAAACAGTAAGCTACTTTCGTCCAGTAAGAATTTTATATTTGCTTTGTTCCTCTTGTATCATTTCTACTGTTATTATTACTTGTTTTCAAAAGTAACAGAGCAAAAATTGAGTTAATAGACTTAGATAGTCGTATTTAATAGGAGGAATATTTTTCTATTTCATTCAAGATAGAGAGACATGCAACTTAACGAGAAATAAAATATAAGGAAGAGAGTAATTTAGAATGATAATGTAATTCAGTATTGTATTAATTGTCATGATCTTTTCGTCTTCTACTTGAGCTAAACTGAAAACCCGAATTTGGTCACAACCCAGAACGCATTTATTAGTTACACGAAATTTGTTAATGCTCATATCAGCTTCAATGTAACGGTGTCCATTGATTATCGTTTGTAAATTGCGTTCTCAGAAGGAATTTACATACGACCGTCAATCGGTATATAATGGTACCG
Source organism: Rotaria sp. Silwood2 (assembly GCA_905329745.1). Taxonomy (NCBI): domain Eukaryota; kingdom Metazoa; phylum Rotifera; class Eurotatoria; order Philodinida; family Philodinidae; genus Rotaria; species Rotaria sp. Silwood2. The sequence goes on from CAJNSZ010000012.1 coordinate 1,085,151, forward strand.
AAAATAAATTTCAAATGATGTTATTGGCGGTAGGAAATACAGGAAAGCAATGGATAGAGATTAATGTCGAATATCGAAAATGATGTTTTAATTTCATGAGAATCTTTTTCAAGAGAAAATCATATTAGTACAGTACAAACACTTTTTTCTGATCTCGTTGGGATTTCTGGAATGATGATTTTAACCAATTACGTTCAGATAACTTAATTCAAGTTATGTTGGATACTTATTTCATAAAAAAATGCTAAAAGTTTTAGTTTTACTGATTTTGACAGATATCATGAAATCATGAACACAAATGAAAGGAACCGGTAAGGAAACAATGAGAAATAATGGAACATGGAAGCAGTATTTCAAACCAGAAAGAGCAGGAAATTGGCCGGAAATCACCAGAAAGACTTGCAGACTTTCCGGTGCGGAATACTGCTTCCAGGTTCCATAGATTTCCGCTATTTTCTACCGAAATTGACCCATAATTCTTGACTTGGAAAAAGGTCTTATAGTCTTACTTATGAACATTTTCGTCATTCGATTGTTTTCTTTTTAAATTTTTTTATAACTAAAATTATATGCTTATTCAAAGCAAGTTGTCAAAAAAGTGCAATAGCCATGTTCGCATTGAAAGCGTTTTTAATATCAAACTTAGACTACGGAAATAATAATTTTAATATTTAACGTTGGCGAACATTATCCTATGTCATGAACATTTACTGCGTAGAAGTTGGACAATTTTCTTTTATGTACACTATTTTTCAAAATTCTTTTTACTCAAAAGATTTTGGTCTTCAAATCTAATGTGGTAATACTTTGGAATATAGTATTGACATAAAAATTTGATCGATATTTTATCCCAAAAAGTCCGCAGCTTTTGTATTTCATTACTTTAAAACTACCATTTTTGCATAGTAATATTTGTCTCAAGAGAAATAGATAATTAACTGGATAGTTTATCGTCTCTAAAATTTATCGTTATCTTATATGATACTCAATCAGTCAATTTGAAATTTCTTTTATAAGTTTTTCAAAATTGTATGTATCTCAACTGAAGATACAAACAAATATCATTGCCAATAATAACTTTAATTTCTGAAATATAACTTCAACAATTGAGTAACAATGAGATTTTTAAGGCACAATCATGTACCGTACACAAAACGAATCTTCCTCACCCATGCACAGTATTTATTCTGCTCAATTCAACTTGCATGAGGATGAGGATAGTAGATGTCGTGTAGAATTACCAATTATGAATGCCTATTGTAAAAATATTTTAGACGCTGTTATTCATGAGAAGTGAAAAAGTCAATGTATATTTTTGTATGAAGGAATTGAACCACATAAGTATGAATTCTTATGGAACATCAATGAAAATCGATGCGTCTCAAACATCATACAATGCATGCTGATTGATCATTTATTTACTTGATTTCAAAATAAATACCAATTATTACAAAATAATTCTCTAATTCAAGTATTAGAAAAGTGTTTACTAAGTACCAGAGACGCGCACCGCCCGCGAAGGTGCAAAGTGCGGCACGGAGATAGCCGCTCCGCGTGACTGCCGTTTGATCATGTTAGCAATAAAAATTGGTGGACTTTGAAACGGTAAAGACAAGTCAATTTTAATGATCTCCTTCAACAGTTATATCCGTTTCTCTTAAATCAAAGCAAAAGAAACATCGACTGAGTATTCATTGTTGCAAAAGAAGTAAAATATCTTTTTTTAGATTTTATTACTAGTGACTTTTAATTCTAACAAGATCTTAGCTCACAACAGATGTTCCAAGCGGTTAATGCAACGTTGGTCAAAAGTAAAAATATCGAAAACACAAGTGTGGGTGAAGGTGAGGGTGCAAAGGTGTAGGTGTGGGTGTGGGTGCTGAAGATTCATGCTTTCATGTACTACGGTTTTCGACATAGTTGCTCTTCGAAATTAGTACCATTTTTATTTTCGAAATTTTTATTTCCGACTAAGGTTTAGAGAATTATTCCAGGTTGTGCCTTTACAAGTTCTTTTTGGCCCTCTTATCGTTACAATAACTACTTAGATACATTCATTGTTTACTTTGATTTTCAATTTCTCTAGTATGGTTTATAATTCTATTTGGATCGAATTTCTATCCTTTCTCTTAGCACTGTAATATCTCTAGCTCTTTGGTATCTCTTTAGTATGCGAATGTATCGATGTGAAGCTAGCACGACGAGTAGCTACCACGACGGATTTAGGTAAATCTAAAATCCTAAATACTTGGACTTTTGGGGACGGGATCTGAGTGTGCATGCTTGGGTACACATCACCGAGCATCTTCACTCAACTTCCGCCTCAACAGCATCCAGCGTTACAGATTCCAAGCTCACCTAAATTCGTCGTGGTAGCTACTCGTCGTGCTAGCTTAACATCGATTGCGAATGTATTGGTTGATAAATCACACCATTAGAAATTCAATCTCGGTGTTATTTATTCATTTGATACTTTCACTAATATTGCCCATCACACGTTGTCTATATTAATAAATAATAAGAAGTATTTATCTATGTTATTTTCTAGATAAATTTCGCCCAAAAATAGTATTAAAATATTTAAGAAATCGCTTAAAAAAATCTCGAATGTATAATGATGCGGATACAGGATCAATTTTGAAGTGTCATCTGTGAATTCAGAAGGCGTACGTCAACATCAACGCATGTCCGATTGTTATTTGAAAAGCAAGACAACACAGATGAAAAAGCAGCTCGACAAGTTGCATAGGTGAAAGATCGCATTGAATATGAGTGCTGTTTTTTATTGCTTTTTTCATATTTGAATAAATGATTTTGAACCGTATATTATTTTTGATGATAAACAAGGAAATATGTGAAACTCGATAATGAAAATTTATTTGAGCATTTCTTCTTTTAAATCTAGTATCTCATAATGATCATCTTGTGCTCACTGCAGCAATTATAACGTGCAAATTCCTATCTTGAGCAAATATATATAATAAGGTCCACACCCAATGGATATCGAGTGAACGGCCGTCGGACCACAGCACGGAGGTGCGGAGTGGTCGTTTCGCTCCCCGAAGAGGCTTTTGGGACGGTGACCGCCGTCGTCACCGTTTTACATCTTACGTCATCTTTTTTGCCGTCCTCACCTTAATTTTTGGGTGCGGTGCACGTCTCTGACAAGTATCCTACTATTTGACTTTGAGTTTAATCTTTAAAAATGACCGTGAAAAACATTCCATCTTTTCTGATCATACTGGGCTAAGCACTGTTCACTGCTAAATTACTTATGATATCATTGTACTTAATGTCTTGTGTTTTCTAAGCATTTTAGAAATAAGTCTCCGCTCATAATAGAAGTTCGATCACAAGAAAAGCTTCACAAGTTCTAAGAGAAAGTTATAGGTTTTCTAAAAATATTTCTGTGGAAATCCAGCATGTTTGGAAGGTTTAGCACTTACAAGCCCCGTTTAGAAGTAAAAACCGATTTTTTGTAATTGAAATTACTATTTTTCTGTATAGTAAAAAGTCTTTTTCCTATAGTAAAAACTCTAACTTTCTGGCACTTAGTTGCTAAAAATGCCTATTTGAATATAAAAAAAGGATTAGTTTTTAATGAAAATTCATCTACGGCTGATGATGAACCATATGACAAAGTAATCCAATATATGGAGAGAGAGAAATGAACTATGAAAAAGGTGAACATATATTATCTTAACAGAAAAATAAATTTATATATGTATTCGCAAGTATGATGTTTGGCATCAGCACTGCATTCCATTCCAGCTTCATCAAGAACAAGCAAACGTATACTTAATGAATCCGGAATCACTTGATTCCATTGTCTTTTTGTGAAAGTTGAGATGATCTCCATTTTTGTTGCTGTTTATAGAAGAAGCTAAATAGTATACTATTTCATATAAAGTAAAAGTACTTGCTGAATGTTGATTGGTTTTGGTCCAGGTTAGGATGCAAAAAATCGTGCCCGTGCAGGACATTAATAGAAAGCTATGCTCTTTTATTCTGCGCAAGACGAGAGGAGATTAATACATAGATTGGAATCCGCTTATTGGTTCTGAGTGAATCGTTTTAAAGGAATTTAAAAAAAACTTGAAGTTCAAGTGTTATATCACAGTATGCGATACTCACTCGTCATTAGCTGTTCTTTTTCAAGATAATATCTCCTTTTTTCTTACCTTCTCAATTTATGATTAGTTAATAGAATAAAATATTTAAATGATTCAATATAATCCTTTAAGGCTCATATACGGTACGATGGAATTTGTTTTTCATTTATACTTCACGATATAAAGCTGAAGTAAATCCGTCTAATTCGTAAAAAAAATAATATCATAACTCGATAAAGTAGTATTCATAAAGTCTAAGAATAGTTACAATCACTAAAAAGATTTTATGTTTTGTGACAATATTAGTTACGCCCAAGAATTGTATTTAGGCATTCATTTTTTTCAATCGATTTATTTTTATGTACAATTGCTTTTACCCCAAGAAATAAAACGTTAATGGTAATTTAGTTCAATGAAGTATTACAAACGAACGAAATGAAGGTGAATAAATGATAATTGTTTTTTGCCGTTTGTATTTTACATTTTAAGACGTTAACGGTAAAAACAGAGTGCACTTGCGGCATAATAGACAATGCTATTTGATATTCCTTAAATTTTTTCTCTATAAACTACACTTATAAACGCGGGGGAGAGAGTGAAATTATTGACCGTTATTTTTTTTTTGACGTCACATCGTGCAGAGTATTTATTAATACGTACATTCACCAGAGAAAATGCATAGTCATCTCAACACTTATACCGGTTTTTACTTCAATGCCGTATTACAAATCAATTATTGCTCTTTTGCTACTTATACAAGTTAGTTGATTCTATAAAGAACGGCTTTCCATGAGTCGTAACATCTTTATTAATCATAATTTCAGTAGCATTAATATCATTTATTTTTTGTTAGGTGCTTGCCTCATGTTGGGCACAACATCGATATGTACCCGGTATATGGTCAGGCCCATCACTGTACTTGAGTGATTTTGAAGGATTGGATAAAATTGACAATGCTAATAACAACAACAGGATTGAAAGTGATCTACTTGAACAATATCTTCCAGTAACATACAAACCGAAAAAAAGTTACCGTAGAATATATCGTCTTGGTACTGAACAACGAAAGAAAAAATTTCTATCTGAATCAGCGAATTCACTAGATGAACACAATTTACAAGGTCTTTGGGCGATGCCTGGACGACGTTAATCCTAAAAACAACTGATAAGAAAACAAAAAAAACAGTTCACTGCATTTCAAAAGATATCGAATGTTATAAAAACAATAAAAAAAAAACCAAAGATTAAAGTACAAAGAACAGATGGTTAATAATCTCATCAGCAAAACTAGAACAATAAATACGAATGTTGTGAGAGAAAAAAAATTGCTTTTAAATAAGAATTTTAATAATAATAAAAAGAATAGCAACAAGATGATATCGACTTTAATCATAGTTTTTGTTTCATTGCTCGGTTTGTCAGGTGTATATTCGAGTGAGTACTTAATTGAGTAATTGATCATTTCATTGAAACTATTACAAAAACAGATATAGCCCATTTCGATTGTTTTGAACGACCTGATACTGGGGTGGGTCGTGCATATTTTGAAGTTTATGCTTGGCAAGCAAGTAATAGAACATGCACAAAATTTATTTATGGTGGCTTGTATGGTAATCGAAATAGATTTGAAACAAGTGAAGAATGCTATCGATCATGTCATAATGCTGTTCTACGTACGCTTTCTATTTTCCTTTATTATTTTTTCTATCATAAATTATTTCGAAATTCTTTTAGATCATCAATTAGATTTTAAATCAACTCATCGCTATAGTGCAGTTAATCGTTTACATGAAATTGTTCAAATTGCACTTCATTTAGAAAAAGTTGATAATGGTTATTTTAAATTAATCGTTCAACCTCAAGGAAAAGCACTTGGTATAACTAATAAACATAATACAACAAGTATTGAAGTACAACAATCCAATAATAATCAAACACAACATTGGGATATTATTCCAACGGGAGAAAAAGATTATTTTAGAATTAAAACACGAACAGTGCCATATGGTCATTCGGATTATATGTTTTTACAAGTTGCTCATACTGATAAAATACATGTTAATTTAGATCGGCGTGATAATACTTATCTTGGTCAACAATGGCGATTTGTTTAATGTCTTAGAGAGAAAAGAAAACATGACATACAAGTCACAAAAAAAAGATTCAATAATTGTTTTTTCGAAAAATAAAATAGCTTGAATTCATTTTGTTGATGACATTTTATAAAAATGTGTCAGAAGACATTACTTTTAAAAGAAATTTTTTTCGGTCTCATGTTTCTAGTCTTGAAACTCAAAAGAATTGTATCGTATTTTCTTCTCCTCTATTGAGAAAAAAAAACCTTTACAAAGAAAAATGTTCAAACGTCACACAACTACTTTTTTTAGCGTCATATTAGTCAACTTAATCCGAACTCTGTTTGTCCGATATCTATTGTTGCTACAAGTTCGATATACAAGGAGCATGACACAAAATCTCTTTTTCACTCACTCAATGAAGAAAAAGCTAAAGGTTGATTCTTGTGTTCTTATCCAAAGTTTCATTTCTTATCAACAATGTACTGATGCATTAGATTAAAATAGGTCATGGGGACAGATTTTGAGATAATTTTTTGAGAGATAGTCATACGGTTGCTGTCATTGAGTCTACTTTTGTACAGATGATATTTCAGTTTTAACGGCAGAAATGACTCACATCGACTTAAATCTACAGAAATGCTTGGTCAACATGTACTTCGATATGACTTTGAACGGTAATAGTGAAAGCGGCGACATCGAATGCTATTGTTTTATTGCTCTTTTAATGCAACTTAAAAACTAACAGTAAAAATAGCGCAATGCATTTGTCTGAACTTTTGTTTTGATGAGCTTTGACTGTTCTCGTGGGTTATTTTATAATATTCGAATCGTCGACTACATTTCTTATTCTCTATTCTAATGATATAACTATAATCGATCATTAGTGACAATGTCGCAATACAAGATTGGAACTGATCTGTCTAAATCTCTTCTGTGAATGACGACATGATTCAACATGAAATTATTTTCAGTCATCAATGAGCTAACAATGCATTTCTCAAGCATGAAACTCTGTAGAACTCTAAACAAATAAAAATAATTGATAGACAAATTATGTTCATGGTGTCTTCTTTAATGCGTGTGTGCATGGGGAATTATTATTGATTGTTTCGACTTGAACAGTAGCTGAAGGACAACCTGAATTTTCTCTATTGAAGGTTATAAAACCTATTTTGAACTATCTAATCTGAAGCTATTCGATTCCATCATGTCGATACTAAAAGAGTGTGACTTTTCGTGTACGTTGTACTAATTTTCTGTTGACATAAAATCCTAGTTCGAAATTGTTATTTTAACAAATAATGTATCACTAGTCTTAAAATATGAGAATAACACGTTGCTTAAGATGTGGACGTTCGAAATTCTCCACATAATCATTAATATATTTATACATTATTGCAGAATACTTAACCTGAATATACAAATTGTAGGAGAATTAGACGAAAAAGCTTTAATAGTGTCTCTGTGTACTTTTTCAGTAATTATCATTCTATCAATAACTATGCTAAATTTTCTTCTTAGAAATTAAATTTATATAAAATGCATAGTATTATTTCTTTTATCTATGCTTTAAATAATAATAATAATAATATTATCATCTATAACGAATAAACTATTGATAAATGTAGAAAATCCATGACTTTAACAGATTTTCCAATTAGATGAAATTATTCCTACTTTGAAAAATTGTGTAGGCGATTACTCGAAAAGAAAAGACCTTGACACGGTCATTGATGATAGTTCTTTCATATGTGCAAGGATATTATTCTTCTTTTTCTTTTTTTTTTCGTTGTTATTGATTTTTGATCATTCAGCTTAACTCGTTATTCATTTTCTTCTATGTCGAAATTCGTCTTCGCCTCTCATTTTTACTGTTAAGATCAACAACGACCTTTTACTTCAAAGATAGTGTTAGAACACGTCTTTTCTTTTTTCTCAACAATAAATGAACACGTATAGATGTAAAAATTTGAAAATTACAAGGCTAACGGAAATAATTCATCTTATATCATTTAATGAACAATTCTAGACGTGTATAATATACTTTTGATCATTATTCAATATGACTTTACTATTAAAAGTCAAGGCAAAGATTTAGTTCTATTTTCTTCAAATGTTTGTCATTCTCTTGTGAATATACATACAAAGTGACATTCTTTCACGTATATATTTAATCCTAATAAGATCGAGAGAAAAAAAGACAGAGAGAGAGAGAAGAGCTCGACTTGTCGACATATAAACGTCGTCTATAACTGCAAGTAAATCGGCATTTTGTATTTTATTAGTCTCTATCCTATTTCTTTAATCAATACGAACGAATCTTTACGCAAATATGCGTATTAGTTTAGTACTATTATTATGTTTTGTTACTGTTATGGTCAATTCAGCAAATACAAGAGTAACACGTCGTCGTGTTATATCTACAACAGGACGAAATTCAACTAAAGCATCAGCACAAAAATCAGCTTATGCTTATTTACGTAGTGTTCGTGGAAAAAATTCTTGTACTAGTGGTTCATGTCCGTTTTGGGAACGACATGGACGTTCATTTGCAGCACTTCGATGTTATGCAAAACAATATCAAGAATGTACATGTCTCCATCGAATGTGTTTTAGTTCATGTATGTTTGAACGTAACATTTGCAATAAAGAAATGGTTTCATGTTTACGGCAAATTTGCCCAAGATGTATGCCAACATCAGCATCGGCTATGTGTGCTATTTATGATTCATTGGCTGAACAAGTAGCTAATGCACTTTCAGTTTTTGCTTGTTATCCATGTTGTCCAATTATTAACAACGGAGGATTAAACAATAATACAAGTAATTATATATTTCATTATCATTTGTTTCTCAAATATTTGTTTTTGTCTATGAAAGCTGGAACTTCAGCTATAGAAACAACAACTAGTAAGTAATCTTTATTTTGTTTTCCTCAAATTTTGACATTTAAAAGAATATTTTATTATATTTTTCATTGAATAGTGCTAGGACCTGAAAGTTCATCAATAGTACCAATCACCACAACAAACGGTTAGTTAATACATATTAAAATAAATGTCTCTTCTAATAAAAAACATAGGTGTATTGTTTACTAATCTACCTGGCACCGATTATCCTGGAGAAGGTTGATTAGATTAAATTATTCTTTGAAGAAAGATTATGTATTTGTTTTAATAGGTGAATTTACTGATGGCGAATATCCATCTGGTACAGGTGAAGGTGCTAACGATTATACATTCACTTTTTTCTTTCTTTTAAAATTCATATAAATTTCCTAATTTCAGAAGATTTTCCAGGAACAAACCAAAATATCGGTAAGGGTATTTTAAAATTTATCAAGAATCTTTAATCTCTTCATATAAATCTTTTCAGTGAACAACGGAAATGGTGGAGGTAAATACTTGAAGTAAAAAGTTCTCATTTTTCTTCATATATATGTATACACTATAATTGTTTTTGATATTTGAATATAAAATCGAATTTCGAATCTATTAAAATTTCTAGTCTTCACTAATGCAAACGGTAACGGAATTCCAAATAGCAACGGTAACGGTTTTGTAAATGCAAACGGCAACGGAATTCCAAATAGTAACGGTAACGGTTTTGTTAATGCAAACGGTAACGGAATTCCAAATAGCAATGGTAACGGATTTATCAATGGAAACGGTAATGGCATTCCAAATAGCAACGGTAACGGTTTTGTAAATGCAAACGGTAACGGAATTCCAAATAGTAACGGTAACGGTTTTGTTAATGCAAACGGTAACGGAATTCCAAATAGCAATGGTAACGGGTTTATCAATGGAAACGGTAATGGTATTCCTAATAGCAATGGTAATGGTTTTATTAATGCAAACGGTAACGGAATTCCAAATAGCAACGGTAACGGTTTTGTAAATGCAAACGGTAACGGAATTCCAAATAGCAATGGTAACGGGTTTATCAATGGAAACGGTAATGGTATTCCTAATAGCAATGGTAACGGTTTTATTAATGCAAACGGTAACGGAATTCCAAATAGCAACGGTAACGGTGTTTCCAATGGAAATGGAAACAATGTTGTAACTGGTAACGGTAACGGTGTTTCCAATGGAAATGGAAACAATGTTGTAACTGGTAACGGTAACGGAATCAGTGGAATCTGTATGAGATGAATTTCTTTTAACAATTATTCGATCGATTTTTATAGGCAATATTCCTAATAGCTATCCTGGTGTAGTGTTTCCTGGCAGTGATTTAATGTTCTACAACAACAACTTTCCTCTCCGAAGTCAACAAGCTTTTAAACAACGAGTCCGACAAACTATTCCTACAACAAAACGTCGTTTATCAACGATTCGTCGAACACCAGTTACTTCTCCAAGAACTCAACGAGTCACTACTGTTCGTGGTAATAAAGTCAATAGTGGCGTTCGTAAACCGGTGCAAACACAAAAGAAACCACAAACAAACAATCGTACCAAAAGTTAACTTTGAATGATACATATACACATATGTCTTTTTTTTATTATCTTATTTTCTTTCTCTTAAATAAAAGAACTTTTGTCAAGTTATAAGTAGTTCTGCAATTCAACCGTTTTCTATAACAATTAATTCCTTTTTTTTGTCTTCGTATCAATACACATATACATGCATAAACACCCTTCTAATACGGATGCAATGAAGCGTTAAGATAGTGATGTATATGCCCACGGTTTTGCACGTCATTCTCCTTTCTAATGTATCTCTGTCGGATTTTTTTTCATTTTTCTAACCTTGCGCTTGTTTATTTCATACGCGCAGATAGGTAGCTATACATGTATTGACTAAGCATTCTCACTCATGTATATGTATGTTTGTCTCACTATTCCTGACAAATGAAAACGACCAAGTCATGGTTTTATTTATGAGTATATCGTTGGCAGTTAGCAAATATCATCATCGTCACTATCATTGTGCTGCTTGCTGGCGTGTGACGCGTTCTCTTCTCTCCTCTTTTAGGCATTGTATATTTCGTTGTCTATTTTTCTTTTCCTCTCTCTGTAGCACTTTTTTTATGACTTGCCCATACGATACATCGATGCACGCCGAAGCATTAGCTTACATTCAATCGGGCAGCAAAGAGAGAGAGACAGAGACAGAAACAGAGACAGAGACAGAGACAGCAATGGGGTACAGAGGACGATAGAGAGAAGAAGAGATGGCAAAAAATTAAAACATCCTTATTGAAGCACATCAAGGTAGAAAAGGCTTTTTGTATTTCTCTCTTTTTCTTCTATTCTCTTTCTTTTTTTACTTCATGAGTCCAGTTGTTGTTTGTTATTGATGATCAGTATTATCATTGAGCTCTTTTTTTTTGCATGATTGTTTACATGATATTTTAGCCTGTTTTAGAAAAATAAGAGAAACCGCCTGCTGATCTACAACTATGTATCCAGGACGAGGCGGCTATTCAGGATCACGAGCAGGTGTGTAAAATTTCTGTGTTAATCTTTTTTTATTTTATGAAATTTTCGTTTATTTTATTTCGGTAGCATATATACCTGGTGCTTCATCTCGACGTGTCTACCGTTCAAGTTATCGTCGGCCAAGCAGCCGTTATGCTTATCGACCCCGATTACCACCACCAGTAGTACCAGCTGGACGAGCACCTGGCGGTGCTGGTCTTCTTGCTGCTATTCTTGGACCTATTGGTGGTCTTACTGGATGTTTATGCTGCCTGAATACCATCGGCATTTGGGGTCTTTTCATCACGGCTATTCCGTTGACTGTCTTCATCAGTAAGTTTATTTGTGTTTTAAATTATATTTTTCATATCATTAAATTTCAATTTGTTCCTCTCATTTCAAGGTCGATGGTTACGTGATTATAAGAATCGTAATGGCTTAAACGGTGCCGGCGAACTTCTTGCTCCTCAATTGCTTCTTCTTGTATTGCTCGTATGTTCGTTCTTATACACGTTCATGCGTCGCTCATAAACAAAAAAAAATCAACCAACGACCATTTGGTCTCTTCTATATTTATGGTGTTATTTCTTCACTATATACACACATACACACACATACATAAATACACACAATAAATGGTTTTATTTTTTTTTGTTCATAAATTTTTTTTTCTTCTTTCGCAACACAACGAATTTTTCCTATTTTTCTTTGACATAATATTTTGTAACTCGCGCGCGGTTGAACTTTTTTTTTTCTAAAGCAGCAAAAAACATAATGACGACGATGACGATAACGACGACAAAACACTATCTATAATAACATAAATTTATATAATTCGATAGCAAACGTGGCGATGTTCAGTGTTTTCTTTTTGCTTTTTATTTATCTAATTTTTTTTTGTTTTTCTTTTTTTTTATCTTGAAATCACCAGAAATATTTAAATAAAAAATCAGACGTCATTTATTGTGTGAAACGAATGTAAATTTAATCGAAGCTAAAAGACATATCATTAGCGCATCATTATGATCAACAGAATGACCTTGAATTAATAGTACAAAGAAATCATTGTTCTAAACTAGATTATAAATTCATGCGTTTAAGCGAAAATCTGTTCTTTATTTGTTTGTACTTTTGGACTTTTAGCATTTTCTTTCTACTCTTCCTTTTTTAACATCATCAATGTTATTCATATCATTTTGTCATGCATGGTTTCTGCACAATATACATTTCTTTCTTTAGGCTTGTATCAATTTGTCTGTTAGTGGTGTTTTTTTCTTTTTTTTTCTTCCCACTTTTTTTTCTATCTTTTATGGGGCTGTTAGTTATCTTTATTCATGGTTGAATGCGCACATTAACGAAAAAAAGAGCCTCATCTTGACTTTTTTTTTGCATTGATTCGAAAGCATTCATTAAGAGGTAGAGCAGCTTCCTATGTAATATATCACCTTCAGTCGATAGATATGCCTAACACAAAAAAACCAAAAGAGAAAGAGAGAGAGAAACCTGCATTGCCTACGTCTAGATGAGTGTATTCAGAGAGAGTATGAAGGTTTTTCTTTTTTGTAGAGGTGGGTAGATAGCATGAAAACAAGCTTATTTTTTTGTACGCAGTTTCTCTTTTTTTTCTTCTCTCTTCCCTTCTCTTATCGATCTTCGTTTGCGTGTTAGAGAGAGAACTAGGAATGCAAAAACAGGGAGAAGAAGAAGATAAACAAATTTGATCTTTTCATATCAATAATATTGTTTAGACAACTATTATTTGTAAATATATATTTTTTTTTTTGTTCATTATTCTTATAGACAAACGGGTGTATAATCTAAACACTCAATAATGGCGAATCCTTTAGCCGCTGCTCTCGGTCCAGTAGGTGGTCTTGCCTGTTGTGCATGCTGTTTGATTATTGCTGCTATTTGGGGTCTCTTTGCCACAACAATTGCCTTGGCTGTTTATACGAGTAAAAAAACAATTGTTTATTTTTGTTTAAAATTTGTTTTTGTGTTTTTTTTAGGAAAGTGGGTAGATGCAGTAAAACAGGCCAATGGTTTAGGAAGTGGAGTTGAACAAATGATTTTTAGTCAAGCTCTACTTATAGGAATCCTATGCATTTATGGATTTCTTGGACTTCGGCGAGCACTGCGCTCTGCTAATTAAACTAAATACTATATATAATTGTTAAAAGCGAATACAAGTGATATCAAATAATACAAAAAACACCATTTTTTTTGAAGAACACTATGAAACACCACGATTATAAACAATAAATATGCTTAATACATGATGATGATGATAATGTGCTTCATTTTTCTTTTGAATTTTTTTCTTTGCACGTTTTTTTTCTTTTTTGCATTTCATTCAAAGCCAATTGTGTAAAAACAATGCCAATATATTTAATTATAACATCAATATATTTTCATTTTTAATAGAAAAAAAAAAACAAAAAAAGAATTCTCTATTCAAAAAGATCACATCGATACATTCATTTTTCATAAATAGAACTTTTTTTTATCATGCAATACAAATCTATAGATTGTTGATAGTGTAAACAAACAACATTCAAGAAAAAATATGTGTTTAAAATAGCGTACAGTTAATGTCATCATTAAAAGTAAACATTTACTATTTGTTTCCGATAGGTATCCTGATTTTATCTAGTAAAAATTATGATGTTAGAATAATTAATGTAAGTGTAAAGTATATTCTCTTGAGGTAATTTCTTCTGAAACATTACATGCATTTAAAAGAAATTTATATGTGGCCTTTCTTTTTTGTATCGAAAATTTTTGTGAATACGATAATCAATGCCTTTGTATAAAAATATCAAGGAAAAATTGTCAAGGTCGTGTGCAAAAATGTACTCAAAAGAAAATATTTAATTGAACAAGTTATAAAAATACAACAAAAGGAAATCAAAACATCATATATATGAAATTAAAAAAAAGAAATGACCATTTCGTCTACTAGATAGATTATTCAATGTACGATATAGTCGCAAATTGATGAAAATATCTGAGACATTTAAAAAACATTTCAATGTGATGGATGGCCCATAAAGACTAAGAGTCTCCGTATTTTCTTAATATCTTCTTTAGTTTTCATACATTCGAACTGAATTTTTTTCAAAAAGAAAACTCAGCGCTTGATTCTATACAAAATCATATATATTCAAATGAGTATCACAAGAATAGATGTAAAAGAGTTATTATAGTAATACTACGAACATGCAATATCAATAGTTTTCAACTCCACAATACAGTTGTTCTTATTTATGTATTTTCATGTCGAACTGCATAGATAAATTCGACTATTAATTTTGTAGAGTTTCAAAAGGTCTATCATATTACTATGTCCAAGAATTTTGATAATGACACTTTATTACATGAAATAAGCGTTAAATAAGCGTGACTCTTTGTCCAATTAAAAGAATACGATTTTTCTGTTCGAAATAAATAAAGCTTATTTAACCTTTATTTTGTGTAATAAAGTTTCATTATGAAAATTGTTGAACATGATAATATAATAAACCTTTTAAAACTCTAAACACTGGATAATACAATTTGTCTATATATTTCAACATAAAAACACATAAATAAGGGCAATTGCATTTTGTATTTGAAAATTGTTAATGTTGCATGTGCGTAGTATTACTACAATCAGTTTTTTTTTGTTTTTATCCCTATGACATTCGTTTGTATATGGTTTTGTAGACAATTAAATGCTGAATGTTTTGAAAAAATTTCAATTCGAATCTAAGAAAAACTAGAGAAAATAAGAAAACCTTCATTGTTTATGGGCTACTTATTATTTAATCTATCAATTCTTCAATTTACTGCGCAATGAATAAATTCGATAGAATTAAATTCACATAACATATAGAAACGACTTTTATTAACATTAGACAAGAATTTTGTTTTTGAATTATCAAAGTTTAGTTAATGAATTTATGCTTTAAGCTATTCTCGTTGTTCTACATATACTTCATCTTCAAAGACATCGGCATCGACTATAAGTTCTTTCGTTAATCTTCTATACAGTTTCATTTTGTTTTATTGTAAAAAATAGCTGTTATTGTTTTCAAAATGTTTGTCAACAATCATATTATCACCAATACGATATGATAATAACAACTATTGTTTAAAAGCAAAACACATGATGATTTTTTATGAGCTATTCGATATGATATTTTTTTTTTCATAATTTTAGATCAAAAGTTATTAATCTAAACAATCCAATTTTAAGTTTTTCGATAAATTCAAATCGATTCATAGCGAACATATTGGAAAGTCACAATGAATATTCGTCATCAAAAGGATGATCGCGTGCGTTCATATTCATTTGTTAATTACAGCTTCTGTTTTTTAATGTATGGTACATTATGACGTGGTGATTTTTCTTCTCTCTCTAACTTCTTTTTTTTTTGAAGGTTATCGCTTGAGGCAGACATGCATTCGAATGAACAAGCAATACACACATCTGTATCGATGACCACACCCTTTCCTTTTCTAATGCTACTCGTCACCTTACTGCCATACACTTGTTCGAAATCATAAAACTATCTCTCATGTATATATATAAACACACTCATCACTTGTAAAAGTCATTAGATGAGACGAATTAACTCAATATATATAAGTGGATTAATCGATACTAAGAAGCCATATCTATATCGATTTACATTGTTACCATGATAATCGCGTGCGAACTGACAAGTAACTAAGATAGATGAAGTTCATTTGGATACAATTTTCATATGTCAAGGAGTTTTCTTTTTTGTTTCTTCTTTTATACTTGTAAAAGTATTTTATTGAAATCATTAACTAAATTAAGAAAAAAGTAATCGATGCCAAATACATTCTATACAATGAAAATACTATTGGTGTGAATAACATGCGTGTTAATATCAATCTCGAAGGAATAGAATGTGCATGTAGGCGAAACCGATTAGTACTGGTGATGATCAATGAGAAGAAAAAAAAAAGTCGTATTGTTTCTATGAACTTGTCATTAGGGAACAACGAAGAGAGTGATCGAACTAATTACCAGACTGTTCATTCGTCTGGCTAACGTATTTGTCAAGTCATACTTCAACCGGACAATATCCCTTTACACTCAGGTGTTCAATCTCTCGTCAATGATCATCAGTTTTTTTTCTCTCTCGCCTCTTTAACTGATTGGTCGATTACAAGAATATCGGTACACAACCAGAACAAGAGAGAGAGAGAGCGAGTCTACAATTTTCAAGATCAAATGTGTATAAAAAAAAAAAAAGAGGAGAACAGATGAACAAATTTTTGGCGCTTGATTGAGTTGTTCATTGAGTCGGCGTCCTGCGTGCATTTTCAAGTCTCTCGAATTATCCATTATCTCGATAATACAGGCGGGCCCTCTTTTTTTTTCGGTACCGATACTTGAAAACGCTTATACGATTGTCGGGACAACCTTCATCATAATATGCAGCAATCGAATTTGTATTTATGCACATATATGAAACAACAATAATTGAACATAGTCAAACAGATTGTGTAAGTACAAGTAACATTACATGTTTAAAACATAGTTGCATGAAGAAAGTAATCTCGTGATTTTAAAAACATTTCTTATCTGTAAATATTTTGTCATTTTTTTTTCTTCGTACACACCGTCTGCTTTTATACCCAGCATAAATCACGTTCTATGACATTAAATTAACAGGCATCATATGGCTCTATTTGTCTTTTGCTTGTATAAAGAATCAGGTTTCTTTATGTTGTACACCGTTCAAATTATTGAAAAATAAACATATGTTTTCTCTTATTATTATTTTACTATTTTAATCGAATTGAATTCTAAATATTATTCTTTGTATTTTATTTTGTATAAGACTTCTTCTCTTCAAATTTTAATCATATGAAATTTATATTTCTTTTTTGATGAGATTTTTTTTCTTCGATTGAACAATATCTAAATTGACATTATTCTCCTATCGTTGATTAAAGTGCTCTTTGAACTACTCGAATAGTTTGTATGTCACTTAAAATTCTTAAGTTGAATATGAGTTCGTTCTTTTTTTTTTTCTTCTATTGATAAATAATTGTTTTAATCCGTATATTGTATATGAGAATGTCTAAACAAATCAATGAACGAACGTACATACTCGGAAATTGACTGATGGAATAAAAAGCTCTTTTAATCGATCGATAGTGTTGATAGATGACTGTCTCAAGGCTTTGACTTCGTCTCAGAATAATAGTTTACTATTTTTTTTTCTTCTTCTCCTCCTCTTTCTCCTCGTATCTTGTTGAAAGATAAGATTTACATGGTAGATGATGAACATATTTTATGATGATAGGCAACGTTTGTTAGTGAGTTAGCATGAAGGAGAAGAAAACAAAAAAATAGACATAGAGAAGTAACTTCTATAGTGTATATTCAATTTGCATATGAACACCGTGTGTGGTAATGCGAATAAAGCAAGCGACACTCGCTCAATTTGAACTAAGAGAGAGGTAAAGCTGTTAAAATCCGAAACGAAAATATAAATGAATATTCATGTGTGAAGAAGAGACATAGAAAGGATAAGACGATAAAGTGACAAGAGTTGACAAACACGTGCCCAATATCGAAACATTAGACTTTATTATTATTTTATTTAATAGAGTAGATGATATTTTACCGTCTTATTTAGATTAAATTATTCTATTATAAAGACAATCATAATCATTTTATCATCGATAGGATTCTCAAACTTATTTTCAAAATATCACGTATGTATGGTCTTATGAAATAACATCCCATGTGTTCCAACAGTTCGCCACTACACTAAACTCTCCCATGTAGCCGATAGATCCTCGAATTAACTTAAATTACAGTGAAATTCAGTCCTAGTTTTAAACAAATATTACAACTGTAGCGATCAGAATGAATTAAAGAGTAATCCTCTATTAACTAGGTTTATTTTTTAATATATCATGAAGTTTATTTATAGGAATAAACATTAGAATAATCTTTCTTGCCGATTTCTCGCATTAAAACATATTTCTAAAAATACCAAACTAATGTCTGCGTCAGTAATAGCTCGATAACGGCAACAACTAGTGATCTGCAATTTTCAGCGATCGAAAGAGGAGAGCTCTGAGCGTCTTTTCATTTGACACTGTATGAGGCAAAATTGTTTTGAAATCGATCCTCTTAGCAAAACATTAAGAAAAAGTGCATAAAAACGGCATTCTGGTTTGATTTCAAATGGTGATTTTAGCTGTTGCCATTACAGAGTTATTGAGTTTTAACCCATTCCTCCTCTTTAATTCGAGTGCGAACTTGAATAATATTAATTTCAGCTATCATAATGTTTACCATACCCATGTACTTCGAACAGACGATTGAATCCCGTGAAGATCGGAAACATATATATACACATCCGGTTCGGAATCCACTCATAATTAATTTGTGTATCCGTCGTATGATGCTGTTATGATCTGCGGTAGTATACGGACTATGAATCTGTTAGACTGTCAGTCACATTATGAGGGTATGGTTGAAGAGAAGAGCTACACTTAGATACGGACAAGATCAGACCGAGATCAGAAGCGATAGTTTTTCGTTTACAGTGATATCTTTTATGGTCCTGTAAAATTTAAGTGAAATATCATCTTCTCATGTCTTATGTGTTCTAAAGTTTCATGCGAAAATTACTGAATAACGATAATTTCAATATGTACTGTTACAATTTTGATAGAAAAAAATGAATTCTTTTTTCGTAAACAACATAGTTGTCGAACACAGAAACGTACGGAATAGACAAAGTATTAGTGAATTAAAATGAGTTATGTACAAGTCATGAGGTTCGTGCAAGATGTCTCAAGCTCATGGACACTGCTAGAAAATAATATCGCATTTTTTGTTAGTACACGTATCACTAAGCGCGAAATTAGGACTAAAAATGATTGCTTCTGCTCATCACTACCTACATCCTCAAGATTATCATAATCTCTAATACTGTTCGAAAAGTAACCTTGTATTGAAGGAGTTTTAAAAAATCATATTTAATCTATTAACGTTAGATAATGATTTTTACAACTTTTGTCACGAATATTTTTATTTCAGATCGAATAATGTTTCTAATTTTATACATTATTTTCTTCTTTGTATCTTTTAATCATTCTCAAACAATAAAACATCTCAATGAAATATCACTTGAAGAAGAATTACCTAATGATTCAATAGTAACATCGTTAATAGATAAAATTCCTAATTTAGAACAATCAAATGAATATGATCTTGTTACACCATTGTCTATTGATCTTGATTTATTTTCAATAAATCATAGTCAACATTGTCTTATAATAAAAAATCGTATTGATTATGAAAATCTTTGTTTAAAAAACAATCATTGTATTATATCTGTAAGTATAGCTGTTTCAAATGAGGATACAATTGATGTTTATATATTACCTATTCGTATATTAAATAAAAATGATAATTTAATAAAATTTCTTGTTAATCGTACAATAATTGAAATTGAAGAAAATGATGAAAATTGGTTGAAAAAAAGTTATTTATTACCACAAGCATATGATGATGATCAAGATTTAATAACATATTCAATTTATTTACAAAATTGGAATAAACCACATGGTTTATTTGAATTTGATGAAAAAAATTTATTATTAAAACCATTAAAAAAATTTGATCGTGAAGAACAAAATATTTATTTACTTCGTCTTGTAGCACATAATCAAAATGATGCATCAACAGATATAATTGTTATAATAAAAGATATTAATGATAATATACCAAAATGTCAACAAAATCAAACATTATTTGTTATAAAAAATATATCATTAATATCAAAATTTCTATTAAATGTAACTGATTATGATGAAGGTGATAATGGAAAATTAGAATATAATATTGAAAATAGATTATTAGGATTTACTATTGATCGATATAATGGAGAAATAAAATTTGATTATAAAAAATGGATACGTTCAAATGAATCAATATTAATAATTAATATAAGTGATCATGGTAAACCATATCGTCTATCAACAAAATGTTTTATTGAAATAAAATTAACATTTTTATATGATATTGATTTTAAATCAAATATATCATTAATTAATCAAACAAATATTTATATTGATATAGAAAATATTGATTTATCATTAGGTCATTTTTTAATTTATGATAAACAATATAATAAATCATGTTTTGATTGTTTAATTAATATAAATTCATCATTAAATGATATTTTTTATTTTAATTATTTAACATATGATTTATA
Organism: Rotaria sp. Silwood2; assembly: GCA_905329745.1. Lineage (NCBI taxonomy): Eukaryota > Metazoa > Rotifera > Eurotatoria > Philodinida > Philodinidae > Rotaria > Rotaria sp. Silwood2. Next base: position 1,106,029 of record CAJNSZ010000012.1, read on the forward strand.
TTTAAATTTAAATTCAATTATATTAATGAAAATTTTAACAAATTATATTCATATTAAAGAAAATATTTCATTAAATATTGAAATAAATATTATAAATTTAAAATATCCATCAATTCAATCAACAAAAATTTATTCATTTATAATTCATTTAAATAAATTAAATATATTAATTAATTCAAATATATTTTTTATGAAAATTAATGAAAATATTCTATTAAATGAACAAATTTCAATATATAATCGTTATCATCATTGTTTAAATAATCAATCAAATCAATTAATATTAATTGATCCAACAGATACATTTCATATTGATAAAAAATTTAAGTTAATTTTAAAAAAATATTTAAATGTTAAACAACAAAATTTTTATTCTTTAACTCTTCAACAAAAACAAACTAATTCAACAAATGATGTAAGTTCAATATCAAGAAATTCTAATCCGCTTAGATCAGGTTTAAAAATGAACCGATCGATTTCAAAATTTTCGAATCCCGACTAGGTTTGGGACTAACTCGATGGGCTCTACTTGTGTCTGTCACGGTTAGAATGTGGAGCCAGAATAGTTAAATCATCAGATAGATACGAAAATTTTAAATCTATTTTGAGAAATTTTTACTATTGAATTTTTAAGATTAATGAGGTTACATGTTTCAATACTTAAACAAAACCATATTATACACACATACTGAAACTTTTAATCACAAGAATGAAAACATGAGCATTTTTCGACATAGTTTGAAGGGGTTACGGAATTTCGCCAACTTGTCCGTGAATTATTTGTGTACTAAAAAAGAACTTCCTATCGACTACATTGATGAGTGTAAGCTATTATCAAGGATGTCTCCCAATCTTGAAAAATTCTCTCGAGCGAAATTTCCGCGTTTTTTTTTGCTCAACAATTCTCAAAAAAAATCGTTCGACCCTAGCTTTCGAGTCTGATCAATCGTAGCAAAAAATCTTTCAATCAGTCTCCTGAATAATCGCTCCCAATTCTGTTGATCACAGGATGTCGGGTGACAGTTTGTGAATGTCCTATTGGCGAAATTTCGATCACTCAGATTGAAGAATATTGTGTGTCTATCTAATGATTCAACGGTTTCGGTTTTATTGAAACCTCTATTGGTGAGGAAGGTCTAAATTTTCACCGCCTATATTTCAACATTCCTTTCGGATCGTGTTTTACAAGATTTTAAATTTTCTTTTATTTAGATAATTATCTGTTCCGTTCAACTTCGCATATATGTTATTAATCCATATTCAATCACCAATGCTTTTCCTTATTTTACTCAATCATTTTACATTTTATCAAGTAAAAGTTTATCTCAATTTTCTCTTCCATCAATACCATCTTATGTTAAATACATATCATCAGTACCAGATATAATATCAATTGATCCATATAATGGTTCAATTATAATTCGATCAACTTCATTATATACATCTTATTATTATGATTTTCAAATAAGAGCAATCGATTCTCATTTACCATCATTAAGTAGTTCAATATCAGTTCGAATATTTTTTGGTATTAATAAATATTCACCTCGTTTATTAATGAATTCTACAAGACAATCTATTGAAATTTTATCATCAAAATTTCTCTATCAAATAAAAGCTTATGATCCAGATATATTGTTAAATGATCAAACAAATTTATTTCCACCATCAATTGAATATGAAATCAATGATAAATTACTAAATATTGAAATCGAACGTTTTACTGGTCGAATATTTCTTAAAGATTTAAATAAAACAAAAATTAATTTTACATTAATTATTAAAGATTTTGGTCAACCAAATCGTTTAATAACTCAACAAACATTAATATTTGATATAAAATTAAATGAAAATATATCAGTAACACTGTTTTTTATTAGTATATCATCAATGATTTTATTTGTTATTTTATTAAGTATTTTAATACTTATTATTAATAATTGTTGGATAAATCATAAAAAAAAATTAAAAATTGAGAAAAAAACAACTTGGCAAAATATTTCACCAACAACACCAGATACATGTTTAATTGATAATGAATATGTAAGAACATTTTATTAGGAAAAAAAACAAACAAACAAATAAATAATTAAATAAATAATTGTTATTTTAGATGACAACAACAATAGCATCATTACCTCGTGTATCAAGTCGTGAACAAAGAATTTATCCAACATATTCATATGTTAATAATTATCAACATCAACGAAGAATTCTTTCACATTCATCATTAGATAAAATTAATTTTCAATATTCATCAGAAAAAACATCTTTTAAACAAAATTATCAACAACGTTTATCAATGACTGATATTAATAAATATTTAGAACGTTTTGAAAAACTTTATAATGATTCATCATCACAACAATATTTGCATCAACCGATTGGATCTGTTGTATAAATATTCGTTTATTTTTCTTTTGTGTTTTCTTTTAGTTAATATATAAAAAAAAAATCTATTTGAAAAATATATGTACGTGTACAAATCGATGATTTTATAACAGATTATTTCTAAAAATAAATAGAAAAAAAAATTAAAAATGCTAAATTTCAAGATTAAATGGATACAAGAGATAGGTTAAGAATACGGCAATGTCTAATAGGTTCGAAAAAGTTTCAAACATAAGACTACATGGAAACAGTTCCGACTTAATGAACTCTTGCATAAAAATAAAATCTAGCTGATTCTTGGGAAGAATGATTTTTAATACAGTTAAAATACATTCTATGCTATCGAACAGTCAGTGAAGGAATATGAATAGATCAAAAGAAAGTGCTTAAGGGGACCTTTTTCTTCTCGGCACTTCTAGAGAATGGATCTATGGTAATCAGACACAATATTAAAAAAATAAAGTCGAGAAAAACTATTCTCGCCAGAGAACTTTCTTAAACGACATTTGTCCTTATCTTTTATTCAGTGTGCAGAAGAGTATATAAAAATAGGTCGGAAATCTAGTAAATTGGTCATGGCTCAACGCTAAAAGCCTAATGAGGACGAACTCTTTTACACTCTTTCTATTCTCACGGAGATTTGCTCGTTGATCTAATATGAACTAGAAGATTAGATGTCATTTTGGATAGTTCTCTTGTTAGTAATAATTCAGAAATGTACAGAAAATAACTAATAATCTATTCAAGGACAAGAAACATTATATATGAGTATAAATCCGAATGTTTAGTGAACTCTTCTAATTGAGCATGAAGCCTTAAATAAAACTAAACAATAGTTGTCGTAAAAATTTCCTATGTCATTTTTCCTTATGTTGCGGTTTCCACTATTTAACAATGAATATAATTTTCATCCATTCATAACATTTCGATAAATTCAAAATATGAATGTCAACATACAATTACCGTTTACCAGCAAGATCATCTACGAATTGTTTATTTTTCACATGTCTTTTTTATCTTAGCGCAATAGTAAATGTGATGAAGTCACATGTTTGCAGATTTAGATTTGTAGGAAGTGAAATACGAATCACACTGTTCTAAAACCTGCTAGCAATTCTATAATGCGACTAACTGTTGTTTTTTCTTGAGAAGAACAACTACTTCGAAAGTTTCGAAATTTTCCAGGTAGATCAATCTCAACAGTTGTTATAGACTGAAAATTCCCAAATGTTTTCTTCTAGGAGAGATGAGGATGGCAAAATATAAAACTCACTCGCTCCCTTTCTTCGCTGCAATACGTCTAATAGAGCTGACCTTTATTTTAAACATACTAGACATTGTTCGATGTGTCTACCTTTTTGGGTTTCTTTTTATCTCTTTTCAATCTCAGCGCGAATACCCAAAAATGCATGGTTTTTTAACTGGAGCATTTTTTTTGTAAACTCTGGAAAAAACCAGCTGCACGTCATGTTTTGAAACAAATATTTTAGGCACTCTGAACACTTTCTAATATAAGTAGAAGAAAGTTTTGACTCGATGGAATGTACTGTAGGTGAGAAACAGGAACGATTGTCAACCTTTTTTTTGTCGAAAAACTCATTTTTCAAAACTAATGAAATAATGTGTAAACTCTGATGTTTTTCAGCGAAAATATTACATCTTTTTCGACTTTTATTATAGTTGTATATTAATTCTAAAAATGCACTCAATACTTCGAGGTGTATAGAGACCAGAAAAAAAAAACAAAAGTAAGAAATTTCAAAATTATGGGTCAAGAAAGGAGAGCCCGTTCATAGGATTTCAGATTTTCATTTCTTTTCAGCACTTGCTTGTTTAGACATTCTTCAATAATCTGATTTCCTTGTAAGAGACCTATTATAGGCGTAATTTATTATGGTAATATGAAACACTCTGTTCTATTACTAATAGTTCTCAAGAAGCAGTACGTTATTTGATATCACCAGCTGCCTCCATTATTAATTAAAGTGTCTAGATAATAAAACAGTGAATGCTCTATGTCATCATGCACTCTTGTGTAAAAATATCAAATCTTTAATGACTAAGATTTCATTATGGGTCTGTGAACCTTCACTGCTTTTACTAGAGGTTAATTGACTTGAAAAATAATTACGAACTTTTAGAAGAAATAATCTTTTACCTTCTTTTTCGCACGTTTTCGTTTTTTCTTCATTTTCGCACTAAGTTTTAATATATCAGCAAAAACAAATTGATCAATTTTTTCACTAACATTAATCTTAATCTTTTTTAATTTACCTACAATAATACTCATAATGTTTTCAAAAAAAAAAACATCCCGTAAAATTAATCAATATTTACTTTCTTTTCGTTTTTTTAATGACTCTAAAATAAATCCTCCACATACATGTCCAATAATATTTTCATCAAGATCAAGTTCTTCTAATTCTTCAGAGATTTCAATTAATCTTTTAAAGAAAAGTTAAATTCAATTATTCTTTTATTATACATGAAAAATGAACAAACCGTGCAAAAGCATTTATTGTTTGTTGAATTACAGCAAAGCCATCGGGTTGTAAATAATCAATTTCATTATCAAATAAATGAATTTTTGTAACAAATGGTCCAAATGGTGGTATATCATCAAGGGTTAGTTTTTTCTTCTTTTTCTTTTCTATGAAAAATATTCAAAGAAATTCAAAAAATTTTTTATATTTTAAAATTATACTTTTTTTCTTTTTCTTTTCTTCTTTTTTCTCGCTTTCAGTTAGTTCAGGTGGTAAACCTTGTCTTTCTCGAAGTATAGCTAAATAATAATCAAAATTTTTGAAAATTCATTTTTAACATGTAAAATAAACCTTCTTGTGCTTTTAATTCCATTTCAGCTTGTAATTTATCTTGTTTATCAAGAAGAAATTTTTCACAATCAAGTAATAAGAATTTTATTAAATCATATGCACCTTGACATCCAAAATGATTTCCATCAAGATAAATTGCACTAAATAAAATTTTTTTTATTTAATTAGAGAAAATAAATTTTATCTATACGATATAGCAGTTTGTACGAGAAGTCGACCTAAAGGATTTCCACATACAGGGCCAAGATCACAGTATGTCATAGAAAGCTGCGTGATGCATTGATTGTTAACCAAATTATTACATAATAATAAACATCCTTCATCACCAAATCTAAATATATGTTTTTGTGAAACACGATCTAAAAAGAGTGTTGAAGGATAGGGGTAAAAATTTGGATCTTCTACAAGCGGTGATAGACGTTGTTGATATACAATCAAAGACCGTATATTAATAACATCTCGTTAAAATATATGAACTACTTCCTTTTTGCATTTGTGGAGGAATCAGTAAAAAAAGTTGTCCTAAAATAGATAGAATAGAACGATTCTTCTGTGACCAACAAGTGCAGCTACATCGTATTTTGCATTTTAAGTCTCTATAGCATTGCGGGAATTCAAGCGGACATCATGTGAAAAATTAAGTGTACTTTCTGACGATTTTAATAGAACTACGTATAATCCAACCTATAGATTATTTAATGACATAAAAGTTTTTATTATTTTTGTTAGGATTAGTCGAAAAACATACAGAAAATTAGAGATAGAACCAGTATAAGTTACTAGCCGGTCTACTGGTAGACCTGTCCTTACCGGCATGTCTTATTGATTTTTCGGCCTTAGTATAGCATTGACGATGTGTCATGAAACTTTACTAATAGTTGATGATGGTAAATAGCACTATCTAAAGTTGCTTACTCAGAACGATTCTATTTCTGAAGAAAACCTTGTCGAAAAAGTACCACTAATTTGGATTAAAAGCATTTTTTTACTGTGAACAGAAAACATCCATGAAAAAATTATATAAATAATCTGAAATTGTGTTTTTTACTCTATCGTTCTTTAAAAAACCTTTCACTTTTATATGTTTGGGATTCGAAAAAAGTCGTTCTCGTGTAACAGCGAGGTGTTACAATAGAAATAGTCTTCTTATTAAAAAAATATTTCATGTATATCTAGAGTAAGCGTCTCTCGCAGTCAAAAACAGTTTGTTTTGTATTTGACTTTTTCACATTATATTAACATTTAAGAGATGAAAAAACAATATTGACCAAAAAAATAATGTTTTTCTCCGTTAAAATATCACATGTTCACCTGGTATATGGAAAAATGCCTATTGTGTCCAGGGATTGTGCTAATTATTCTTATTCATATTGTACAAATATTCTCTTTTCTATCATTATAAAAAACTTCGTCTGCAAAGGAAAACTTACTCATTATAGTCGAGATTCAATATTCGAAGTGTACGACATATACTAAATGATCTGTAGAAAAAAACAAATACAATTACTATCGAAACTTTCAGACATACATACGTTGAAAGTCTGTATAAAGGATCTGGTTGAAGAAGACAATCATTAAGTGAAAGAGTTTGAACAATAGTTGTTGGAAGTTTTAAATAAAGACCCTGAAAATTATTAATTCATCATTCATTTCAATCAAAAGACATTTCTTACAAGTTCAATACAATCAAGTAATTCCATACAAATATTCCATACAGCAAATACTTTTAGTGTATGAACTTCACAAGTTGATAATGTACGAACAAATGGTCGAACAAAAGTATGTAGCTATTCGATAGAAATTAAAAAAAAAGTTTTGTTTTCTTATTCAAAATATTTTTCAAACTACGAACAATTGGAACCTCTTCCGCAACGGATTTCGGTTCATCTGTTTCTGCAATAGGTTTAATTGCTTTTTGAGGATTCGGTCGAAGAAATACCTGAAATATATAGATGAAAATTTTCTTTTCATTTTAACAATATTAAATATTTCACTCTTGTTAAACTTTCGCCTTCTTCAAGTAATAATCGAATTGTTTTTGTCACCTCTGTACAAGTAACACTATTCTGTTCGATACTATATTGATCGTATAATTTTAAAATACGTCGTAATAATTGCGTATTTTGTTCAATTAATGCAGCATCTTTTTTCTTCGATTTTTTCTTTCCTTTTGCCATTGAATATGAACCTACAAAAAAAAAGTAAAAGCATGACCATCAATGACTTTCTCTATAATCGATCTATCGTTAGTCTGTCTTTCAAACAAACATAGAGTGTTTCGGTTTATATGTCCAATTCAATGAATTTTTAGCGTAATGATAAGATTCGAATGTGTGAAATCTAAGTAGCAAATCTTTTAAAACGTACTTAACCATTTTTATGATCCGTATCTATAGTAACGCCTCTATGGATTAAATCACTTATGCACTTACAATCGTCAAATAAAATAATATTGTTAATAAAGCTTCTATTTCAAGTCTAATCATTTTTTTATTAGTTTTTGTTTTCTATATAAATTTAATTTAATGCATTTTTGTCAATCGAATTTTTAGACAATCGTTTAGTTCCAGCAATCAAAAAAACTATTAATCAGTAAATAAACAATCCGACATCTGCATGGATAAACTGTGGATTTTTCGTTCGTTGAATTAAAAGAACGAATCAATAGTCAAGGAAAAAAACAACTTATATTTCATAGAACATTTCTTTATACTTTTTCTAGATTTACTTGACCATCATTAAAATAGAAAATGGGTTTCGGTAATCTTGAAGCACGCGATGGTCTTTGTTTGCTCAATACATTTCTTGATGATAAATCATATATTGAAGGGTTTGTCTTATGTATATAAATATAAATATGCTCTTGTTTATGTCTAAATATTATTATCCAATAGATATCATCCATCACAAGGTGATGTTGTTGTATTTGAATGCGTTAAAAAGCCTCCAAGTGCTGATCTTGAACATGCTTTACGTTGGTATAAACATATTGCTTCATTTAGTGATGCCGAAAGACAAAAGTAATTTGTATTTTTAGTTTTTTTTCGTAAATTTTTTGTATCAGATTTAAAGGTGAACGTAAACCAATTGAACATTATGGACGTCAACATGGTCAAGATAGTCAAATAAAACATGAATTTAAAACACTTTCTGTTGATCCAACTACAGTACAAGCACCAAAAAAAACTACTGATGACGATGATGATGTTGATCTATTTGGTGATGAAGATGAAGAAGAAAGCGAACAAACTAAACAACGTTTAGCTGCTTATGCAGAAAAGAAAGCTAAAAGTAAAAACTAAAAAATTTCCATTTTTCTTATATAACCCATTGCTTTTATTTAAGAACCTGGTGTTGTTGCTAAAAGTGCAATTGTTCTTGATGTATGTATTAAAATATTAATTAAATAATTATTATAATGAATTTCTTTCAATAGGTTAAACCATGGGATGATGAAACAAATATGGAAGAACTTGAACGTAATGTACGTTCAATTGAAGTGGATGGATTACTTTGGGGCGCTGGTAAGTTTTATAAATTTGTTGTTTTATTTAAAATCTATCTCTTAAATATTTTTATACAGGTCGTCTTATACCACTTGCATATACAATTAAAAAATTACAAATTTCTTGTGTTGTTGAAGATGATAAAGTAAAATTGTTTTTTGGTTTTTGACTTATTTTAATGATTGTTTTACAGGTTGGTACGGATATTCTTGAAGAACGTATTATGGAATTTCAAGATCATGTTCAATCTGTTGACATAGCATCATTTCAAAAGATCTAAATTCTTTTACATTGTGTGACTTTTTCTTATTTATAAAAAAAATGAAAACAAGAAATCTTTGTTTTTTTTTTATACGCGTGACATGAGGCTTTTCATTAGTTCGAGATAAATTGATTCAATCTTATTTTTTAATTGTTTGCAGATGGCTGCTGCAATAGAAACTAAACTTTATGTAACGAATTTTCCAAGTTCAGCTACTCGACAACAATTACAACAATTTTTTTCACGTTTTGGTCGTGTACAAGAATGTGCGAGTAAGATAACAATTTTTTTTTATTTTCCAAAATTTAAGAAAACTTTACTTAGTTATGTGGAATTCATATGCATTTGTTCATTATGCGACGATGGAAGAAGGTAAATTTAAATTCTAAAAAAAAAGAAAATAAAAATTTTGTTGGAATTTTTAGCTCGTCGTGCACTTGATCAATCAAATGGTGCAATGTTTCTTAATCGGAAACTTATTGTTCAATTATCTACATCACGTTTTCGACCACAACCAAAAGAAATAAATAATTCTATATCACAACAACCTAAACAATTGATGGTTATGGCTAACCCGCCACCACCATCATCATCGATTAATTATCAGAATTTTACTAATGGAAATAATACTGGAGGAGGATCAACAATAAAAAATCAACAGCAGCAGTCAAATACACTTGCACAACAATATCCGAATGGTGAGTGACACATTAAAATTTTCTTCTATGTCCTATGAATGTAAAATAATAACGACGTTCGATTTCATATTAGGACTACACGGAGATCTCTGTGAAACTAAGAAAACTTTAAAAAGATTCGAACGTATGGCCATTGTAATAAAATGTTTGATTAAAAACAAGATATTTGCTTAAAAACCAAAACAAAGAGTGCTCGCTCGAAATTTTATTTCTAAAAAGCAGAGTTGACCAAGTACGTATTTTCGTCAAGTACCAGTGGTAGGTGTTTGAATCATGAGTATGAGTCAGTGTACTAAGCGTTCGATTTATGAGTACATGTACAAACATTGGGCGTTCGGGTTACGAATATGTACTCGTACTTACTCAAGTTTAATAGTTAGTTTTTTTAGTTATTAGATAGTCCTGAAAGCTTTAAGGAAAACGTACATATTTTTTCGAGATGTTTAATTTCCAAAACATGACACTTTATCAACAGAGGATACAGTATGTTTTAAATTTTACAGAAATATCTTGTTTTCAATAAAAATGTTATTGAAACAGCGATAAATCTTCATTGATAGGTCGTAGGTTCGAGTATTTCTTAATCTCACAGATATCTGCTCGTAGCTATAACATAAAGTCAAATAATACTTTATCTTCATTCACAACTCTATAATAAATTTTTGTTTGTTTTATATTTCAGAACTCAATTATGATATGATTACAAGTTATAATCCTCAACATTCACTATCATGTTCATCACCAGTACAAGATGGAAATAATTTTTTTCCAAATACATATCGTCCTCCATCACCATATTATTTACCTCAAGAAATAAATAATGGTTATTATCCACAATATCCACCAATGCCTATAGATAGAATGACACCATCACCATTATCACTTCAAACAAATAAAATAAATCATATAAAATCAAATAAAAATATTAAAACAGGTATTAAAAAAAGATAACAAACTAATGTTTTTATACATATATGTATTACTGAATTTTTTTCTTCGTTTAGATGTTGGTGCAAACGGTGAAATTCCGAAATTATATTGTACGAATTTACCAGATAATTGTAAAGTCAATGATTTACAACGTTTATTTTCACCATTTGGTCATGTTATTGATTGTGTTATTCTATGGGATTATTATGCATTTGTTACATTTAAAACATTTTTAGAAGCAGAACATGCTTTACATACACTTCATGGTTATACATGGAAAGATCGACGTCTTATTGTTGAGTGGTCACGTGCATCAGGACGAAGACAACAACAAATATCACCATCACCAACAACACCAAAACTTAATTCATTTGGTTGTATGTAAAATAGAAACTTATTTTCATTATAATCTTTTTTTTGTTATTTTATTTAGCCGAAGTTTCAACGCCACCATCACCACGTACTCGTCCATCGACATTATTATCTCATCAATCTGCTTCTAATGAACAATTTTATGGAAATAATTCACCGAAAATTCTTTCACCACTTAAATCCCAATCACCACATCATACGTTTAATCAAAATCTTGCGATGATGTCAATCATTCAACAACAACAACAACCTGTTTTACATCATCATCATCAACATTCATCAATACCATATGGAAATTATACAAATAGAAATAATTTAGAAACATTAACAAATGAAAATCAACCAATATTTGATGGGTAAGATACTATGTTTTAAAATTAATACTTCAATTGATAAAAATAATATTTGATTTTCGAGAAGAGATCAAAATATTCGGTTACTAAAAGACAACTAGTTAGAAATTTTATGAAAAAAGGCCAAAACTATCTGTAAAAAGTAAAAAACAAATCACAATTCTGATGCAGTCCTTAGTTTATGTCTTGAAATAACTTCAACTCAACATTATTGAGTTCTGTACAAAATGAAATATTACGATAAGCAAAATTCCATTTATGTGCTTCGATGGAAATCGACATCGGTTAAAAACTTGCTTGTAAATATGTAAAAGTTTAAAAAACCTGTTATGAAAAAGTAAATAGCATGTTTTGTAGAACAAAGAAAGCCGAAAGTTGTTTCGCATTTTGAATTTGATAGGTTTCAATAAAAATAGAATATTGACCAAAAGAGCATTCTACAAAAACTAATTTCAAATAATCTGATGACAGTCATGCAATCTTATTCCAGAAGGAAATTCTGAACGTATATTCGGAAACAACGAAAAAATGAGTGAATATTTTTTGTTAGGACTTTTCCGCACTAAGTTATAAGTTGAATTGGTTTGTAGCATTTTTTGAAACTGAACTGACTCCATCTTCGGTAAAGAGTGATATTGATTCACATATTAATATATTGAAATTCACAAACTCCTAAGCTGCGACAAAAAAGATTTTAGATAGTATACAAATCGTAATAAAGCATAAATAGATAGTTCTTGCCGTCTATGTGAAATAAAACTAGTCAATAAGCTAATGCCATCTAATTAAATGAGAATAGTGTTGTTCAGTAGAGTCCACATTCGAGTGCATTCGATCGAAAATTTTCGTACCCGAAACTGATTTATTGAGAATTTCAGCAAGTATTCACAAGTTACTGTACTCAAACTTCGGATCAGCACTCATGTAATGACCTTGGACAAGTCATGTACAGCTGTTTGTCTTGAATCATCCATCCGAAAATATGCTGAGTACATTGGAACATACCTGTGCTCTTGTAGCTGGTTAGTGTGTATGGAGAGTTCATAGGAACTTTACCTGGTAACACTATACGTCAAGGTAACCGAAGGGCAAGAGTATTCATCCTTCTTGAATGTTTTGGAGAACCGAATTTGTTTGATCAAACTTTTTTGAACTGTACTTTGATACTCTCAATGAAATTCTTTTGTAAACAATGGATAGTCGCCCTAAAGATACGAGAAACTTTTGTTTGGGTTCAGAGGACTAAAGCTCACCGAATCCGTACCTAATTTAGTATCTTCTGAAATCTATTATTTGATTTAATTTATATCTGTCATAGATTTCTATATCATTTAAATTTTTGTTCATCTTAATCTTAGTTTAACCAATTCTTCATCAACCCATCATCTAAATTTATCACCATTTATTGATCGAAATACATCAAATTCAAATACACTTTTTCCATCACCATCTGAAATTGCAACACCATCATCACCTGTCTCAACAACAAATGTTTATCAACCATCGGATATTGTTGCCTTACTTGAACCATCATCATCTGATGTGTCAATCAATACAAAACCAACAGAAAATTCAGTAGTTAATGATATAACAAATATTCTATCACCAACAATAACAAATATTCAATCATCATGTTCATCAACTGCAGCAGCAACTGCTAATTTATATCAAGAAAATCTTTTGTCATCATTATTTGGTTCATTTGAACCATTTAGTAAATTATTTCCAATTGATGAACAATCAACATCAACATCACGTTATAATATATTACCAGCATCGCCATTATTAACAACAGCACCTGATAATAGTCATCATCCTATCTATTATGGTCATAATACTTCTTGGGATTAGATAGAGAAAAAAAATAAAATGAATTTTTTTGTCGATTCTGTTTTCTTTTTTTTTTTGGTTTTTTCTTTCACCGGTGTGTATTCATTCTGGTTTTTTTTCTGTTGTTACTATCACGCAAAAAAAACAAAAAAAAACTATCTAGACTCTCGCTCTTTGTTTTTTCTTTCTAGTCGCACTTTTCTTTTTCTGTCTGTCTTTGTCGGCCATTTCTGTTTTTTTTTTTCGTTATTGTTGTTTTGTCTATTCGCGCGATCAATAGTAGTTCGTTTCGTTTTGATTGATTATTATTTCAACATATGGGATCTCTTAGGGAAAAAAAACGCAACCCTATTACATTGCTGTAGTTTAGTTCTGTGTGTTTAAAAAACAAACTTCTTGATTTTTTTTTTGTCTCAGGTTTTTTGTTTTTGTTTAAAAAAAACAAATTAGGAAGGTACTTACCATGACTTTATCTCGTACTCCGGTCTTGCATTGTAATACATCTATGTATTTGTTTTCTTTTTTCTTTTTCGAGCAAGATTTATGTTATCTTTGCGCGATCGATTCTTCTGCTTCTTCTTTAGTATTTCAAACAGCATACTCCTATTTGAACAGTCTTCTCATTTATCAACTCTCATTATTTGTGTAGGTAAACCGAACCTGTTAATTCTTGTTGGTTTTTCTTCTCATTTCCTATGTGGAACGGATGAGCTCTTGTTGTTTGTTATTTGGTTTTTGTGTGTAGGTATTTTCTGCTTTTCTTTTTTGTCTTTTCGCTCTCTGTCTCTCTCTCTCTCTTTCTCTAGTTCTTTTTTATTTCTGCGCACACGCACAACTATACAGGCAGGTTTAACATCGTATCTTTTCTTTTTTTCTGTTTCTCTGCTGTTTTTTTTTCATCTTTATTTTTCTATTACTTCTCTCTGTGGATTTCAACTAGGATTTGTTGTGTTGAACATGTTGACGATTGTACTCCAATAAGGAGATAAACATAACGAAACAAAAGAAAAAAAGGAGACCTTCAAAGCAAAAAAAAAAAAAACTTGATTGAATTGATGAGCAGCTTCTTTTTTGAATAAAAACAAAAAATTGACGAAATGACAACAATAAATGAATTATTATCGATTCATTGTTTGTATCTAAAACATGGTACTATAAATTGCTGTGAATTGATTACAATCAATTTCTTAACTAGACATTAATGAGATCAGTCGGTTTTGCTATCAGTTCCATTGGGATAGGTAACATTTTGTCAATATCTATTCTTAACTCTTCATAATTGTCTTTATTAGTTGAATTCGAGGATGCCGTAAGATTCAATTTTTCATTCAATTCATTCTTTTCATATATGAGTTATATGTACAGAGCTACGTGTTCTGTAAGATTCAAGCCTAAAGTTCAATCAATTGTTAGGTTCGAACCCACAAAACTATGGCCCCGCAGTTTTCTACATTGATTGCATAGAAAATATTCTTGTTTGGTTATCTTTACATAAATACAATTAAAGCTATTCCATGCAGCTGAAGATTTTAGCCGGTATGGGTGGTTTGATGAATTTTGCTTACCTTTGTTAACATAATGCTCTTTTCATTTAAGCAAGAACTTGTAATTTATTAAGCATCGAATGATCGGAAAGTGAACAACAAGAAATGACTGTGTTGACTTTTTTTTCTGAAAACAATTAATAAATAGCTAAAATCTTGATTCTTCATTTGTTGAGGTGCAGAATTGAATTATACAGATGTAATCTAAAGAAATTCGGGAGACAATGTTACACCAATGGACACGTCCAGCAGTAGATACGTTATTCATTACCAAAATTAATAAAATTATATACCGGTACATGAAAAACATGAGTATATAAACCGGATATCCATATCATGTAAGCACTCTCCGCAATTAACGATAACATTATGCAAGCATAAAAACCAAATATAGAATTATAAATATTATTCAAACGTTTCTAAACAGGGAACTTAATGAGATATGGCAAAAAAAAATCATGATATTTTATATGTCTAAGGTTGTGTTTTATTAATTTATTGTTTCGTCAAAATTAATAGAAATTTGATTCATAAATTGACTTCTGTCACCTGGCTGTGCCCATGTACACAATCTGTTTAGGACGCTTTGTTTATATGAATATAATTGTATTTATTTCCACAATATACAATGTTCATCGAAGGAAGAAATGATACTCATCATTATCATTAATTACACATGTGTGAGCATATTTGAAAAACTATAGGTGAATTCAAAAGACGGAACTAAAAATTGTGTTTTGGAACATCATGGCTGTTGTAGAACTCGAATGAACTTATACTTAGAATTTTTGCTTTTCAAAATCAATTTGTAAAATTTGACAAGAGCCACATACATCAACAAAACACTAACGATTAGAGAAAGCATGATAACTTAAGCAGACAAGAATTTTTGAAAACTCGTTTAACAGCTCAAATCGTGATTTCCGTTTAAGCATTTTTATATTAATTCAGAAAACACTTTTTAATGGATGGTGTATGTCAAACATAACGTGACAAAACTGTTTTGACGTTTTCCATATGCAAAACATGGTCTTTTTAAATGTCTTCAAGCATCTTTTATGATGAAAATAACTGATTTTTGCATTTTCTAAATGAACGTGGAATCGCTCAAATGCGAGCTGTGAATAGAGTCTTTAAACACCTTTTTCAGAACTTCTTGTCTGCTTGTGCAGAAAGAATTCGATGATGATTTTAAACATATGGTAAACATGTCTAATTCACAAATAGAACCAGATGTAGTGTTGATATTGTTTGTTCTTTGTAATATATTTGAGAGAAAAAACACCAATGCTGTAATACATATTATAAAAAGAGGGATTATAGAGACATTTTTCTTATTTTACCAAAAGAGATTAAAAGATTTTTTTTTCGAAGGAATCCTTAGTAAAAAAAAAACCATTTCGATCTTTAGTTTTATTTCTACTTTCTTTTTTGAAAATAATCCTTTCTATGATGTTGTAATTATGAACGAAGAACTAACGAATGGTCCAGTTTTATGTAATGTAATGCATAACTTTTGACTTGGATAAAATTATCACGAGATAACAAACAAGATTATAGTGTTCACTTTTACATATGATGATATCGGTTTTAGAATTCAAATAATTAATACTATTTTATCAGATTAAATCTGACGGCTTGAAAAGAAAGCCAATTCAATCAAGTTCATTTCAAACGAACAACTAGCGCCTTCTATTTTTTTTCAGTCATTCCTTATTGGATATAATCAGTTTTTTCTCCTTAAAAACAAAACAAAACGGTGCTCATAAAATGAATCATCCGATCATTAAAGTGTTGTTACTCGGTCGTTTGCAAACATTTTCATTCTTTGTCTGCGAAATTTTATCAAAATAGTTTCTTTAGTCTTTAGTGATTCTTTTTTTTTAATCTTGTTGATATATTTTGAGAAAAACATAATGCCAATATATGTTTACATATCATTTATCCTCGGTTTAACAATTTATATGTACGTTCGTGCAACGATGCTTACAAAAGAATCTCTATGAATACTCGACAATATATTTTTACATTCATCATTAACAGGTTATTACACAACAGGCGAACATCTATTCTAACGTTATGTTTGTCAATTAGTTCGAGACGTGCTTTTTTCTTCTTTATCGTCTATTGAAGAAAGGACCGAGACAACAGAGAGAGAGGGAGCGAGAGAAAGAGGAGAAGAACAGTAATAGTTAGTCAATCTTTAAAAACAACATACAAAAATACAAAAAAATGCAAATGCTTACACTTTTTTTTGCAATAGTGTATATTTTTTTTTCTCCTTCAAGCAATGATATAGTGGCATTCGACAGGTAAGTTAGTGTTGTTGAGCAATAGGAACAGAGATAATAATCCGTGTATGCAGTCGATATTTACTGTCTACCTTTTTGCTCTTTATTCATGGATTTATCTTTGGTGAATGTCTTTTCTTTTGTCTGATCAAAGAAAGAAAAAAAGAACAAAGGTTGGTTATCTTTTGTAGATAAGTTTTTATCATTAATGGAATCAATCAATCCTCATGTACCGTCAGTGGCCTTATTTGTCACTGTAAGTAATTATTTATTTCTCTAAAATGATTTTAATTTCTCCTTTTTGTTTTTGAATAGCGATCTGAAATCGATTTTTCTCATCGTTCACCAAATCCAATATGTCAACGATGGTTTATGGTTTTATATCTTAAATCTGAAGCAAAAGAACTTGCATTAACAGTAAATATTTATTTTTATTAATAAACAAATAATTTTTCTTTTCTTTTATTAAACTAAAAGGTCTATCCTGTTAATATGAAGAATCCCGAACAAGAATTTAAAAAAGCATATAATTCAAATCCACCTGTTGTTGTATTTCATGAAACAGATGACAAAACATCACAACTTGTTTTAACTGATAATCGTGATATTGAAGCTGAAATAAGTAAACGTTTTCCTGTTATGAATATGAATTCATTAAAAGAAACTGAAGATGTTTGCTCAAATGTTTATATTAAATTTCATCCATATTTAAAATCATCCATAGGTGATCCACATGAACAAATGAAATTACGCGCTTTATTAACAGAATTCAAACGTATAAATGATTATCTTGAAGAAACAGGAACAAATTTTTTATCAGGAAATGAAATGACATTTGTTGATTGTGACATTATGCCAAAATTACAACATATACGTGTAGCTGGAAAATATTATAAAAATTTAGATATACCTAATGAATTACGTGCATTATGGTCATATATGGAACGTTGTTATCAAACAAAAGCGTTTCAAGAATCATGTCCATTTGATCAAGATATATTAATGCATTATGAAGGTAAAGTTGATGCTCATAGTAAATCATTTGGAAAAGCGCCGACATTACAACAACCAACAATGACATTAACAATACCAGAATGAAATTTAGACATATATATACGAATGACTTGTGTTTTTCTTTTCTTTTTCTGTGTGTATAGTTTCTTTCGCATTTCGAATGAACAACGTTCTGTTTTTTTTTCTTTCGTTATGGCTTGTATGTCAATATCATATTTTGCTGCTTTTTTTCTGTGGTGTATTGTCAACTTTTTATTTGTCTAGCGAACTTAAGAATGATTGGTATAATGAAATCGTTTTTTTTTTGAGACAAATTAAATAAAGCATTCGTTCTGTTTTCTTTTTTTATTTTACATGTTGAGATTTTATATTTGTTCTCAGAAATCAAAAGTAAGTAATAGTTGATTGAAGATCAAACAGTGCAGTAAAATAAATAGAAAAATGTTAAAGACTATTTTGTAAAATTCATTTTTGCTCTCGATAAATATTAATTGACGTTTAAATAATGGTTGTTTTTATGGACTTCTTTGCGATGTCATACTATGTGAAAATAGACGTAAAATGTGATATAATTATGAGGATTTTTCTTAATGCCATTAAAAATAAACATCTTATTGTTATGCCATCAGGATAAATTGATAAAGAACATCGGCAATTAAATAAAACTCATTTATTATTGTACAACGATCATATTCATAAAATCGGTTATTTAGCTTGTTGAGGAAAGAATCGCGAGACCGTCGAGCTGAAGAGGTACTCGATAAAAAAAACTTTTTTTCTTTTTTTGTGCACTTAATGTATTAACGTATGAAAACAACAAGTCTATAATTTTAGTCTTCAATACTCTTTGAAAAGTTCTCAATACCGACTTTTTACCACTATTATATCATTATGAAGAAAAACAAGAAAAGATGCACAATAAAAGATGAGCTATTTCGATATAATATAATATCGACTGACTCAAGTTTTATATAAAGTCAACACGAATGAAAAATGTTTTTTTTTCGATAAGTTTCAAATGTCCAGTTCATAACAATCTATCTCCTGCTGAGACTCAGCATCAGAGAGTTCCAAAGTTGGATGTTATATATGTTATGCAACCTTTTATTCTCTACAAAAGGTATAAAAATACTCAAAAATAAATCATATATTTTAGGCAAACTAGAATTCACATCTCTCCCTACTATATAGCGATTTTTCGTTGTCATGACACGATTATAAAGCAAAATAAATGTGATCTTCGAAACCGACGTCAAAATCTAGATTAAATCAAATACATCTTAAAGAAAGTTTCTTCCTAGGAAAAATTGACCTCGGAGGCACCACAGGGCAAAACTTCAATAAAATAAGCCATGAGGATCACAGGTGGCTTTTTTGCAAGAAAAAATTTCTTTAAAATGTATTTGATTCAATCTAGGTTTTGACGTTGTTTTCGAATTTCACGTTTATCTTGCTTTGCAATCGTGTCATGGTAATGAAAACCACTAAAAAGGTTCTTTTTCTATGGAAAAATTATTGAAAACAATTATATAGTAGAGAAATGCGAATTCTATTTCCTTTCAAACATATGTTTTATTATTGAGTGTTTTTTGCCGTTTTGTAGAGAATAGAAAGTTGCATAATATATATTATATTTAGCTTGGAACTCTCTGATATTGAATCCCAGCAGAAGATAGATTGTTGTAAAGTGGACATTTGAAACTCATTGGAAAAAAAGCATTTTTGTTTATTCATGTTGGCTTTATAAAACTTGAGTCAATTGATATTGTATTATATTGAAATAGCTCATCTTTTACAGTGAATTCTTTCTTGTTTTTCTTCATAATAATATGATAGTGGTAAATAGTTGGTATTGACTAACTTTTTTGCAATAGGTTTCAATGACAAAACGACAAAGTCACTGACCGATGAACCAAACTGTTGTTGTGTACCAAGACGATTCAATTCAGTAATAATTACATCAAGTGGTATGACTCTTCCACATGGTAAAGCACCCGTTACATATACAAATTATTCCTATAAAATATAACGTAGTCTAAAATCTGTTCTATTTTAAAAAATAGAGATCTTTTAATTTTTCATATGACTCGGACTCGGACCGTAGTATGGTTGGAATGCAAGGTGTATCATTTGCAGTATTTGATCAACAGAAATCAAATTTATGAATCATTGAAAATATGAATGAAGCAAAGATTTACACATATGATCGAGATTGAAAACAGTGCTACAAATAAATCAACAATGCCAATTCATCCACTTACTTGTATACCAGGTATATATCAAGTTTATTTGTATTTCAATAATCATAAGATTATTCTTTTTTTGTTTTCATAAAGTACAGCAATTTACATACGTTCGATTATGTATGGATATGGGAATAAATAAATAATGGGCAACATATGGTCCGCTAAAATCAGTCAAGGAGTTACATATTCGACAGTTAGTCGTGGTGATCTGTATGTTTCATTGACTAGACATAGTTTTCTCCAAAGCCCAAGTAAATAACTATTTTATGTTAGCGACACATTCGTTGCTATTTGATCATTTTAGCTGTAGCAACTACAATTACAACAACTAATTTTGTATCGAAGATCGTTGATTCAGCTATATTCAATATACTGGATGAATGTAAAAGTATTCTCTAGTTCTTCAGTCTTCTTCTCAGAAATAGACAAGTTCCATTATTCGTTAATGTAATTTTGCCTCGTTTCTTCAAAGTTTTTGCCCTAGGAAAACACCTTAATCAAGTCATTTCCGTTAAAAAATAATAAGGAGAGCAAGACTCGGTGGAATCTTGAAAAACCATGGGTGATTCAACTGATATTCATTAAAATGCAAAAGCAACTATGAAGGACACTTCTATGAGTGGCCATCTAGCAGTTGTGTATTCCAAACCAGAATTGAACCTTGTGAACCAGCAAAACGATCTTGTCTTCTTATCGCGCAATTAGACGAAAAGGAAAACATTGATTTCTCCGAGAAGGTATGAATGGGGATGTGAAGATGTGTATCAGTTTTCACTCCATTCACGTACACACTCACAGTTGCAACCATGGCTTTTTAGATCTGACTAAAACCTAGAGAAAGTTTCTAACTAAAAGCCTCGTGCTAAGTTCAACACGGCAGGATTGTTCTAAACTTTCTTTTTGAGCCGACCCGACTCTGTTTTAGTTGAATTATACCATTTGTAAGCTTTTCTTTCTGGCAAACATTGAAAAAATCTTCAATATTAGTCGAAGTGGTATGGATTTAAGTGACACATAGAAATGTAACGAATGTGTGGTTTCTATGGTGTTCGACTGTTGGATAATCAAGTATGGCAGTATGGTGAATAATAAGTTGAAACTAGGTACCAACCGAGATTTTTTTAATGTTCTTCATGAAAAATCGATTCGTCAGCAATAAACGCTGAATGGTATGATATCTCATTAGATTGAAATAGTCTGAGTGGTTCAACTATTCTAACTAGAAATTATTCATGTTAATGAGTTAAGATCTCGATGTTATCACTAGAAAAGGTGTAGTTAGAAAACCTTTTACGTCCGTATGATGGAAGCTACCATCATAGCCTCCTATCCTACTGTGGACATTCTCTCTCATCTGTTCATTCCTTTGCTGTTGTCTCATTGTGTTGATTATTTCATGGCTATGGAAATATTGATTAGTTTTGTTTTCTTTTGTCACTGGTCTCTCATATATACATATTTGCTTTTGTCTGCGAGAGACTAAGATAATTCGTTTCGCGCTTGCTTCTGCAATTAAAAAAAGAGTATTACCTAATTAGATCATCTTCGTTGCACTTAATGATTACACCCCAACGTATTCCCTTCGTCTCAATCCTGATCATACCTGGAGAATTCGTGGAAGAATCAGACAAGATTCTAAGTTGCCAGGATGCTGCTAATTTTTCACGAAGATCCTGTTTCCAATGCTGATTTTGTCTATTTTTAGGATATTCTCATGTTTTGTCAAGATCTTTTCAGAATTTCAAGGATTTTGACCAGGAATTTTTCTATAAGATCTTGCTCATTCAACTAATGATCTATTTACATCTGCTCTTCCTGTACTACTGTTAATATTCACGTTGCTGAACAACTTTAGAATGCTTGAACCATGAATTAACAATGTCAAAGTCAAATGAAATATTCCGCCATTACTGTCGTCCACACTAGAAGCTACTTCAGCGACCGTTCCACTTGTCTATGAAAACGATCTTTTCTTATTTTGTGAGCTGATCAGAGATCGAAACCAAATGTAGATCGAATAGAATCAATGTCGAATGAAGGCTTTCTTATTCGTTTTGGTCTCTGGTGTCAAAAATGACTTAAAAATCAATTTTCTTCCTACCATAAGCAGCTACTTCCGAAAATTCTTTATTCTATAGAGATCAAACAGAAGAATACAACATACCTCTTATTTTTTTGCATCAAGGCTTCTCATATACTTTTTCTTCGGTGTGCTTTTTCAGTATTTTATTGATATTGCATAAAGTTTCAGTTACTGGGAACATCAATCATTTCAAAAAGTGAATAGAAAAATAGAAAACGAAGAAAGTCTCGATAATTGTAGATATCGAGAGGGATAAAAGCGGATTTAGTTGTAGATGCGGATTTCACAATAAGGCCTTCATACCCACCTCACACCCTTCTTTAATCACTAGATCTCCACATTTTGGGGTGATCATATGCAGTCACACTACAGTCGGTTACGGTCTGGGGAATGTCACGCGATGTGAGTCGATTCTTTCGCGAAGAATATTTGGTTGGAAATCTTCAAATTCATTGTGATTTCGCTTGCCTTTAGAGCAACTATTGTATTAAACTAATGTTTGAGAGTGTTCTTGTGAATCGATTGAGTATTCATTAGATATTCTGTGAAAAAATTCGACTTGAACCACTTTAATTCTCCTATGCAGCTCATTTGCATGATTGTTTGTCAGTGTTTTGTGAAGATAAGTCAATGAGTACTATCTACCGGTTAGTGTAGATTGACATCTTCTTTCCTCTTGTGGTTTCCGCGAATAATCGCATATTTTACAAATAGCCAAACTTGAACCAACATAGTAGCAAAATATTAAGTGACCGATTTATTATCGACCACTGGATAGAGTAAAACTCTTTTCGAACGAGATATGTACTTTATTATTGGTATTTGACTGTTTAGCTAAGAAAATGAGCGACTCGGCATTTGCTCTTGCATGTAATGTTGTAAAGGCTGTATATTCAGTAAATGAGCCCTAAATAATCAGAAAATAACATTTAGGGTCGTAACATTTACATTGAAGTAAGATACGATATAAGATTGTTCGATTCAAAATTTGACATTTGGCACATATTTGCATTCGTCGAGTGTTACTACTCTTTTTTGTTGCTGACAAGGGGCAGTAACGAGTTTATCCATTTTTGTGAGACATTCACCTATATCAAATCGGATCAGATTATCTTATTGAAACAATGTCGTATATTGATCGATGATGTGAAGATTGTTTGGTCTATGACAGTGTGTTAAACGATAGGCAACTGAATCGAATATATGGCTATCGAAATTAACCACTCGTATCTCTGGAAGAAGTTCTGGAATCCATCCAACCAATGATTGAGGCCCTTGTTTTTTATATTCAAGTGACCAAAGAACTTTGTCATTATCCGAATGAGCATGGTCTCACGAAGAATCAATCAGCAGTTGTTTATCTCTGTACGATGGATTGGGGTGACAATAGCTGCGATTAGACAGTCGGACATACAGATTACGTATTTATGATACAATAAATTAACTGTTCTATCAGATTATGCTTCTCATCTATCTATATCAACAGTCAGCAAAAGATATGAGCATAAATATTTTTAAAAAGTTTTATCGGAAAGAGGATGTTTCCCATTTTTGAGAGGTAGAAGTTTTCCGATAACAGACTGTATTGTGAGTCAAAACTTGGTAATCATGCATGCCACGAATACCATGAATTGTTCTTATCTCAAAAGCAGTTAGGTATATTACTAAAAATTGAAAAAATTTGGGATATACTTGTTGTCTTTAATTGTTCTCAAGCATTTTGCTGGAAACTTTGATCTTAGTTCTTCAACGTTCCTTTTCTTCAAGAAAAAAAAGCATCAATAGCAGGTTGATGTGCACAAGTAGTTTTAGCCGTTTCGACTTGATGTTTGTTTTAAAACCCATTCCAGTAAATCAAAACGAAGATATTTTAATTTTTTATCGTGGTGCTATAAATGGTCCATCATGTGTGACTACTATAAAAGCCGAAAAACATCGAAATTTTCAATTATTTCTCTCTTTCAGAAAATGAGTTTATTGACAAAAAAAAGTTCAGCATCGTCTCCGTTTCTTACACATACTACATCCGATCGAGTTAAAGCTCTCATGCTAGAAATTATCTAGGATGCCTGATTTTTTTGTTTCAACATATGATGTACCACTGGTTTTACCAGAGTGTAGAGTAAAAGCTTCAGTTAAAAAAATATGCAGTTAGGAGCACGCGCTTAGTATTAAGATCTTCATCATTCAAATGTAAGGAGATAAAAAGTAACCAAAAAAAAGGTAGGCAATTCAAATAGTGTCTAGTAAGTGTAGAAAAAATGTTAACTCTATTAGATGCATTGCAGCCGAGAAAAGGGAAGTGCTGGTTAACAATTGCGACTTCAATATCACCTGGAAGGAAGCATTTGAGAATGTTGAGTCTACGGCAATTATTGTTCTTTTTATCGAGATCTATCTACTCTGAAAGGTTTGAAAACTTCAGATAAGCTGTTCTCCAAAAATACCAGAAATGAAAGGGAAAGAATGTTCTTAAAGAAATTTTAAACATTAATATACTTATGCTGTCTATTTGTTGAGTTTGACTTGGTTTCACTGAAAATAGTAGTTGATATTTTCATGTTCTTGTTCTTTAACAGATAAACTATGAATAATCTTGATCGCTTTTTGATCATTCATTCATCTAATGAAATAATGAAATATAATTGTATAAAAACTAATGACTGTCGGTGTTTTCTGATTCGGATGAAATCGATCATATTGATTTATATGACGAAACAATCATTTTTAACAGACGATTCCTTTGAATGATCCAACATACTTTACATAACACTTGTCAATTCGATCGAGCCAAGTACCGCATAGGTATGATATAATAAGTATAGTTAGTTTCTTTGTTCATGTGAGACAAGAGAAACAAAAATAATGAATATAATAAATAAGAAAGGGTTGTGTCTTGATTTAGCTTACCTACTGAACAGCATTTTTTTTATTTATGATATTTTATCATGACCTTATTGGGAATAAAAGAAGTTCATTGACGTTTATAAGATGCATCTTGTTTTGTTGTGAATTGAAGAAATGTTTCAAGTGATAATCAGTTCTATTTTGTGTACGCACAAACAGTAAAAAATGCAATTGTTAGTACAGTTCTATGTTGAACATTGTTTTCAAAGAAAAATAGATAACCGAAAGTTGTATTTGCAAAAATGATGCATTGTTAATATATGTTATTCAATAGAAAAATCATTACCGAATTGAATTGATCTCTTCTTCAAACACAATGGGAACTTAATTCATATTATTGTCTAGTTCAGATAAAGGCTACTAAATGGCTATGTCAAAAGCCATCTTATCAATGCCTCAGGTAATTAAATATATTAGAAGAAGCGTGGTAACAAAGATATCTGCACATTATTTGCTCTTGTTTAAAAAACTGCTAAAGTAGTCTTCCTGTTATAATGGATGATTGTTGTCAATGTCAGCAATGCTCATAGCAATAGTTTCTTGTCTAGTGAACACATTAGTCAAAATGAAAAATCAATCATACTTGATTGAATAGTCTAATAATATAGACAAATGAAATTGCGAAAAAATCTTTATGTAAAAAGAAGAAAAAGAAAAAAAAAGTTTTTTTTTTTTTCTATTATTAATAAAATCTTTCTTGCATGACAATAAAATAAGTTTACAAATACAAAAAGGCTAGTAACAACAAAAAAAGTATATATGAAAAAAATGAATATAAAGATGTTGATAAAGATGTAATCTTTTTCGGTACAATAATGTTTATTTTTTCTGTTGGTATTGGTGCTAATGTTGTTTTTATTTTTCTTTCTTGACATAAACGATCACATTGATCATCTAATGAACAATTTAAATAGTTTCCTAATTCATGTATATATATTGGTGAATTTAAATGATTTGTTAATTGTTGATAATAATTTGATTGTAATAATGTATTATTTGTTACAATACAAGCCTGACTTAATTTAAATAAACGATTGATTTCTTTTGTTTCTTTTTTTTGTAGTTGATATATATTCATCAATTGACAATCACATTGAAATTTTGTTTGACTATCTTGTCCGATAATTAAATTTGGATGACTTAGTAATATACAATTATCTAATGGTGATACTTGGTTTAATTTTTGAATATTAATATATAAATGTTTAAAATTTTCAATACCACAAAAAGCATTTTTATCAATATATTGTAATGGATTACCAGTTAATGTTAATGTACGAAGTTTAGGTAAATGTTCAAATGTATATTCATCAATAAATTCAATTAAATTTGATGCCAAATCAATTTGATCAATTGTATTTGATTGTAAACCATTTATATGTGTTAATCGATTATGACCAAAATCAATATATTTTAAATGTTTTAATTTTTTAATTGATGATATTAATGGTTGTGTATGAAATATTTGTGGTAGATGAAGTAAAACAAGACTTTCAAGTGATTTAAAATATTCTATTGGTAATAAACTTGTTTGATGTGTACTTATTAATTTTAAATATGTTAAATTTTGACCAATAAATGTTAAATTATGATAATGATAATTATCAATGTAAATATTAATTAATTCTAAACGATTTAATTGTTTTAATTGATTGAATAATAATTCTAAATTTAATTTTTTATCATGTTTATGTGATTGATGATAATGAACTTTTTTTAATGTCAATAATTTTAATGTTCTAAATGAATCTGAAAAAAAAATATCTTGAAAATTTCCACTTGATGTTGTTAAAGAATTTATTGTTGAATTTTCGATAATAAATTTTTCTAAATGATTTATTTTCGAAAACGATTCTTCATTTAAACCAACTAAATTACAATGACGTAAACGTAACGAATTTATATTTAAATCAGCAAATGTTTTATCTCCAATATATAAATCTTGTGAACATGATTCTAATTCAATTACATGATATTGAATATTTGGTAAGAAATGTGGAACATATGAATGACCAATACATTTTAATGATATACCTTTTCCTGGTATATCTTCACATTCACATTGTTGTTGTTGTACATCATATGGATAATGTTGAGCACAAAGTGAATTTGATGTTAATGATGATTGAGCACATGTTAATGAAATGATTAGAAATAGAAAATAGACAATGTAATACATTGATTTTAAATACATCTGAAAAAGATATAGACGTTTTTATACAATGATTAAGTAAATATTAGGTTAATTATTATGAAAGAAATAAAGCGACAGAACAAAAAGTTGATTACATTATCAATTTTGATGGGTAATGTTCGCGTTGGAGGTCATGTTAATGACAAACAATTGATTACTTATGGACATGTGTGAATCCTTTTTATCTTTTGCCTGATTCTCCTTATTATCGATCGACAAATTGATCTTGGGAAATCAACTTTAACAGTATCTTGTAACATTGATGTGTCATTGATTGTCAAATATGAGATTATACTTTAATTAGTACTGCAGAGAAAGTCTCACGTCTAATATTTAAATACTAAATAAACTTTAATTATATTTCATCGGATAAAATACGATGAGACTTGATGTTACTATTAGTTTTCCATAGATCAAATTTTTTCTTTTGTTTTTTTTCTGACCTGTCAGAGTCACTATGGTTGAGTGACTACATTGTTCGACATGTATTCATAACGCACTGAGTGCAAACCTCAGTACGATCAGCCATGGAATGACTCTAAGCAAGTCACTAACAGCCATCTGTCTCGGATCATCCATCCGATAACATACTGACTACATTGTGACATACACATGATCTTTTGATTAGTTAGTGTGTATGAAAAGCTAGCAAAAACTCTGCGTCTAGATTTACAACTAGACAACATCCAATACCGTACGCTATCTGACAGGGCAGGGACATTGTTCTTATTTTTCTTAAGCTGTGAGACTATAGAATTTCTCTAGAAAAACAACTCGTAGTAAAAATAACAAAAAAAAAAATGACAAGAAATGATAGAATATTATTTCTAATAATTTTGACAAGAATAAAACTTATTATCATTTTACATTGTGAAATATGTTGAATATATTATATTCGAATAATACAATTTTGTTTATATGTCATGTTGATGGAAATGTTTGGTTGAGATTTATAGATAAGAATATGGTGATATGCAAAGATGAATCGTTCATGCTGAGTGGAATCGACTGATCTCTCACTGTGTATACACCACTATTATCTATCATATCCTGGTCAGTAGAGTTGAACTTTAACGATAATATAATACGGTCGATCGTATTTCTTTACGATCAAAATTTTTTTTTTCTTATTTTTTTTTAATGAAAAATGACTCGACAAGTAAATATCTATATTCCAAGATTATTAATCTGCGTTCTATCTATCAATAATATTTAATCTTACATATTTGCCCTTAGCTAAGGATTAAAAAAAAATCTTCAAAAGAATTTATGCCCAATCTAATCAAATAATTCTATGATAAATCAAACTGAAAGACAAGACATTTATTTCATTCAATAATTAATTTGTGAAAAATTTAGAAATGAATTTGATATTTCTAAAAGAAACATACTTATGTAACACATTTCTATTTACATTATTCAAAAGAATTAAAAAAATACAAGAGAAATTAATAATCATTTAATTATGAAATAGAATAATTCATGTTAAATAAACAATAGTTTTCAATATAAAAAAAAAAGAACATTTTTTCTTACCTTGAGAAATCGAGCATTTTTGTTCAATACTCAAATTTGTCGGAAATTTATATATTAAATGGATTTTTGTTTCCGTTTTATTCATACGTAATCGAACAAAGAAATATACTCTTTTCTTAAATGAATAGAAAGAGGCAGAGAGAGAGAAAAAAAAGCCGCTTAAAAAAGTTTCTTTTTCTGATCCATTTATATTTTCAGTCCCATTTGAGACTAAATATATTACGGTTGATTGCCAATCTATCCTGTTACTGTTCTCATGCGACTGCATAAATGCATAACACGAGAGAGAGCGAGAAAAAAAAACTCGAGGAAAAACGTGCATTCCATCACATACCGGAACTGTTGATCGATTTTTTTTTTGTTTGAAAAAGAAACCGAGAGTATGTACGGGTATATGTGTTCACTTTTCAATGTATGTCAATGTTGTAACTATTGACTCGATCTCCTTTTTTTTTTTACTTGCTCAGAGGGCACCATCACCACCACTCGAATAGTATATGGTAGTGGTGGCTATTCTCCTGTCCTATTCTTATTCTTCTGATAATCAGCTTCTCGTTGTTGGGCTATTTTTCCTTGCATGCTCTCTTATTCTCTAGCACTTTTTCTTTTTTTGTGGCTCTACTATTTGCCTGAATTAAATAAAAGAGAACAGCAAAAAAAGCGGAAATACACAAACGTCAATGCGACCTATGGTCAATAGAATATCCATTTTCGAATGTTCAGTTGTGTTTACGTGCAGTAAAGGTAATAAACACGCACATGCACGACGTTGAATGACAATAGATTTCTTTTTTTTTAACCATAACACGCTAGTGTCGGTTAAATAGACAGATGGTCGACCAGACTCAAACAAGGGAGAGAGAAAGAAAGAAAGAAAAGTGAAAGATTGAAGTCATCGAGCATGATCATGGGTAGACTTGACATAAACTCATCATTCATCGCGTATTATTCAAAATGATGATATGTGTATATAGATGTGCGCACTGGCACACTTGCTCCTCCTTTTTTCTTCTTCTGGCTCATTGAATTGGTACCATATACACGTATACGAGACCAAACAACGATCATCGTCGGAATGATGAAGATTAGAAATCAAATTATCTATGAACGAGATGATTGTACTCATCAAGACGAAGCAGCCGTACTAATTCCATCAAAAAAGCAATTCATTAAGGCATAAGCACGATCGAACATAACAAACAACTTACTATTAGACTGCCACTTCGTACAATACATTTGAGTTTCAAAAAAAAAGACGTGTACGAGTGCGAGGTGAAGTGTCTGTTCAATGTTCGTGTGTGTGTCTCTCTCTCTCTCTCTTCTTCTTCCTTTATCCCCTAATTCTTTCTGTGTTCGGTCTCTCTCTCTCTCCGTACCTCATTCTGTCTCACGCACATGCTGCTTGCCACCTCGTCAAGAATAATGCCATTCATTCATTCTCTCTGAATATGAGCTGAACAAGTGTCCCACTCTTGTTGTCGTGGTACACACGCACTAATATATATATATATATCTATGTATATGCATATATGTGTGCATGTGTGTTGACGTGATGATGTAATAGTATGACTAATGGATAGAACGCGACAACTACATGAAACATAAAAAAGAAATTATGTGGCAGTGTCTGGCCAAAGAAAACCTTTATATGAACAAAAAAGATATACCTATACCAAGGATATCTTACTACAAGCACTTCAACTACTCCTATTTCATTGTCTTGTCTCTTGTTCTCACCATTGAATTTACCAAAGACGTAATCTTATTCATGTACACAAATGCACACGCGTTGGTTGCATAAAAAATCTATATATATAGAGAAGAGGGGGGAGGGAAGGGAGGTTACACTGCTGCTATCTTTTTTCTCTGTGTATACTCCTAATTCCTTTGTTTGACCAAGACTGTCGAAAGTTTAGTGTTGTAATCAAGTCTGTTCTTTGTTGCTCAATGTAGTCATATTCTCTCGAACAAATTTACTGTCATTCAATGTAATTGATAATAATATACAAAGTCCATTAAGTAGGGAGTGTAATGTGTCCTTGTCAACTGAACAGTTAAAAGAGCTTGCGCAACTCCCCCCTTCTATTCATACATAAATGTTTTTGTCGTTGTGATGATAGTGTAAAGCTTTCAAGCTTGCTTTCTTTTTCTTTCTCTCTTCTCTTACTTGTTGTTCACATATATACATACAATGAATAATGATGATGACGTTGATGTGGTCAAGATGTATACATAGGACATGCCTTGAAAAAAACAGAAAAAAAATGAGAGACAATAAGTGATTGAAAAGCAACAAATGTAAAAGAACGAAAGAAAGAAACGAGGATGATAAGATAGAAAAAAAAAAAGAAGAAAAGAAAAGAGAAATGAAAGCAAATAACGGAAGGAAGGAAGAAAACGAGCAGAACGCTCAGTACACTCTCTTCATTAATGTTCATCATTCACCCGACCTTGACCCATCTTCGTTTATTCCGAACTCCCTTTCTGTAGAAATTCGATGCCAATGTTGCTGTTAACATGTGAAAATGACTTTAATGAATCTCAATTATATTCTGTTCTTTTTATTCTGCTTTCTATTAGCTGAATACTAATGATGATTGTTATTGACATTTCTTTTTCTATTATTCATATCTCGTGAAAAACAAAAAAGGAACACCCGAATATGTCGGAAGCACTTCTTTTATTTTCAATTGATCTCAATATTTGAATCTAAATAAATTGATGGTATAAGACCACTACACTATGCCCGAGAACATACCCAGCAGGCGATAGTCTGAACGGCGTTGTTTGTATTGAACACCGGCTAATAAGGCGTCTATATCAAGTTACTTACATATAAATGTATTGAATACATGCAGAGCGGTGCTATTTACCTTGAACAAGGTAGTTAGACTGATTGATCTATGCGACCATTGAACAATATGGATGCTTGAACTGTCGTCTTGAGGTCCGTCATATGCTAATTGAAATGTTAAAATTGATCGATAATACAATTCTATTCAATTTGCACGTCAACGAATGGTCAACGAATAGAATGCTGCTGACGTAAATCATCTTCATCATTTCTTGATTTTCACTTTTCTATCTTATATACATACAGCTGGTTCCTTTCTCTTTATGCATATATCTATGTGCACCACCCCAATCTTCATCTATGAACACATAACAAGAAGAAGAAGAAGAAGACGAAGAAGAAAGCTCAAGAAGCCAACCAACAGTTGATTTCATTTTCTCATAAAAAAGAGAGCAAGAGAAAAAAAAAGAAACGAGAGCGACGACTTTTTATAATGACATGTATCTGTTAAAGTAGCGTATCTTAAGAGATAACAGAAGAAATCTTCAAGGAGAACCTGCTTGTCCTTGCGCATAGTGTCATCCGTGATAATCGACGACAGTCATAGGTTATGTTGACAGACTCCATGACGACATGTTAGATCATTATTAACCTCGAACTGTTCATGAGAGTTATATATCTATGGTCGAGACACTTTTCATTTGACCATATAGCAGATGTATTTTAACAGTGCCTAAGGGATGATGAAAAAAAAAGTCAGCTAAGTTACTATTTATCATGTAAAGAGTTCAAAGTTGATGATTAATCTTTTCACACAGTGGAACCATCTGTCAAACAAAAGTCAAAGTATAACAAGAACAAACTTATCCGAATCTTGATAAGAAGAATGCAGATGAGAATACATAGACAAACTATGGTTAGAAAAAGAAAAAGTATAGAATATGGATAATGACTATCATGATAATCAACATCAGCAAAAAAAAAAGAGAGATCACAATCTCATTTGACTGATTTATTTTAGTAATTGTTTATTATCTTAAAATCAATGTCAAACTACAGTATACTTTCAGTACCGAATCGTTTTATCTTATGAATGTAACTAATAACAGCTTCTCTACAGCTAAATACATGATTTTATCTAAATATTATTTTCTATTGTTTATCTTATTAATAATTAAATAGTCAACAGAAAATTAGCTTCATGTCTAAGCATAAAATACTTTTTTTTTAAAATTTACGATTTGTATGTCATACATACACTAAGTATATAATCATTTACCTTACTCTTAGATTGATTTTATCTAAGTTGCCGTTACTTACGCGTTACAATTCTTTATGGTATTGCTTCCTGTTTGTCTTCTGTTTTTTTTTGCTTCTGCTTCTTTTGATCGATATGATGGTGTATTGATGAGGCAAAACATTCCTTCTTCTATCTATGCATTCATTGATGTTATAGCCCTATCAAGCTTGAATTCTGTGGGAATGTCGAAAGAATAACAACAACAATCTGTTCGAAGAAAATGGCCATCATTAAAGAAAAAGCAAAAAAGGAAAAAAAAAAGAAAAAGAAAAGATGTTACATCATATTCCATTAGGCATGGAGTTCTAGTTGGTGATCGTAGCGATGAGTCGAGTGTAAGATAACAATTATACAAAGAAGAAGAAGAAGAAAACCAAAAGAAGAACGGAATTGAATATTATCAAATGCGATGGACAGAAAGTTCAAGTAACAAAAATAATAAAAGTCGCCTAGAGAATTGTATCGATCATGTTTTCTTTTTAAGCAGATAATAATATTAGAAGTTATTCTTATGATAATAAAAACTCATTCATTCATTTTTTTTCTTACTTGTCTTTTATCGTCTTCATGAATTTCTTTCAAATTGATATATGTATGTATATGCTCCCCTTCAACGAATGCAAGGTTACTGTTGTGTATATGTGTGAGTTGAGTCGATTTATTGTTCCGGTCATGCAATATATATATAAAAAGAGGTTGTTTAATTATAATGAAACAGCATTCAGAATAAGCAAATGCCACTTGAGATCGATCAAGCAATCGACGACCTGAATATGAAATTAATCAAATTGAACATTTACTATAGTTGACCTTGTACCGTCTTATTCTGGTTTCTTTCTTTCCCTTTCCCCAAGAGATTATTTCAATTTTTTTAATCATATACTATTCCGATAAACTTTTATCCGTAAATGAGTTTGGTATTTAATTTTATCTTTATAATCTATCAGATATATTCTTTTTTTTTCTAATTAAAGAAATATCATCTTTTTCGGTTAAGTTACTTTTCTAATGAACAAGTATTTTTAGTGCACTACTACGTTTGAAAAATTGACAATCATTTACCACTATTCAATGAAGATTTTGTTCTAACAATCATTTTCATCGATTGTTCATCATAAAAACGTCTCCAGATGGTCAACAATTTTTTTTTGTTGCTTTGAGTTACATCATCAAGCATTGAGAGAAGCAAAAAAACGTTGTGACTAGAAGAACCATTATCTATTATTAAATATTGCAAAAAGAGTAAAAATAGTTCTTAATAAATCTCAAAAGAATCCCGGAAGGATAACATATAATATGATTTTTGTTATGCTTATTGATTAATAATTCATTGAGGTAAACAAATAAACAAGGACACTAGTCTATTAAATAGATTTACTTGAAATTAATAAACGTCAATATTGTTACTAAAGCAAAAAAAAACCTTTATTCTATTTCAAATTGATTAATATCATAAAAGGATGATCACAATAAAATTTACTACTAAAGAAAAACATACTCTTTCAAATAGGCTTGAAGGCTATTCTATGGCATATTGAAGTTTGTAAGTCATTGGTGAATGTCATAAATTCTTAATCGATTTTAACTTAACAATCATTTAGTAAATAAACATGGAACGAACAAAAAATGAAGCATTAGTCTGAGATCATTTTTTCTGTCATTTGAAAGTCAATCACTATTTAATATATATTAACATATAATGATAATTTATATTGTGTCTATTTATTGATGCAATGAACTGTCATTATTGGATTTGTGAATAGATGTTCAAATTCTCCGAAATTTATTTAAGTCAATTAGTTATCGGAAAACGACTTAAAAGCAACTATTGTAATTGTATGTTTATTATTGATATTCATGCATTTTGATATTTTATGTTTTTCTTTTTGTTTCAATATTAGCATAAATTTAGAGATATAAGCCTGTTCTGAAAAATATCTTATGAGAATAGTAAAAAGAAAAAAAAAAACTGGAAATAATGAAGGCAATTACGGAGGTTATGGTTACCATTATATAAGATCCACTAAACACATAAGAAAATTGATCGACAAATCTTTAATAATAAATAACGAAAAAAAAATGAGTCAAGGGTAGAATCAAACATAGGAAAAAGTTTTATTAATTATTTACCATTGTATATTCCATTAATTAAATTATTGGGAGTCTGACAGAATTAAAAATATGTCATCAAATAAAATAATTACTAATGGAATAGGATTACAATGAACAGAATTCATTAAAGTCATTTCAAAGATTATCAATTGTTATAGTTATTCCAAAACACCAACACTAATGTCATTGATTGACTTTCATACACAATGGTGGATTTAGAGAACGAAGGGGGGGGGGGGGGGGGGGGGGGGGGGGGGGGATGGCCCCTCGCGCCGAAAATTTTTTTGCGGGGGGGGATGTCACAAAACGGCGCGACCGCACCTCCGGGACTCGCTTTCACAACAA